>OX377618.1:148625999-149225999 GCA_947397865.1 Polietes domitor
CTTTCTTACTTGTTTCTTATCATAACACCCTATTTTATTGTAGAGATTTATTTCATTAATCCCATATTAAAATCCCTACCTATTCATCGAACTTGTTTCATTGTTAGCAATTTTATCGGCGTATATTATTTTTGTAAACAAATTTGAATATGTGCTACTTACTATTCAATTTCATTTATTTTTATCTATTTTATTCAGGTATTGGTGCAGATGATGCATTTATCTTCGTCAAAATATGGCAATGTGTTTTAACGGAACGTTTTTCGAAGACATCAACGGTAACAACAAAATCATTAACAAATCCCGAAGGGGAACAAACAGAGACGTTGCAAAATCTGATGGCGCTTACTCTAAAACATGCAGCCATTTCAATGTTTGTCACCTCGATAACAACGGCGGGTGCATTTTATGCCTCCTATACCAGCTATATAACGGCAATTAAATGTTTTGGGTATGTACATACATTACTAACTAATATTTAAATTAAAACTAATAATGACTAAAAATCATTTCAGTGTCTTTGCTGGTACTGCCGTTATAACGAATTATTTTTTAATGATTACTTGGTTGCCGGCATCTATCTCAATTATGGAACGTTTCACATCGTTTACAACCTGTAGTAAATTACAAATACAAAAACTTTTAATTATGCTCAACAAGTCAATTAATAGTTTTTGTTCGAAGCTTGAGCTGTACATAACAACAGCCATCTTAAATTATGCTCCCGTGCTATTTTCAATATTTGGTATGTGAACAAAATAAATGATTCATCCACATTGTACGATATATATTTATTTATTTTGTATTTCAGGCATTATGGGAATTTGCTGTGGAGTAGTGGTCTTGTATAAGCCTGGATTGCAATTGCCCGAGAGTTCTCACTTTCAACTTTTTGTTTCGAATCATCCATTTGAAGTTTACAATTCAAAGTTGAAAAACGAGTTTTGGTTTGAAAAAGCAATGTCGGTAAGTTTTGATTTCTTTGAGAGTAACTACAAGTCGGTCTAACTGGCTAGCTTAGTATTCAACAATTTAAAGGCATATATATAACAGAGGATCCTATAGAATTAAAAAACCTTTTTACTTGCTTCCTCTTGTTTAGAATTCGGAAAACTATAAAATGCCTTTGCGTTTTGTTTGGGGCATACAGCCGATTGATGATGGCGACTACGCCAACCCATTTGCCTATGGCAACTTACACTATGACAATAATTTTAATGTGTCCACGAAAGCTGCACAAATTTGGCTTTTGCAATTTTGTCAAAATCTTAGACAACAACCATTTTATCAACTAACATTCGGTATGCTGCTTCCGAATTGTTTTATAGAGAATTTTATAACACTTATGGAGAGAATGTAAGTATTCATTTTTAAAATATTCTACAACTAATATAAAATATTTGCTTTTTAACACAGGTGCGTTAATAGCATGGACGACACGGATCGTACACCCTGTTGCGATGTCTCGAAATTCCCCTATGAACCCGATGTTTTTGATATATGTTTACCACAAATCATATCATCGCTTTATGCAACACCACGAGAATATTTTTGGCCCGGCGTGGCAGGCCCCAAGTTCATGGCCGCCTCTCCCAGATTAGATCAGAATATCACGCTAAGTGAGGAGATAGTCAATACAACGCTGGACATAGTGTCCGCTAATATTACAACGCCGCCACCAATTGTCAAGGCATTGGTGGTGGAATTTGAGTCAAATGTCTCATTTTCCACACTATACGATAAAGTTAAAGATTTCGTGCAAGACGTAGAAGTATGGTTTAAAAATGAACTGAAGACGGCGCCCGTGGAAATGCAGGACGGTTGGTTCATAAGTGATCTAAAGTTCTACGATGTGCAGAATACTCTGCCCAGTTGTACGTTGGTAGCCATCAGTGTGGCCATGTCCTCATCTTTGGTGGTGCTTTTGTTGGTTACCTTAAATATTTTGATATCTTTGTATGCTGTAGTCACTGTATTGTTAACCATATTTGTTACTGTGGCCATACTCATTATGCTAGGCTGGAAGTTGAATATCTTGGAGAGTGTCACAGTGAGCACGGCAATTGGTTTAGCCGTCGATTTCAGTTTGCACTATGGCATACACTATCGTCTGTCACCGTCATGCGAACGGTTGGCAGCTACCCAGTTCTCGTTGTCGAGAATCATAGGGCCCACAGCAATGGCGGCTATTACAACGGGCATTGCCGGAGCCCTAATGTTATTTTCTAGTGTTCTGCCTTATCGTCAGATTGGCATATTTTTATTGGTTGTTATGACGGTCAGCTGGAGCTATTCGACGTTTTTTCTCATGAGTTTGCTGAAGTTGTTTGGACCTCAATACGGTTTCATGCAGTTTCAGTATCCACGCGTAAAGAAACGTTCCACGACAAATGGTATAAAGTTTTACGAACGCAAACCAAACTACATCACAGCCAGAGAACAATTGCTAACGCCATCCAGTTCTGCTGTGGGCGAACTTATTAACTCTGAGTCACACGAATTGGAATCGCTAACATCAAATTCGTTGATCAAAACGATTTCTGGCACAGAATGTTCGGGCCAAAGTTTCTCCTTGGACTATGAACATTTGCTTAATAGTAAAAAAGCGTCTTCAGCTGCTTCTCCCTTGCCGAATCACCACCATCATAAATGTCCAGCATTTAGAAACGGAACTACCGCTCAAACTTCAGCCACAGCTACAACAACAACAGCTCTCACCACAGCTCCTAATATTTCGGTGACTACAGTTGAGACAGAAAGTGACGCTGAAAGGATTGTGAATGTAACACAGCAGACGGGAGAGAATCGCAGCTAAAAAGAGGTACGATTACGTTATTATTATTATTACTATAGTATTACATAGTAGTTTAGTATTATCACTTTAGAAATAACATGCCTTTTGTAAAATACGGTATTATAGTTTCAAGAATAATATTAAGGCCCTCCCCGATCACCCCCTTTTAATGTAGCTCCGTTAGAGGTAGCCAACATTCGATAACTATTGGTTAGCTCGACTTTTGAATGAAAAGTTACTTACGTACACACTCCGATAGATTTTGCTTGCTCGGGATTGCAACATCGAAACATCCGGTACATAATTTTATAATTTGCAATACGTTCAGACGTTTAGATGATGAAGCTGAAAATCTAAGAATTTTTAAAACAAAGAAACCACTTCGGTTTTCAATGGCTGAAACTGTTTATTTTGTCGGATTATTATTAAGTGAGACGTTGAACCAGTAGGAAAGAAACATTAGCTAATATGTATACTAGGAAAAAAATAAGTTATACAATTTGAATGATTAGGATTCGTTTAAAAACGTATTTTTAATGAAAAAACTATTTATTTATGTTTTAAATAATAATTGCTCAAGCTCGAGGTCACTATTTATTTATAAAGAAAAAACGTTATTTATGAAAATTTAGTTATTAAAAGCGAATTCTTTATAAAAAACTTTACTTAAATGAACATTAATTACATGCATGCGCTTATTTCAACAAGGTTCGTAAGATCTTATTGAGATCGACTTTTCCAACATGGTTTGGGTGTAGAACTCTTTTGCGTCTTCCATCTTGCCGACACATAGCATGGTTCTTGCAATGCTGCTACTCTTGTAGTTGCTTTTGTAACAGCTAGATAGGCTCCCGTTTATGTTGTCCATTTTCAATCTCCTTCTTGTTCAGGATCTTCGGCGTCTGTCTCCAAATGAATGATGATGCTCATCTGTTTGAGATGCGTCCATGTGGACCTGGTATCTAAATGTCGCGTGTCGTGTGGGCCTTGTTCACATGCGAGCTAGATATCCAGATCTCTACTGTGCCAGAACCGATTTAGTCTTTTGCGGTAATCCCTTCTCTTCCAATGCAATTTCTTGGGGAATGGTATCCGAAAACGATATTCAAGGATTTATTTAAAATATATTAAACAAATTTAATTAATGTAGAAGATACTTCTGATTATTTACTTAAGAATAATTTATTATAAACAAAATATTCTAGGATTTGTTGTTGATTTCTGCTGTGGCTGCATCTCTATCGTTCAGAGCTGCCTCTTGACTCTCTTTTTTAACACCAATGAATTCATATGTCTTACGAAGGATTTTTCACACGAAAAAATTCATGAACAGTTTTATCTCTTTGTGAAAGTGTCCACGTTACAGCTCCACATAGAAGAACGTCTTGTACAAAGTTATTTTTTGTCTGTCGAGAAAGGGATTTTTTGGAAATGGCGATATATTCGAAACGGTAAATTGATAAAACCCTCCATTTGAACTAAACATTGTGTTACTTATACTGTCACAGAACCTGTTCTACTTTTGGTCTAGCTCAGATTATTTTTTTTCGAGTTTGTCCCAAAACCAACTGGTTCTTTAAAGCAAAACTAGAACATATACGTGTTCTTTTGAACCAGTTGTAAAACCTATTGTTTCATAGAGAATTTTTAAATGAGATTTTTTTAAATAGAATAGATTCCAGACATTTTAAGTGGAATACATACCTATTCTGTGGAAACGGTTACAGAATATATAAGACACTACATCTAACAAAAATACGCGATTTAAGGTTATTTTTCATTTATTATTAAATTCTGAAATCTAAAAAATAAAAAACGTGATTGAGTGTCTTGTGTGATTTCCGGCCATTTTTTGCCAATCGAAGATGACTCAAGTACAGGGTTTTCCAACAAGAGGTGTTATTTTGAATCGACCGGTATTTCGGTAGCTGTCACTTTTGAAGCTTTTATTCTTTGACATTTGACAAGTAGAAACTACGCCATTACTAAAAATGGAATTCAACAACGCATTGACATTGGGTCCTTGAGATGAATGAAAATGATCCGGAATTCCATCAAAAAATGTTGACTGAAGAGGCCCATTTCCACCTCGGTGGATACGTCAACAAGCTAAATTGTCGCATCTGGGGCTCGGAAAACCCAAGAATTATTGTTGAGAAGCCTCTCCATCCTCATCGTGTGACTGTTTGGTGCGGTTTATGGTCCGGTGGGGTCATTGGACATTACTTTTTTCGAAAATCAGGTTGGATCAAAAGTTAAGGGGAATGGATTGCGCTATCGAGAGATGATTAATGATTTTTTATGGTCGGAGTTGCATGGTATTGATCTGGACAACGTTTACTTTCAACAAGACGTCGCTACGTGCCACACAAGCAACGAAACCATTGCTCTTTTACGGGAAAAGTTTCCGGACCGTGTTATCTCTCGAAGAGGTGATCGCAATTGGCCACCGAGATCTTGTGATTTAACACCTTGCGACTTCTTCCTTTGGGGCCACGTGAAAGATAAGGTCTACGCCAACAGCCCAGCGTCGATTCAAGACATCAAAGATATAATTCGTGAGGCTATCGAGGACATAGGGCAGCCACTATGTGATTTGGTTATGGAAAATTTCATGAAAAGGACATGGTCCTGTAAGCGTGGTCGTGGTGGCCGTGGTGTTTTTCATTATTAACGGCATACCTTACTCTTTATTATGAAATAAACATCCGATCATTTATGTCAAAAAATGCGAAAGAAGAATTCTATAGAAATCTGATTTAAGTCTGGTCCTCAAATGGTAGTCTCTTTCAATTATCAAATCTAAACCGTCTAAGTATTAATGTCCGAGTCACCACAACGAATTGCAAAGTATCAACGGGCTAAAATTCATCGCAAGAATCAAAGACAAGCCATAAAAGGTTTAAGAGGCTTATAATATATCTCCCCAAATTAAGATTGATACTATCATCCTAACACTCTGTTAACATAGGATAGTCTCACCTAAACTATTATTAAAATTTATACCTCCCTATCTGCTACAATGGCGACTTAGAAATTGTTTCTAATTCCTGATGTCAAATATCAATTAAAGAAATCGATAATGAAACCGCATATAGTCGGAGAAAATTGTCATATTCCAGTCGTTGGGTTGTTTACCTTAAGGCACAGTATCTCGCGATGTAACCTTCCTTTGTACAACGTTCCCTAGTCTGTTGACAAATATAAATAGTCATTAGCCACATTTGAACTCCGACCTTGGACTCTAACCTGGGAATAGATTTTACTTTTTTGCATTGTAAGGTGATTAAATTAAAATAAGAAATCACCAGAAACTCGAAAAATATATCATAAATCACGATTGGATATTTTATTCCCAGGGAAATTTTATTCGCGATAGGGGTGAAGAAAATGACTTATTGCTCATATTTGTTCTTTCAGCTTTTTCAGAAAATATTATTCGAAAAATATTCCAAAACAGCGTGTATATCAATAAGTATTTGACAAATCTGTACTGAGGCTAATTGAAGTTAACACTGAAATTCAACAATACACAAAACAATAGCCAAAATACCCTTTTCCAATGAGATTAATTTTAATTTTTGATGGCTTTTGTGGGAACTCTTTTAATTGCATGTGAGGCTATTCTAAGTTAACGGAGTGTATGTATGTATATTCTTTAATAATAGTTATGTTTTATTTGAAAAGCTAACATTTACGCTTATTCTTCTGTATGAGTATTTTTTCTAGCGCCCTTTTATCTACTGCTTACATCTTTAAGTTCGTTAAGTTCGTTCTTGAATTGCCCGGTTTCAGTAAAGTTATGTAATTATCTGGGTACGTAGTTATTTAGCATTAAATAACGCACAAATTAATGAAAATAGCGCATTGCTACGTGTTTTTTTTGAAGAACGGTAATTTGAAAATATTTGTGGATATAGTTTCTGATCTAAAGACATATAAAAAGGTCAGTGCCAAAAAATTCTACAACAAAAACAAAAAATAGAAAGTGGAAGTTATCTGCGATAGTACTTATTTTGTAATAATTTTAAAAGAAAATCAACAGCATAAAAATACAATAATTTAAACTAAAGTTAAATCAGAACTATCTGATAAAGTCGTGAGTAAAAACTCTACAGTCAAGTGTGCAGAGTGTGAGGAACCTACGAATTAATTAGCTGAGCTTTTAAAACAATAAAAATAAGCAAAATGATAGTAAATTCTCTGATGAGCAACAAAATCATAATTTTGTAACATCATCACCACGATGAGGATGATGATGATAACCAAACGACATAGCCAG
The DNA here is from genome assembly GCA_947397865.1 of Polietes domitor. Taxonomy (NCBI): domain Eukaryota; kingdom Metazoa; phylum Arthropoda; class Insecta; order Diptera; family Muscidae; genus Polietes; species Polietes domitor. The sequence goes on from OX377618.1 coordinate 148,633,076, forward strand.
TTGGTGGATTTTAATGCAAGCCTAAATAAATAAATCTAATTAATAATAATTATTATTGGTACATATAACAAAAGTTTTATTCGAAAACCGATACAGAACTCCGAACAGGGACAAACGTTTGAAAAATTAGCAACTCCATGCGGAATAATAAGTTAATGTAATGTAATGATCCGTTCGATCAAACTACAATTAAATGTAATGTTGTTTTAATAAAAAAAAATACAAAATTAAATGCTTAGTTGTATGTATGTACTCAATACATCAAACTACAAATAAATGTAATGTTGTTTTAATAAAAAAAATACAAGTAAATGCTTAGTTGTATGTATATTAATATATGTATGTACTTAATACATGTTTTATATGTACTTAAGTTTAAATGTTATTTATAAATATTTCTAGAGAGTTTATGTATGTGTATTTTGTAAAATTTACAAAAGAAAACAAAACAAAACAAGAAAAAACATTAAACTACTGTATAATTAATTACCTTCGAATAAGACAACAGAAAATCTCAAAATAATTTAAACCTAACATAGAAACTGTGATAAAGTTATATTTAATAAAGAAAATATGAACTATATGTGGCAATTACATTATCGATAATAATATAAATAGCTATTTATACGTCGGTATATGTACTATGTGTATCTTAATGCTCAAAACAAAAGAACTTAACATAAATAATACTGTATAATAAAATGTGTTTTAATTTGGAAAATATAATAATAAAAAATAATTCGATTGTCTTGAATGAAGCATTTGGTGCAGATGACTTTCTTTTCAATTACTTAGTTGGGGATTTTAATTACTACATGCGAATTTTCCCGTGTGTTTTATTTGTCTATTTTTTCCGTTTGTTTCATTTCGTTCTGTAATCAATAAATTTGAACTGCGATATTTTGGTGGCTTAAAACCATCAGATTATAAATATATTATAGAATGCTAATTTATTTACTAATACATACAGTGCTGCAGACTACCTTTATCATGATTTGTGGCCCATGACGACCATCTTCAGAAGGCTTCGCCGAAATCATTAATTAAATAACTCTCCAAAAACGAACGAGAACTACAACTCCAAGTAACAATGAACACAGCAGCGTTTGTCTGCTGCCTATCAGCAGGCAATTTTCTGCTATTATAGCAGTTTTTTTCAAAAACAGCAGTTTTCTGCAATCTTACATCAGCATTCACACTGCTACAGTGTGTGCAGTCTGCTAAAAATCGCTGCTGTTAATTAAATTATAAAAATAGATAAAAAAAATAAGCGTTTGGCGGCGAAACGAATTTAGCTCGAATTTCGTTTTATATTAGCTTGGACAATATGCGTGTCATTAAAAAGGCAATCACAATATCTGTGAGTGGTTCCTTATTCCCTTATAATAACATTTATTATAAAAAGTGTTGTTAATAAAATTGTTATAGCCATTTAACAATTTTATTATTGTTATGTACATATGCTTAAAGTTTCAAGAAACCGGATTTTTATTGCTAAAAACAGCAAAGAACTATTTGATATTTCAGCAGATACAAATCTGCTCTTACAGCAGACTTTCTGCTTTCCCTTGAGTGTACTTTAAGAGTAGTGTCCCGTGATAACTCCTTTTCGATTCTTAAACATCTCCTATCGAATCCAAGAAGTAGTTCCGGTTCAGTTCAACCGATTATTCGCTTTAATCAAAATTACTTCAGGAACTCAATGAACCTCTTCAGATTTAGGTGAGTCAGATGTTTACTTTTTTTTGTGGGTGATGTCCCGAATTAGAGCAAGTACTGGGTTGCAATAATGCCATTTTTCGTTTAAAAATAAAATGCTTCGGTCGGGATTTGAATATGGTACTATTTTCATGATTATCGCGTGCTCTACCCAAAGCACCCCAGCAAGTGATGCGATATATTCGTCATTTGCTTGTTAAAAGCGACGACGAGGGTTATACTAGCCAGCCAGACAGACGGGCATGGCTCAAACCACTAAAAAAGTTGTAAAACGAATTTGGGGTCTTAAGTAACTCCTTCAATGTGTTACACTGTGTTTCTCCCCCGTTTCTGTTATAATCTCGTACTCTGTAGAATGTATACCAGGTCAATGCCAATTTTTCGAGTCTATTTGTCCCCCTAAGACAAGACGTGGCCATTATCAAATTTAATGTTCGGTTTCAGATTTTGCAGTCCCAATGCTATAGAGAAAATCAAACGAAGAATTGGGACTACAAAATTTGAAACCGAACATTATGTTTGATAATGGTCACGTCTTGGCTTAGGAGGACAAATAGACTCGAAAAATTGGCATTGACCTCTTACTCTGTAGAATGATGGTATACATTCTACAGAGTAAGAGAGTATAATTATTAAATATTATTTTTATAATCACTTTAAACCTATAAAATATTAATGCTATTGTCACGCCCCATCTTGTACCTCTCACACGATTGTCCTAGGTAAAATTAAATCCTTTAAAACTTCTATGCTGATGCCTGGAATTCACTATGACTTGATATTTGATCATGTTTTTACTATTCTTTTATAAGTGTGGAAGGAACATGTCCCACGAACCTTCTAGTATCTTCCACACAAATTATTCTGCCCTAAGTACAAATTTAGTTCGTTATATACAGTCGGTTTAGCCGACTGACGTTCCACGTCCCTTTTTGTACCTCCCACACAATTGTCACTATCCTAGGTAATAAAGGGTGATTTTTTAAGAGCTTGATAACTTTTTTTTTAAAAAAAACGCATAAAATTTGCAAAATCTCATCGGTTCTTTATTTGAAACGTTAGATTGGTCCATGACATTTACTTTTTGAAGATAATTTCATTTAAATGTTGACCGCGGCTGCGTCTTAGGTGGTCCATCCGCTTAGTCCAATTTTGGCATTTCCACGTTTTTGAGTAACAGAGACCCAATTGGTGCGAACGGCGACGAATCGAAAATTGGTGGTCATCATTAACACTGGCCGATACAGCTGCGATATTTTCTTCAGTTCGCACTCTACGTAAGCGTGTTGGTGGTTTAATGTCCAACAATGTAAATTTGGTGCGAAATTTAGTCACAATAGCCCGAATAGCCGCTTCAGTGGGTCGATTAAACTGACCATAAAATGGAAGCGCGCAATGAACTTTCTTAACAGAGCACGCATTTTGATAATAAAATTCAATAATTTGCAAGCGTTGTTCGTTTGTAAGACGATTCATGATGAAATGTCAAAGCATACTGAGCATCTTTCTCTTTGACACCATGTCTGAAATCCCACGTGACCTGTCAAATACTAATGCATGAAAATCCTAACCTCAAAAAAATCACTCTTTATTAAATCCTTCATAACTTCTATACTGGTGCATGATATTTGATCATGTTTTATAAATGTGGAAGCTAGGACCATGTGAAACGAACCTCCTAGTACCTTCCACACAAATTATCCTGCCCTATGTTAAATTTAATTCCTTATAACTTCCGTATATATTTTCTCTGAGAGTGAGGGTATATGTAAGTCGGTTTATCCGACTGAAGCTTACTTGTTTAAATTTTGTTTAAATATCGCGATACAAATAAAATCTCTTTAAAACGGAATATTATTTAGATAACTGAATATTTTATTTTAGTTTGTAATAGGTGACATCTTAACGAAGAAAACAAGGCCTAGTTAAAGAAAATCTATCTATTTTTTATGATTTTCTTCGTGCCAGCAAATACAGATTTTTTTTTTCGAAAAAAAAAAATATTTTCTCCGCATTTTTGAAGACTGCTCCCTAAGCCACTGTTTCTATTTGAAAGTGTTATTCACAGTTTGTAGCCATCATGAGCACCTTTAATTGAACATATAAGCGGGTACGATCGGACCAATATATCCAAAATGAGAGTACAAATATTAAAGGTACCTACGACGAAAATTTTAATTTTAGTAAAAAATTTAAATAAAATATTATCCATAAAAAAAATTGTGTTCATTTTATGAAAATATTTCTTTTGTTGCATAGTGTTATTATTTTTTCCAGACGTTACACTAACTAACATCGGTTTATTTTGTTATTGTAAAAGGGACGGAGTAAAATATTTTTCTGCGGCAGCCAACAACTTATTTAAACACGCATTTATTTGAATTGTTTTTAGTATGTATTTATTCACTTTTTATTTAGTTTTTAAAACATCAAATTTACGCCTACTTAAGTTGTATGTTGTGGTTGTAATTGCTGTTGCATACATTCATAATGGGGGGGGGGAATTCCATCCATTCCATAGTTGACAACATAACCATTGCTTTTAGAGTAATTGAAAGACTGCTCAATAGCATGAATTAGATTCTATTCAATTGTCCATAGTGGCAATTTTAAATTAAAAACGCTCTTCTTATACATAACATAGCTCAACTCAATTCCAATTACAAATATTCGACAATATCGCACTTAATTGATATATTGGGACAACTTTGTCCAACCACATTGCGTCCGCGATAATTGGGACTCTTCTCGGTGAGTAATTTACGGAATATCGGTAGAATTGCGGTTTCGCCATCCAGTAATTCCGTTTCCGAACTGGCGCCATACATCGAGGACGATTCGGTGGTCTTTATGCCGCGATGCTTATTGTTGTTGTTCGTGCGTTGTTTGTCGGGCGCAACATTGGGCGACGAATGGTGGTGGGCTGCATGTTGAATATTTGTGCGATTGGCTTTGCGCTGTTGCATGCACTGCGTACTGGGCGGTGTTGGTTCCCGCTCTCGTTCACTGTCCGTTTCCGATTGGCAGACGGTGCCCTTTTGCGGCTTGTGCCGATGTTTATTGCGATTCTTTTCCGATACGGAACGTTGTATGGGCGAAGTCATCTGGTCATATGTCGTAGGTACAATGTGACTGTGTTCGGAACAACGTTGTGGACTGGCGTAGTTGCGAGGCGATTGCCGCGAGTGCTGTTTGGCATGCGACAGAGTATGCGTGTCCCATAGATCACTTTGTGAGACGACAAAATTCGATTTTAAAGCCGCGCCCATACTGACGCGCCGAGCGTCCGATGCCACAGGAGCTGCAAATGAAAAAGGTATTGAAAAATTATTATTAGGGAAAAAACAAGTAAAAACGGAGTTAAGTTCGGCCGGCCCGAACTATATATACCCTCCACCATGGATTGTATTCCGCAGAGGTTGTCGGTTTTCGTAGAAGTGCAGCAATATTACAGGAAAATATAAATTTTGTCATATAGCCAAACTAAAACAAATACAAATATTGAAAAATTAATTTTATAAATAAATATAATATTTTAATTATATCAAACCATTATCTATTTCAAAACAAAAAATAAATATTCTCATATTTATATTTTCAAAAAGCTTAAATACCATAAATATTGGAAGATAGTGGGTGCTACAGTTGGTTGTACTTCCATTCTATTTTCATTCCAAAAGTACAAATGTTGAAAATCCATTATCAGACGTACATGTGCAAAGTGTAAAATAACCTAACTTCATGATTCAATTTTTTGCGGTAAAAGAAAAAGTACGAATTTGGAAAAAATCCGCTTATTTTTCGTGTCTACGCAGTCAGAGGAATGTATACTCCGAATTGCATGACTCTAGCTGCGGTCATTTGGTTTGTACTAAAGGGTGATTTTTTAAGAGCTTGATAACTTTTTTAAAAAAAAAAACGCATAAAATTTGCAAAATCTCATCGGTTCTTTATTTGAAACGTTAGATTGGTCCATGACATTTACTTTTTGAAGATAATTTCATTTAAATGTTGACCGCGGCTGCGCCTCAAGTGGTCCATCCGCTTAGTCCAATTTTGGCATTTCCACGTTTTTGAGTAACAGAGGCCCAATTGCTGCGAACGGCGACGAATCGATAATTGATGGTCATCATTAACATTGGCCGATACAGCTGCGATATTTTCTTCAGTTCGTACTCTACGTAAGCGTCTTGGTGGTTTAATGTCCAACAATGTAAATTTGGTGCGAAATTTAGTCACAATAGCCCGAATAGCCGCTTCAGTGGGTCGATTAAACTGACCATAAAATGGAAGCGTGCGATGAACTTTCTTAACAGAGCACGCATTTTGATAATAAAATTCAATGATTTGCAAGCGTTGCTCGTTAGTAAGTCTATTCATGATGAAATGTCAAAGCATACTGAGCATCTTTCTCTTTGACACCATGTCTGAAATCCCACGTGATCTGTCAAATACTAATGCATGAAAATCCTAACCTCAAAAAAATCACTCTTTATTTGTATCTCCTTTTTCCATTTTAACCCCAAAAAGTACGAATTTCGAAAAATTCGTCTATTTTCCGTGTCTACGCAGTCAGAGGAATATATACTCCGAATTTCCTGAATTTCCTGCAGCATTTAATTTGTACTATTTGTATCCCCTATTTCTTTTTAACCCCAAAAAGTACGAATTTCGAAAAATTTGTTTATTTTAAGTGTCTACGCAATAAGAGGAATGTATACACCGAATTTCATTATTCCAGGTGTAGCCGTTTGGTTGGTACCATTTTTATCCCTCCGTACCCAATGTATCCCTTGAAAGTACGAATTTGAAAAAAAAAAAAACATTTTATTTTTATTTCGTTTCACGACTCTAGCTGCAGTTATTTGGTTGGTACTATATTTATCCCCTTTTTCTATTTTGACCCCAAAAAGTACGAATTTCGAAAAATCAGTTTATTTTCCGTGTCTTCACACTCAGCGGAATGTATACTCCGAATTTCATGACTCTAGCTGCGGTCATTAGATTGGTACTATTTTTATCCCCTTTTTTCATTTTAACCCCAAAAAGTACGAATTTTGAAAAATCAGTGTATTTTACTTATCTATGCAATCAGAGGAATGTATACACCGAATTTCATTATTCTAGGTATAGCCGTTTTGTTGGTACCATTTTTATCCCTATATTCCTATTTTACCCCTTAAAAGTACGAATTTGGAAAAAATACTTTTATATTATGTATCTACTCAATTTGAGGAATGTACACACCGAATTTCGTGTTTCTAGCTGTTGTCGTTTAATATGTACCATTTTTATCCCTTTTTTGCCCCATTTCACTCCCTACAAATAAGAATTTATGGTGCACGTTTTTGCTATAAGGGGAATGCGCATACCAAATATCAAGCAAATATAAACAGACATATTCAAAAAACATGCTTAAATACGCTAAAATATTAGGGATTATTATGGGTATTTTTAGTCCTTGTGAGGGAAAAATTTTTCCCCTTGGGCCGATTTCGCCCCCATTTCGATTTCCCAACCGATCTACGACTATAAGACGCATTTATGGAAAATTTGAACGTTCTAGCTCCTTTCGTTTAGATGCTAGCGTGCTTTCAACAGACGGACAGACGGACGGACGGGCATGGCTATATCGTCTTAGAATTTGATCACGACCCAGAATATAAATACTTTATGGGGTCTCCGATGAATATTTCAAGGTGTTACAAACGGAATGACAAAGTGAATATACCCCCATCCTGGAGGTGGAGGGTATAAAAATATATATGGTGAAAGAGAATCAGATCGCATCAGATTTATATATAGCTCCCATAGAAACCGATTAGACTTTTTTCGCTCTAGGCCACATATTTTAACCGATTTTCTTTAAATTTGGCAGAACACATTATATTCCAATTAGAACCATCTATGGTGAAATGGTGTCAGATCGGTTCAGATTTATATAAAGCTTTCATACAAATTTCGCTCTCAATATGATTTTTTCGCTCTAGAGACCACATGTATTAAGCGATTTTCTTAAAATTTGGCAGAACATCTTACATTTCAACCAGAAACAGCTATGATGAAAGTGGGTCAGATCGCTTTAGATTTATGTATAGCTTCCATGCATGTCGCTCTCGATTTGACTCTTATTGCTCTAGAGACAACATATGTATTTAAACCGGTTTTCTTCAAATTAGGCACATCCTACTTTTCAAACAGAGGCAGCTATGGTGGAAGTGGGTCAGATCGCTTTAGATTTATATATAGCTTCCATACAAATTTCGCTCTCGATTTGACTATTTTTGCTTAGAGACAACCGATTTTTTTCAAATTTATATATATATATTTCAACTAGAATCAATTGTGGTGAAAATCGCTCAGATCGGTTCAGTTTAATATAGCTCGAAAATCTCGACGTAAATAAATCCACGGGCCCGGATGGCATTTCAGCACTTGTCCTATGTAAGTGCTTTTCGATGCTTGCCCGTCCACTTCGCAATCTTTTCAACCTTGCATACCGTGCAGGGGTTTTCCCAACGGAAAATTGTCCATCCCTAAAAAAGGTGAGGCTAATAACCCTGCTAACTATCTACCGATCGCGATTTGCTCAGCGCTCTTGAAGGTTATGAAGAGTATGGTATGGTGAGGTAATTAGAAAACAATGACTTACTTAATGATCGACAGTATGGCTTCCTGATATCCGAAAAGTGGAATCGATCCATTCACCAGCTTGGTGAGAGTAAGGTAGAGTTTGGCACGGCGCACTCATATCAAAGCTTATCGTTTTTGATGTTAGTAGCGACTTCTCTCGATTTATATCGAGCTTCCTCGCACTATACGTGTTGTTATAGAAGGGTTCTCATCCGACGAGCATAGGTTAACCGCAGGAGTACCACAGGGCTCTGTCCTTTCCCCCTCCCTTTTTCTTATTTTCATCGACGATCTCTTGGATCGGACTTCGAATCCAATATACCTCTGTCATTCATACTCATTCGATCATAGACCAAGTCGTCAAGAAATTGAAGACAAAAGAATTGAAGATGGATGAGTCACTCAGCCAGGATTTACTGGCCATTTCCAAATGTTCTAGGCATGAAAATACAATGCCATGTTCGTTGGACAAAGCATGTATTTGAAGTGTCGAAAGAAGCATTCAAATGTCTAGGCTTCTTAAACCGGTGTAAGAAATACTTCACTCCCACTAATCTGCTCAATATCTACACTACTTACATCAGACCAAAGATGGAATTCAACTCCCATATATGGTCGGGTGCTCCAGCTTCATCACTGGAGCTACTTGACCGTGTCCAGAGGAGGGCGATGGTGTTGATAGGTGACGGTAGGATATCCAATTATATTGTTTCCCTTGAACATCGTCGTAATGTGGGTTGTGTGTCCTTGTTCTATCGTTACTTTCACGGTGTTTGTTCTTCGGATATTCGTAATGTTATACCGCCCGTGAGAACGTTCGGTAGAGATACGCGATTTTCCAGGAATGCTCACCCAATTGGACAACCGACCGCACCACACATTGCAGAATGAATTCGTTCTTCGCCCGCACTATCCGTATGAGGAATCGACTTCCGGCAGATAACTTCCCAGCTAATTATGATATTCAGAAGTTTAAAACAAAGGTCAACAAACACTACTCCCTCTTTCCTCCTTCCAATACCGTATCTTCCTCCCGCCAACACAATGCGATGCATTTATAGGGGACACCCCTGAGTGTTGGCTCAGTGAAAATTCACATGATATAGGACCGATTTCACGTTTTTCACCGAATTGAATTGTAAAGTGGAGACCCAGCCCGACTTTAATCTTTCATTACTTGTTTACTTTGTTATCGTTTGTCATTTTTATAGGACTTTTAATTTTCAAAGGATATAATTTATTTTTTGTGGGACATGTCTCGAATTAGAGCAATTTCTGGGATAATGGCATGTCTAGTTTAAAAACCAGTAAAAGGGTGTTAACTTCGGCCAGGCCGAACCTTATATACCCTCCACCATGGATTGCATTCCACAGAGACTGTCGATTTTACAGATGTGCAGTAACATTGCAGGAAAATGTTACATTTTTTTAAATATAGCCAAACCAAAACAAATAGGTAAGCTTCAGTCAGCTAAACCGACTTATATCTACTCCGATCATCTGTATAGAAGTTATAACTGCTTTAATTTTACGTAGTTTAGGGTGATTTGTGTGGGAAGTATTAGAAGGGGCGTAGCAAAACCCGCCATATTTAGTACACTTAAAGTGATTATAAAAAATTATCAAATTCCAAAATATAGCCGATTCCGAATATCCGTGTGGAAGTTACATTAGTTTAAATGTAACATAGGAATATTGGTCACTAGCTGAACCCCGCCCGCTTCGCCAGGCAAAAAACAAATGGTAAAATTAAAATCAGGTTTCATATTGATCTTATCATATTGATATTATCGTGGTTTGTAATATATACGTTCCAATTTGCATACTTCTAGCTAAAAAAACACTTTTTTCCCGTGGTCAGTAATATATACGTTCCAATTTTCAGTCTTCTAGCTTAAAAAACGCGTGGCTATAGTGTTTTTAAGCTAAACGAAAATCCAAATTTCGGCATCAAATTGATCTTTCTCGTGGTCAGTAATATATATGTACCAATTTTCAGCCTACTACCTCTCAAAAACACTTTTGCCACGCCAACTCCACCCACAAAGCTAAAATCCAAATTTCGGCATCAACTTGATCTTTTTCCTGGTCAGTAATATATACATTCCATTTTTCAGCCTTCTAGCTCAAATAACACTATTGCCACGCCCACTCCGCCCACAAAACGAAAACCTAAATTTCGGTATCATGTTTATCATTATCGTGATCAGTAATATATATGTACAAATTTTCAGCCATCTAGCGCTCAAAAACACTTTTGCCACGCCCACTCCGCCCACAAAATGAAAATCCAAATTTCTGCATCATATTTATCATTCTCGTGGTCAGTAATATATATCTACCAATTGTCAGCCTTCTAGCTCTCAAAAACACTTTTGCCACGCCCACTCCGCCCACAAAATGAAAATCCAAATTTCGGCATCATATTTATCATTATCGTGGTCAGTAATATATACGTTCCAATTTTCAGCCTTCTAGCTCAAAAAAACACTATTGCCACGCCCACTCCGCCCACAGAGCAAATTTTTAAAAATTCTATTGCCTATAGTTCCTTCCAGACCTACATCTATCTGTACTGAAAATTTCAACAACATCGGTTCAGCCGTTTACACGTGATTGCGGAACAAACAAACAGACAGACAGACAGACTTACACTAAGGTTTTATAATATTAATAGGGATTTTGGTGGGAGGGGCGTGGCAATTTCGCCCATCTTCGAACTAAGTTTGGGAAAAATATTACCATGTGCAAAGTTTGAATTGATTCCTTAACTCTTTTCGAAAGCTATCGTGTACACCAGCCAGCCAGACAGACGGACGGCCATGGCTCAAACAGCTTAAAAAGTCGTGAAACGGATTTGGTCCAAACATACTTAGGGTCTTAAGTCACCCCTTCAATGCGTTACACTTTTTTGGTCCCAAATGATACATACCCTCCTACTCTGTCGAGTAAAGTATTGACAAACAATACACATGAGGTACAGTGAAGACGGGACATACCGTACAACAACAACCTTTGCATTGTTGCGAGCGATGCGAGCACATGCATAACATTGAATTGGCAAAGTGAGATTTTTAGTGTGTCGACTTAGTTCAGTGGAATATTTTGTATATCAGAGCTTCTCATTTGTCATATGTGACCGCTGGTACTAATATGAACCCTAACCCTTAAGTCAAAGACATACATTCGTTGCGAAAGTTCTGACGAGATGGGGTAGCGCCCATCGAAACTGCGCAGTCAACTTTTGGCTGCAACAATAAAGGTCTCACTTTGCCTTTTTGCTAACTTTGGGTTCTGCTGAAGACTTCAGCACAACCTTTGGTCTTAAACCAAAATAAATGACAACACATACAACATAACATACCAACTATACATACAAACAACAACAATACACACGAGGTACAGTGAAGACGGGACATACCGTACAACAACAACCTTTGCATTATTGCGAGCGATGCGAGCACATGCATAACATTGAATTGGCAAAGTGAGATTTTTAGTGTGTCGACTTAGTTCGGTGGAATATTTTGTATATCAGCGCTTCTCATTTGTCATATGTGACCGCTTGTACTAATATGAACCCTAACCCTTAAGTCAAAGACATACATTCGTTGCGAAAGTTCTGACGAGATGGGGTAGCGCCCATCGAAACTGCGCAGTCAACTTTTGGCTGCAACAATAAAGGTCTCACTTTGCCTTGTGTGTCGACTTAGTTCGTTGGAATATTTTGTATATCAGCGCTTCTCATTTGTCATATGTGACCGCTGGTACTAATATGAACCCTGATTTAAGTCAAAGGCATACATTCGTTGCGAAAGTTCTGACGAGATGGGGTAGCGCCCATCGAAACTGCGCAGTCAACTTTTGGCTGCAACAATAAAGGTCTCACTTTGCCTTTTTGCTAGCTTTGGGTTCTGCAGAAGACTTCAGCACAACCAAAATAAATGACAACAAAAAAAACTAATTTTATAAATAAATATAAAATTTTAGTTATTTTAAACCATGCTTATAAGGCAAGTTTATACTGCTAAAAGTATATTTGATGTAGCAATCTTCAACGATGCTTAAATACCGTAAATATTGGGGGATAATCTCCTACGTGCATAGTGCAAGATAGCCTAACTTCATGATTCTAGCCATTTGCTCGCTACCAGTTTTATCACTTTTCCCAAAAGTAAAAAAGTGCGAATTTGGAGAAATCGTTTTAATTTGCTTGTCTATAGAGTCAGAGGAATGTATACACCGAATTCCATGATTCTAGCTGCTGCCATTTGATTTATACCATTTTTATACCCGTTTACCCCCTTAAAAGTACGACTTTTATTTGGCGTATCTACGCAATTAGAGGGATGTACACACCAAATTTCATCATTCTAGCTGTTGGTACCATTTTTATCTCTCTATTCCCATTGTATCCCTTGAAAGTATGAATTTGGATAAACCTTTTTATTTTTCGCGTCCATGCAGTCAGAGGAATGTATACTACGAATTTCAGTCTTTGGTACAATTTGTATCCCCTTTTTCCATTTTACCCCCCCTAAATGTACGAATTTGGAAAAATCATAATAATTTCATAATTCTAGGTGCAACCGTCTGGCTGGTACCATTTTTATCCCTCTAAAAAGGGTAAGATGCCCTTAAAAGTGCGAATTTGGAAAAAAATACCTCTAAATTATGTATTTACTCAATTAGAGGGATGTAAACACAGACTTTCGTGTTTCTAGCTGTTGTCGTTTGATATGTACGATATTTATTCCTTTTTTGGTCCATTACACCCCTACGAAAAAGAAGCACTTTATGGTGCACCCAATATCAAGTAAATATAAGCAGGCATATTGAAAAACATGCTTATATACTCTATATATAGGGAATATTATGGGTATTTGCAGTCCTTGTGAGGGAAAAAATGTTCCCTTTGGGCCGATTTCGCCCAGTTGTAATTCCAACCGATCTACGACTATAAGACCTATTTATGGAAAATTTGAACGCCGGAATTTGAACATGGTACTTTCTTCATGAAAGTCGCGTGCTCTCCCCAATGCAACACAGTAAGTGATGCGATGTGTTCGTTATTTGCTTGGTAAAAACACGACGAGGGTGTATGTGTGAGTTTTTTCATTTTGCTTCTTTTATGGCAACCGAAGTATGCAGAGATTAACCTCTATCCGAATTTTCGGTCCCTGCATGACTCTATTGCATCCGGGTCATGCATAGATTCAATGTTTACTTTATTGCACCCTTTGTAGCTCTACAACGGGGCCACTGCACTATTTACATAACTTTTTGCTGGGTACTTACTTTTAACGATATTATTATTTTTGCCATGAGCACCATGCGGACACGTATTATTTAGTTCAGTTTGTGATGTCGAAACATTCGTCGAGGAGTTACGATGGTTGCTGTTCGTGTACTTGGTTCTGGACGTGGGGGTCTGGGTGCCGTTGTCATAATGCTGTAACGAAAGTTGGTTAACTTCAAACATCAAATGACATTCTGTTGGTCTTACCCTGGAGGATGTGGACTGACGCCTTTCTCTCAGTGTAGAATCCTCCCGATGTACGTTATTGCACTCTTGACGTTTCAGACTGGACATTGAACCAATGCTGACATCTGTTTGGGCCGATACCGAGTTACGTTTGTCGACATGACGTCGACTATCGTTGCACAGTTTGGCCTGTTGTTGTTGCTGTTGAAATTGGGCCTGTTGCTGCAGTTGCTGTTGCAATTGTTGCTGTATCGGCTGTTGCATAACATGATGCGTCTTTGTGGTATGATGTTGTTGCTGCTGCTGCACTATGCTTTCTTGGCGTTTAACATTCTTCTTGCTACGTATAGGGTGGGGCGAAAAAAAGACAATTGTAATTGGGAGTTTATTCCACAAGAAAAAAAAACCGGAAAACTTACGGCGGCAATGATGGCGCCACAGTTGTCGACTGCACTGACATGAGCGAATTGTCCATTTCCACGTGTGTTGAAGTTACACTATCCACTGAGGTTAATTCGGTTATTTCTATAACAAAAAATGCACACAAAAAATATTTTAGACTTTGTTTACGGTAGTAGTGTTATGTTCTAAGGCCATCACGACTAAAAACGCACCACAACCTTCGGAAAGATTGTAGTACTTCTAAGATTATAGGCCTGTCTCATTGGGCACTAGCTAGCTTAGAATCAAGAAACCTGATATTGGTTTTTCTTAAATTCAATTTATTGGTTTTCAATGAAGAAAAATCAAGTTTCTTATTAAGCGAGTAAATTTCATATAAATATTAAGTCCAATCAAACATTTCCACAAAAATAGAAATTTTAATTTGCTGTGCTAAAATTGAGGAACGGTGGGATGGAACAACAACATTGGCAGTACTGTGTCTGACTTACTCCGGATTTGTATCCCTACTTTCTATCGAAAGTTGCGTTAATTAAATAAAAAGCTTTTCATAAACCTAAGCACCATTCCAATGACTTATGGACTCAAGTCAGATGATATGGAACGGAGCCAGGGACAAAAAAATTCGAGTAGGAAGATTGTCATTGACTCTCTTTAGTAGTTCATTTCAAATTCTCTTTCACTAGCGCACTATGGGATTTTTGACCAAAAATAGCTTCCCCCGAATGATTGATTCTTTTTATATTATATATTTGATTTATTGTTCATTCTTCTAACTCTTTGTTTTTGAAACAATAATAACACTATGCAACAAAAATTTTGCCGAAGGGCCATGTACAACATTTTCTGATGTATTTTGACTTTCTAAATTCGAAAGTGATTTTAAAAAATTTTTATGATATTTTTTTTTTAATTTTTTTACTAAAATTCCAATTTTCGGAAATATAATTTTTGGAAATATAAGACCTATAATGTTCTATGTTAAATTAAAGGCTGCAAATATTGCGAATTACACTTTCACATAGAAACAGTCTTCAAAAATTTGGAAAAAAATATTTTTGTTGGCACAAAAAATCGGGAAAAGTATTTGTTTTCTTTTTTAATACCTAACGCAAAAACAATGTGTATATCGATCATTCCATGTCAAACCGAACACTTTTTTACATCACCATTTCCGATTTCTTTGAAACTTTGTACGATAACTAAACTTTATAAAATATTTGATTCGTAGAAGACGAAAAAAAGGACGTTTTTCTTGATTTTCGCAATTTTCAATTGGTCATATATTTTGAAAAAAAATTTCGGTTTTTTTCGTCTTCTACGAATCAAATATTTTATAAAGTTTAGTTATCGTACAAAGTTTCAAAGAAATCGGAAATGGTGATGTAAAAAAGTGTTCGGTTTGACATGGAATGATCGATATGTTAAAAAATCTATGGATAAATGTGGATGTTGTGATTGATTCTTTGCGCATTACGATAACGATTTATACTTTTGTACAGGTTTTCCAACAAGAGGTGTTATTTTGGTATTCAAAGAAAAATGCCATTTTTTGAGATAAATGATCGGATGTTTATATCATAATAAAGAAGAAGGTATGCCGTTAATAATGAAAAAAAAACATCAGCCAAATGGCTACCACGATTCCGCTTACAGGACCATATCCTTTTCATGAAATTTTCCATAACCAAATCGCAAAGTGGCTGGCTACCCTGTGTCCTCGATAGCCTCACGAATTCTATCTTTGAGGTCTTGAATCGACGCTGGGCTGTTGGCGTAGACCTTATCATTCACGTGGCCCCCAAGAAAGGTGTTAAATCACAAGATCTCGGTGGCCAATTATGATCACCTCTTCCGGAAACTTTTCCCGTAAAAGCGTAATGGTTTCGTTGCTTGTGTGTCACGTAGCGCCGTCTTGTTGAAAGTAAACGTTGTCCATATCAACACCATCCAACTCAGACCATAAAAAAGTCATTAATCATCTCTCGATAGCGCAAGCCATTCACCGTAACTGTTGCACCAACCTCATTTTCGAAAAAGTAAGGTCCAATGACCCCGCCGGACCATAAACCGCACCAAACAGTCACGCGATGAGGATGGAGAGGCTTCTCAACAATAACTCTTGGATTTTCCGAGCCCCAGGTGCGACAATTTTGCTTGTTGGCGTAGCCACCGAGGTGGAAACGGGCCTCATCAGTCAAAATGATTTTTCGATGGAATTCCGAATCATTTTCATTCATCTCATGAACCCAATCAGCGAAGACACGACGTTGTTGATGATCGGAGTTCTTGTGTTAACTGAACTTTATAAGCCTTAAGACCTAAGTCTTTATGCAAAATACGGTGTAATGACTTTTGTGGAATGCCCAATTCCAAAGATCGACAAGGAATGGACAAACCTGGGTTTTCTTCAAAACTTTGGGTTACAGCAGCAATATTCTCAGTTGTTCTTGAGCGACGTGCACGGGTTTTATTCTTCACATCACTAACTTGTCCCAACAGTTCGAATTTTTCCACCAATTTCTATATTGCGGTCCGACAAGGTGCTACACGACGACCCAAAAACGCTTTAGTTTTGCGAACTGTGACTGCAAGATTTTCACCACTTTTTAGATTGCATTTTAATAATTTCAATGCGTTTTTAGTAATGGCGTAGTTTCTACTTCTCAAATGTCAAAGAATAAAAGCTTCAAATATGACAGCTACCGAAATACCGGGTGATTCAAAATAACACCTCTTGTTGGAAAACCCTATATATTCAACATATTTTATTTTCAAATCCTATTTTTTAATTTTTGTTTAAATAGCGCGAAAAATCCATTTAAAAATCAGATAACAGAATATTTTAGTATTTTCTTAACCAAGAAAATAAGGCCTAGTTAAAGAAAATCTATTGGCAAATGTCGAAGTCCTTCTTGTAGAAGTACGTGTCGATCTCACGCATGACTAAATCAATTTGAGAAAAAAATTCGCAAAAATGATTTTCTTAAAATTCCCTTATTTTTACGCAAGGGTCATAACTTTTACATTTAATTATTTATTCATAGATTTTCTTCAAAAGTTCCTTGTTATCATTGTAAAACAATATATTCTACAAAGAGTATCATAAATTCTACATTAATCCATAGATCTTTTACATTAAAAAATAAAAAATAAAATAAAATAAAAATAATAAAAAATAAAATAAATCACTTTCCCGAAATTGTTCTAATTTTTATGATTTTTTCGTGCCAGAAAAGATAGATTTAAAAAAATAAATAATTTGGATGTTGTTTCTATGTGAAAGTGTTATTCCCAACATTTGTAGACATCATAATTACCTATAATTTAAAATATAACGGGTTGTTATCGAACTTATATTTCTAAAATGAGAAAATTAGATTTTTAGAAAATAAAAATAAAATTGGCATACAATATTTTTAATATCGTTTTCGAGTTTAGAAAACCAAAACACATCAGGAAGTGTTGTACATGGCCCTTCAACAAAATTGTTGTTGCATAGTGCTCATGGTCTGTGTTTTGAATATTATTTTATTCATTCAATAGTTCACAATGAAATGAATTGCATCTTCAGGGAATGTTTACGTAAAAAACAGACAAGAGAAACATATATTACTTAAAAACTACGGTACTTAATACTTGCATAATATTGGATAAATAAAATACAAAACACATACCTCAAATTGAATTTTGAAAACTTTTTTAATATAAAATTTTTTTAGTTTAAAAAAAGCTAAAAATTCCATTCTGCAAAAATGAGATTAGTAGCAAGTGCGACAAGTGGTATCTTCCTACTTTAATGATTATGGTTCAGCAATGTATAAAATGCTTCTATGATCGAATAAATGACCAACTGTCATGAACAAGTTACATCCGTTACGTCCGTTTAGGCTTGGCAGATATGGGGAATTTTACCACTGCATTGAGGATAAACAATTGAATTTCTATGGGGGTTTTATAAAATATATTAATGGATACCTAATGATTTTATAAAATATATGAAAAGTCTACAAAGACAATATTCTACATGATAAAAAGTGATCATTTCAACAATTCAACATGATTGTATACAAAGAGGATCGCATTAAGGGGAAATTGTTAACAATTTGTATTTATATTGGGAATCTAACGATTTTATAAAATATACATATAAAAAACCATTGGCAATATTCTATATATAAGGTGATAATTTGAACATTTCAATATGATGTCATACAAATGAATTCGTAACCAAAGTGAGGAAAAGATAAATTGGAGAAATTGTATTTCTATGGGGATTTTATAAAATGTATTCGGAATATGTAAATCAAACGAAAGATCATGATGTTGCCAAGAAGTTATAATTTGTTTGTATTATTTTTCCTGGTGTCAAACAAAGCTGTTTTTGCCGAATAAAGTTTGTTGGAAAAATTAAACAAAAAAAAATATATATTAATTTATGAATTTGGACTGCCATAACTTCTTTCTTCAACAACATTTAAAGAAGAAAATACATATTTAGAGAGTTGAAGGATTTGCCTTTTTTGCAGGGTAACCTTTACTCGCCCGAAATTGTATCATTGGAATTGTACGTGAATTACTTCTTTCTCATTGTCATTGTTTATTCTATATAATTTTATAATTTTTCTGCAAAGTTTTCCGGCAAACTACTAATGAAAGAAATTTGAGAGCAAAAAACTTAACGTATGTAAACAGTTCAACAAAGTCGAAAAAGTCAAAATCTGTTAACGAAAAAAAAATATGATCATATGAACAAATGCGTAAAAATATGTCAAAAACTAAAAATCCAATATTAATATATAAAAATAATTCTTGAGTCCTTGCCTAATATCAATTTTCTACAATCACTACATGAAATGACAGACTTTTGGTCGATGGACAATGAGTTTAAGAACTGTTTCACATATGTATGTATATGTGGATCATAATTTTCAGGGATTTTCTGACATACTTTCTTTCAAAAATCTCAGAACGCTGAAGGACTATTATTAGGTCAAGTCGTATTATCAATATCAATATGTTGCGAATGATTAATATTAATAGGTGTCAAAGGTGTATAAAAAGGGGTAAAAATACACAAAAAGCCACAAAACTGCCTCGGAGTCGCCCTTAGAGGGGTTAAATATAAGATCGACAAACATTAATTTGGGGAGAGTAATTTAATGCGACAGTTAAAGCGGTGGGAGCAAATTTTTTTTATGGGAGCCCCATTAGGAACAGTAATAGGGGTTGGTATGTTCCGGAACAATGTTGGGGAGTGGAAAATTAATTGGGGCCAGTCATAATACACCCCCTCTATAGCGCGACTCCAGAGCAGTTTTAGGCCTATCTTTCATAAAAGAAATAAAAATAAAAAATGTATGTGACACCCTAATGGTTGAAGATAGAGGGTTGGTATGTTCTGATAAAATGTGGGGGTTGGAAAGATATTCGGAATCACTCATACATTTGACTCCGCTACACCATTTTGTAGTAATTGTAGAATTGTAATTCAAAAGACATCACTTGAAATTAAAAAAATATCAATTGAAATTCACAAAATTCCATTTGAAATCCAAAAAATGTCAATTGAAATTCAAAAATTCCATTTGAAATTCAAAAAATGTCAATTGAAATTCAATAAACAACATTTGAAATTCAAAAGTCGTCATTTGTATTTCAAAAGACATCACTGGAAATTCAAAACTCTTCATTTGTAATTCAAAACTCGTCATTTGCAATTCAAAACTCGTCATAAGTAATTCAATAGACACCATTTGAAATTCAAAAGTTTTAATTTTTTTAATTAGTAATTCAATTTATTCATTTGAAATTCAAAAATTATTCCATTTGCAATTCAAAAAGGTTAAACAAAATTATTTAAGCAAAATATACATTAGGTTGGGTAGCATTTATTTATGTCTGTAAATTTTAATATTCTGCTGTTTAGAAAACAGATTTACCCCATTTAGATTGATAGATAGAGGGACATGACTCAAATAGCATAGAAAGTCTGTGGAGTGAGGATATAAAAATAAGAACATTACCCATTGAGAAATTTGTTTCGATTTTAGAATACACGCCCAGAAAAAGTGATGTTATAGAGATGAGTTTAAATTAAAAGATTCATAATTATCTTTAATTAGTTTATTTAATAACAACAACCAACGAAAATAATTATGATTACAAAAAATAAGTGATTAATTCGGGTAGCAAACAAGTTTTATTTTGTAAAATCAATGTAGTGTTATAATACATAACGATTACAACTAATTAATATATGTAGATAGATTGAAGATTAAATATAAAATCAAGATAAATAATTAATTAAAATCGATTTAAACAAATAAGGATTGGAATATATAAGTAACGAAGAAATAATATTTACCTCTTTAAATTTACGAACAATTTGTCACTAATTGCAAATGCCTTTAAATATTTATTTCACGCTCTACACATACAGTAGTAAGTCTATCATAAATATCATTTCTTCGTTAAGTATATCATAAATATTATTTCTTCGTTAACTGAAATTTCAACTGATTTTCCTTTTATATTCTTATCATTATTTTTTTAAATCGATTTATTATTAAAATCGATTTTTATTCATTTTTTATCTTGAAATGTCATTATCTGGTATTGGAAACTTTTTTACCAATTTTTTGTGTAATCTAAAATCGAAATAAATTTCTCAATGGGTAATATTTTTATTTTTATATCCTCACTACAAAGAGTGAGGAGTGACTTAGACCCTAATGTGTCTTCCATACGGATATTCTGAATCAGTTATATTTTGATATTTGATACAGTTTCTGTAATTACTTTGAGCGTACGAAATGCAGATGATATTGCCACGTACTTCCCATGCAAATCACTTTATAACTTCTATAGGACGATCGGAATAATCTGAAATTTGATATTTGGTAATGTTTTCATAGACGGTATATACACCTCCAATATGAGCGAAATTGCAAGACCTCTCACACAAATTGGCATAAGCTTTGGTTAAAATAAAACTGATCAGTAACAATTTTAAATTGGAAATGGTTTTACAATCACTTTATACCTGTAAAATAGTTATCATTTGTTGTACCTCCCACACAAATAATCCAACCCTAAGTAAAATGCAAGTCATTATAAATTATATGCAGATGAGCTGAGCTGGTGAAGGTTATAAACTATATATGAAATTACCGACATTTTACATCATTATAATTATTAGTTGCTCATCATTTTATTAAATCTGTTTTCAAAACTGCAGAATATCCAGAAAAAATAAATGTATAATGTATATTTTTCTTAAATAATTTTGTTTACATTTGTGAATTTCAAATGGAATAATTTTTGAATTTCAAATGAAAACTTTTGAATTTCAAATGGTGTATTTCGAATTACAAATGACGAGTTTTGAATTACAAATGACGAGTTTTGAATTTCAAATGATGTCTTTTGAATTTCAAATGATGTCTTTTGAATTTCAAATGATGTCTTTTAAATTACAAATGACGACTTTTGAATTTCAAATGTTGTCTTTTAAATTACAAATGACGAGTTTGGAATTTCTATTGACATTTTTTGAATTTCAAATGACATTTTTATACCCTCCACCTCCAGGATGGGGGTATACTAACTTTGTCATTCCGTTTGTAACACCTTGAAATATCGACCTGAGACCCTATAAAGTATATATATTCTTTATCGTCATAAAATTCTAAGACGATCTAGCCATGTCCGTCCGTCTGTCCGTCTGTTGAAAGCACGCTAGCATCTAAACGAAAGGAGCTAGAACGTTCAAATTTTCCATAAATGCGTCTTATAGTCGTAGATCGGTTGGGATTGAAATCGGCCCAAAGGGAAAAATTTTTCCCTCACAAGGACTAAAAATACCCATAATAATCCCTAATATTTTAGCGTATTTAAGCATGTTTTTTGAATATGTCTGTTTATATTTGCTTGATATTTGGTATGCGCATTCCCCTTATAACAAAAAAGTGCACCATAAAGTGATTCTTATTTGTAGGGGGTGAAATGGGGCAAAAAAAATGGGGATAAAAATGGTACATATTGAACGACAACAGCTAGAAAAACGAAATTCGGTGTGTGCATTCCTCTAATTGAGTAGATACATAATATAAAAGTATTTTTTCCAAATTCGTACTTTTAAGGGGTAAAATGGGAATAGAGGGATAAAAATGGTACCAACCAAACGGCTGTACCTAGAAAAACGAAATTCGGTGTATACATTCCTCTGATTGCATAGACAAGTAAAATACACGGATTTTTCAAAATTCGTACTTTTTGGGGTTAAAATGAAAAAATGGGATAAAAATAGTACCAATCAAATGACCGAAGCTAGAGTCATGAAATTTGAAGTGTACATTCCTCTGACTGCGTAGACACGGAAAATAGACGTATTTTTGAAAATCGTACTTTTTGGGGTTAAAATGGAAAAAGGGGATACAAATAGTACCAACCAAATGACCGCATCTAGAGTCATGCAATTCGGAGTAAACATTCCTCTGACTGCGTAGACACGGAAAATAAACGGATTTTTCGAAATTCGTACTTTCAAGGGATACAATGGTACAGAGGGATAAAAATAGTACGATCTAAAAGACTACAGCTAGAATGATGAAATTCTAATTGCGTAGAAACGTCAAGGGGGTAAAAATGGTACCAATGGTACGGTGTATACATTCCTCTGACTGCATAGACACGCAAAATAAAAAGTTTTTTTCCAAATTCGTAATTTTTCTTTTACGGCAAAAATTGGTTGAATCATTAAGTTAGGTTATTTTGCACTTTGCACATGTACGTCTGATAATGGATTTTCAAAATTTGTTCTTTTGGAATTAAAATAGAATGGAAATACAACCAACTGTAGCACCCACTATCTACCAATATTTATGGTATTTAAGATGTTTGAAAATATAAATATAAGAATATTTATTTTTTGATTTGAAATAAATAATGGTTTGAAATAATTAAAATATTATATTTATAAAATCATTTTTTCATTATTTGTATTTGTTTTGGTTTGGCTATATTAAAAAAATTTATATTTTCCTGTAATATTACTGCACTTCTACGAAAACCGACAACCTCTGTGGAATGCAATCCGTGGTGGAGGGTATATAAAGTTCGGCCCGGCCGAACTTTACGCCGTTTTTACTTGTTTGAATTTCAATTGATATTTTTTGAATTTCAAATGGAATTTTTGAATTTCTAATGGTGTCTTTTGAATTACACTTGAAAATGGTGTAGAGTCCTCCTTGATGCTGTGAGAGCTGTGTGACCAAATTTTATTAAAAAAATGTATGGGAGCCCCCTTTAGGAGTACAAATAGAGGGTAGGGAAAAATGTTGGGGAGGGGGAATTTAATTGGGACCAGTCATAATACACACCCTCTATGAGTCGACTCCAGAGAAGTTTTAAGCCTATTTTTCGTAAAAAGTTATAAAAATAGAAAATGTATGGGGACACCTTAATGTCTGAAAATAGAGGGTAAAAGTATGTTCTCAGAAAATATTGGGGCTGAAAAATATTGGAGTTGGTCATACATTTGACTCCTGTAGGGGCCTTCTTATAACGGTGGAAGTCAAATTTATCAAAATGTAAGTTTTGTATGGGAGCCACCTTGAGGAGACAGGGGACGGGTATCTTTGGGGAAAATATTTCATAAAAAATTATAAAAAATATAAAAATTTATGGCGGCCACCATAAGGGTTGAACATAGACGATAGGTATGTTCTGAGAAAATATTGTGACTGAAAAAATATTGAAGATTGCTCATACATTTGACTCCCTCCATGGGGCAGTTTATTATAAAAACTTAATTTTTGTATAGGAGCCCCCTTAATGAGTGGAGATATGGGTTACTCCGGGGCAGTTTTTGGGATTTTCTAAACTTTTACCCACATTTGACCCCATTGATCGCCCAATTACAATCACTCTACCACCCCCATTTTTTGGCCCATGAATTTTTTTCCAAACCTCACAAAGTTAGGGGTTCGAAAAGCCGTGCATAGGGTATCCAACCGATTAAATTTTATTCGTTTAATGGAATAATTTTTGTCAAATATTTGTTCGAATAATGAAAAAAATCATGATTTTCGAATAACGAATAATTCGAATAAATTGTCCCAAATAATCGATATTATAAGTTATGCTTAAAAACTAATGAAATAGTCGTCTGCTTTGTATGATAAATTGATTTTGAATAGCCAGTTTGCTCTATTTGGGTAAAAAAACTAATGAAACAAAAAATAAAAAAAAAATCAATGGATAACTTCTGATATTAGCTCAATTAAGCGAAGGTTCTTTATTTTGACAAGAAATTACGATTTTTGTCAACTTCTTTTGAAGTTCGAATTTGAAACTACAATTTTTAAATAAAATCAGATACGCAATAAACGTTCAATATATAGTTGAACTACCCGTAAACTGGCGTGTCTTGTCTATATAACTCTTATTAATTAACTTTTATTTAAGTGGACAATTGTTCGATTAATCGGTTATCATTATTCGATTAATTGGAAATTCTTTGTTTTCAAATGAACGATTAATCGAATAACATACAAGTCCGAATAATTGGATACCCTAGTCATGCACTACCCCACCCTAAGTGTTATTAATATCTATATGTTGCGTATGATTATTATTTATGTTAATAATACTCATACGCCAAGCTGGGCAATGGACGTACACAACTCGCAGAGACGAAGCACTATCACATAAATGGATAAGTGTATAACCACAACTGTGGCGTAGGAGTCAACTTCTTATGGGAAATAATGAGAACAAGTCATTCAATTTAGCATTTTGTTTATTTTATTACCGAATATGTTTTTTTTTGCTTGTGATAAACCTTATTGATCCATTAAAACATTTGCATTTGCGAGAACAATAAAGTACGTTCTGCCAATGTGAAATTATTTCAACATTGGATTTTCATTAATATGAATATATGTATGTATCCAACTTTTTCGAATACGTTAAGCATTTTGATTAAATTGAACCCTAAACATTTTTAATAAGATTCGACACCTATCAAAGTCGTGGTGTATTTTTTCAACGATAACATTATTACAAAATGCATTCATTCGAACAAGTTCCATAGTACGAAATAACACAATACGTCAGTTTAATACTATTTGTGTTCATTCGCCATATTGGGAACTTTTTGAGCAATTTTTACGTATCTCCCCTATAAATTAGTAATATTAATTATATGGTGGAAACATAAATATTTAAATGTGTTTCTCTCCAATATTATTTTTTAGCATAAATATTTCGTAGATATTGAACTAATTTTACACATCACTAAATACGGAGTTGCCACGAGAACATAAAAAGACCTTTTTTTAGCTATAAATGTGATAAAATGCGTTTGTGAATAAAATGCTTTTAGATGTTAATTAGCGTATAAGATATGTTTATGATTAAGGTCATAAGAATATTTCATGCAATATAATATAGCATATTGTATACTCTTTAATATTATGACAACAAATTTCGAATGGGAATTTTCAAAAAAATATATTTTCGTGGAACAATATTTATGATGGGGATATGAGACATGGGAAAAATATTCCCGACGAAAGCAAATTGATGTAAGTAACAAATTTCGAAAAAAAATATTTTTTTTGCAAAATCAATGTAGGGAAGGCAGAATTATTTTCTATATATTTTTTCACTGAGTTTAGTTTAGGATTGTGTGGCAAGCCTGTGTCAGTCTATGAAAATATGACTATATGAGTACTACTCATGGATGGATAAATTATGTTGAGAACAAAAAGTTATTCATACAGATATAAAATAATTGCACTGTTTTTTTATTTTACACATCGATAAATAAGCTAACATGAAATTCAAATTTTGTGTATGATTTTTTTTTTAAATAAGCAAACATTCTTTTTTATGCAAAATTGTTTAATTCCATGTTTGCTTATTTGTCGGTGCGTAAAATGAACACATAATAATTAAGTATTTTCCTGGGAAAGGAATTTGGCCAGACAAATGGTAATATTAACGAATAAAAACGTCCTTTGCTTATATCGATATAAGACGTTTTGATTTGTGGCCACAAATAGTACAATGCAATGTACCGCCCAGTCTGTCTGCAACCGAAGCAAATACATTTCATTGATTTCCTTATAGAACGCTGTCACTGGCACTGGATACACTATAGAATGATGATGACATAGGCCTCGGCAACTGAAGTTGTGAGAAGTTGGGACAGCAAAAAAACACACACACACACACAATTAGTGCCACGAATTTTAGTTTAATTATAGAAAATCTATTTTTTCAAAAATGATATCACTCCCTTGTACTGAGTTTGGAATCGATTTGTATCCGATAGAACATACACGTATTCGTGCAAGCATATTTGTTTTTCTGTCTACAAATATTTCTGTTGATACGAAAAATGTTTTCAATTAACAAACGTAGATTTCGAAGAAGAAGTTATAAATCTGCATAAATGTTTTTCAATTCAAAACGACTCGTAATCCAGAACAAGGAGACCTGAGACATTTCGTAATAAGTTTAAACTCAAATGTATTTTTTGTAATGAAAAAATGAGTTTTCTATAAATCCAAATAAAGCATGATTTTCCTTTAGACTATTTTGGAAAATTTTGTTAAAATGTTGAAATTTATTGTATTTGTTAACATACATAATCGAAAAAGGATTTTCCCATAAAGAAAACAATTTTGTCCAAGCCGAAAAAAAT
This sequence comes from Polietes domitor, assembly GCA_947397865.1. Taxonomy (NCBI): domain Eukaryota; kingdom Metazoa; phylum Arthropoda; class Insecta; order Diptera; family Muscidae; genus Polietes; species Polietes domitor. Next base: position 148,660,030 of record OX377618.1, read on the forward strand.
ATTTTTTACGTGATTCATAAAACCATCACAAACAATTTTTTATGAATAATTTTTTTTTAATAAAATTAAAATTTTCGTCTTAGTTACCTTTAATATTTTTACTCTCATTTTGGATATATTGGTCCGATTGCACCCGTTTATATGTTAAATTAAATCATGATGGCTACACATTTGAAAGATTTTGGAACAGTATTCGAAAATTTGGAAAACAAATATTTTTTATTTAAAAAAAATCTTTTTTTTTTTGACACGAATTACACTTTCACATAGAAACATAGATTTTGGAACAGTCTTCGAAAATATGGGAAAAAATATTTTTTTTTTTTCGAAAAAAAAATCTTTTTTTCTGACACGAAAAAAATAAAAAAATACGAAAAAAAATCGGGAAAAAATACTTTGTTTCATTTCTTAATTGCTAAAATTTTTAAGCCCAAAAAAATTCTTTTTATGTGTAACAAATCTCTGGGCAAATGTAAAAAATATGATAATCTTTGTAAAAGCAAAAAAAAAATAAAAAATCATGATTTTTTTTCATTTTTGTTTAAATACCTCGAAAAATCCCTTTACAAATTAGATAACAGAATATTTCATTTTAGATTGTAATAACTGGCATCTTAACGAATTGAAGAAAATCTATGGATAAACATAGAACTTATTGTCCTTCATCAATTTAAGAAAAAACTTCGTAAACATGACATACGATTTTTTTAAAATTCCTTACTTCAATGGAAGTGTCATAACTTTTTCATTTATTCATAGATTTTCTTCAAAAAATGCCTTGTTTTTTTCGTTAATATGACAACTATTACAAATTACAACAATATATTCTTTTATATAACTTGTAATGGGACTTTTCGCGCAATTTTAACAAAAGTTAAAAAAATCTAGATTTTTTTAAAAACCTATTTTGCATCTACAAAGAGTATCATAACTTCTACATTTATTCAATTCATTCAAAATGTTTTTTTTTGCGTTAGAATGTTTCCAACTAAAAAAATAAAACAAAATATTTTTTTCGACTTTTTTCTATTTTTATGATTTTTTTCGAAAGAAATATAATTTTTTCTTAAATTTGTTGAGGTTGTTCGTACTATGTGAAAGTGCAATTCGCAACATTTGTAGACATCATAATTAGCTTTAATTTAACATATAAGCGGGTAAGATTGGACCAATATATCCGAAATGAGAGTACAAATATTAAAGGTAAGACGAACATTTTAATTTTCGTAAAATTATTTTTTACCTTAAATGTAATCCAAAAATGTTGTGTTGATTTTATGAATCAGCATGTCTCTGAAAATAATTTTGTCGGTTTGGACACACATTGTTTCTTTTATTTGTTGCATAGCGTAATTCGTGACACTGTGTGTAGGTGTTTTTTTTTTTTTTTGCCTCAAAAATTCGAACTTTGTCTTTTGGGAGCTAGAAAAGCAGATGCGATTTTAAAAGGCATATGTGCAACTTTTGCCATCAAGCATGTCCTTGAAATACTGCTACAGTTTGCGAAAACTGGAATAAGTCGTATATCGTCCTTGAGGATTTTGCAAGATTTTTTTGAGGATCGCATATAGTTGGCAGCTGCATTAAGCTAAGCAATTTGTTGCCCATCAAAATAAAAGTGTATTCTTCTTTTTTCTGGCACTGTGCACTTTTTATACATATTTTTTTGGGGAATACCTGTAGTACTGGGCATGTCTCGCCGCACAGGCGGCGCTGATAGCCGTGCTGTATCGTGTACACCACCACCGCCGCCGCCACCGCCCATGTTGCCACCCAATATGGGCTCCGTATCGCCGCCTACACTGCCGCTGATGGCACCGCACGTTACACCATCTATCCATTTTCGTGCTTCCGGGCCCAATTTCTTTATCAGAGCCTGCAGCTCATTTTCCTTCTCCATTAAGGCTTTGCGGAAACGACAATTTGTATTCTTAACTTCACGCAAACGTTGCTCCAGTTCACAGACAGATGAATCTCGGCGATTCTTTGACATTGGCCTAAGTGTTGCTCTTACTCGTTTGTCCACAACGCCCTGGGGATTACGTTTCAATTCCACAAGCTAGTTTGTTTTTTATAAATATTTTTTGAAAATAAATCAGACTTTAGTATCTGCAAGAACGCTACAGTCGGTGTTTCTTTAGGTTTAGGTTTTTTGTTGCATGAATAGTTAGTTATGTTAGTTATATAATTTAAGTAAACAACTATAAGTAGTTAGTAAGAAGAAGAAAAAGGGAAAGAAAATGGCAAACAATGTTTCCACACCAACTCTAATTAATTGGTTAGTATTTAACAAAATAACAAGCGATTCCTTAAGTGGTTAGTATAAATACAATAGATTAGAAAGTTAAGAAAATGATAAATGTTATTTGTAATCAAGGCATAGAAGAGATTGACAGCAGTAACCTAAACGTTATTATGTTTTGCACCGATCAACCGATAAATAAGCATGACGTCCGAACACTGTTTCCGAATTAGGTACTTTAAAGTTAGAAGCATTGTATAAGCAAAAGAAAAAATGTTGTTCGCTGAAAAATGTTTCCGAGACAGAGAGAATCAGTTTTTCTTAGATTTTTTAGTTTTACATTTTTGGGAAAGTTAACATTTTAATCTTTTAACCACCCATTTGCCCGGTACTTAGTTTAGGGGGACAGTGGTTTTCTTGAAATTATGAACAAATAAATTATATATATGTACATGGATTCCGATTTAACGAAAAATTGATTGTTTGACTTGTTCGTTAAATCGAAAGAAAAGTGCCGATTATTATATTTGTTTAGTTTCACTCCGGTTCTGTATCAAAATTCCATGGGATTTTTCCCCTGTTCCCCTATTCTAAATAATCTCCCCCGGAAAAGTTTCCCTTCTCCCAAGTAGGTATTATGAACGTCAATTAAAGGGAGAATGTGATGACAAAATTTAGGAATAATTTCGCCAAAAAAATGGCTTAGATACAGTTGAACTTCGATTAACCGTGACTCTATTAACCGTGATTATCTATTAACCGTGAATCTGAGTGGTTGATTTTTTACCTCTATTCACCGTGCTTTACCTCTATTATTCGTGATGCACATGCCCATGTGACTGCTTGTTTGTTTTTTTTCGTATAATACACACACACATCTCTCATATTAAAATTCGGTGATTCCCCTTTTTCATGAAAGTGTAATTTTCATATCAAATTTCATATTCAGCCTATGGATCAAGGAGTAATTCGGAGCTTCAAATGTCACTACCGTAAACTGATCGTTCAAAAACTTGTTGGTGCTAATGACAGACGTGAGTTCGTTAAATCTTTGAATATTAAGACAGCTTTGTGGGCAGCCGCAGCTTCGTGGGACTCTGTAACTCCATAAGTTTTAAAAAGAGTTTGGAATAACTTACTATCTCATAATGAAGATGCTCCAAATAGCCTTGTTGAGATACAAACAGATATAACCATACCGTCTGGATGTACGATTGATGCTGTCGAAAAGTGGATGGTGTGCGACTCTGATGTCGCTCCGTTTGCTATTATATCTGAAGACGAAGTCGAAGACATGGTTACCCAAAGCCAAGGAGATGAGCTTGATTCAAATTCCGAGGAAACAGATGGCGGAAATGCGGACGAAACGCCTACATTGGCTCAGGCAATAGAGGCTAGTGTTAGGTTTTTTAGAAAACTTTAATTGTCCAAGTATTTCAGAACCAGATAAAATGCAAATATATCGCATACAATCTCATTTGTTGGAAGAACAATCAAATGCTAAAAGCATAAGACAGACTTTCATAAAAGATTTTTTTAAATAAATGTATGTATTCCTAGAGATATGATAAGTTATTTATAGACGCAGATTTACATGTTTTTGTCAAAAATAAATAAAAATAATAAAATTTATACATGTAAAATTTTACCTCTTTTTACCGTGATTTTCGGTTATCCGTGATTAGCCCGGTCCCGAGCATCACGGTTAATCGAAGTTCAACTGTATTTGGCGAAAAATGAAAACATGTTAAAATTAAAACAAATATTTTGCTTTTATAAGCCATACATAAATATTTTGTATAGTAATCATCGTTGGCCATTGCAACTAAACGTTGGGGCACTGATTCCACCAATTTGCGGCACGTTTATAAATTCTAAAAGTTATTTGTAAATTTGTAATCAACATAAAACATCTGAAGCAAAATAGCTGACTTCGAATACTCGATTTACTCTCTCCCTTGTTTTTCCCTCCCCTGGCGGTTTAGAATAGGAAAAATGGATTCCCAGGGAACTCATCAGAAACTCATCACAATCAACACGTCTACCTACTTCACAGCTAAACTCAAAGAAATATTTTATTCAACTCATTTGTGTATACGATTTTTTATAGCATTTGGACAAAGATGACTTTAAAATGCGAAATATATTTGAACCACAAGTATTTGAACATGAGATTAGATTTATTTTTTCCCAAACAACTGCATTTCATCTACCTCCATTGAATACAGCATCCAAAAATAAACAAAGAATTCACTACTTCTAACAACTTTGTTTGACTATAATTTGTATCCAATAATGTTGTGGTTTCGTGAATAACTACGTATCTCGAAAAAGATTAAGCAACAAAAAGAAAAATGTTGTGTCCAAGCCAAAAACCAATTATTTTTTTTGCGCATTTATGCTGCTGATTCATAAAATCATCACAAAAAATGTTTTTTCGATACATTCTTTATAAAATTTGTTTACTAAAATTAAAATTTTCATCTTTGGTACCTTTAATATAGGTGCTCTCATTTTGAATATATTGGTGCTATCGCACCCGTTTATATGTTCAATTAAAGGTTATTATGATGTCTACAAATATTGCAAAATACACTTTCACATAGAAACAGTGGTTTAAAAACAGCTTCATATTTGGGAAAAATCATTTTTTTTTCGAAAAAAATCTTTTTTTTTGCTGGCACGACAAAAATCACAAAAAATAGAAAAAAATATTGGATAAAGCTATTTTGTTTATTTTTTAATAGCTGACAGTCTAACGCATATAAAGAGTGATTTTTTTGAGGTTAGGATTTTCATGCATTAGTATTTGACAGATCACGTGGGATTTCAGACATGGTGTCAAAGAGAAAGATGCTCAGTATGCTTTGACATTTCATCATGAATCGTCTTACAAACGAACAACGCTTGCAAATTATTGAATTTTATTATCAAAATGCGTGCTCTGTTAAGAAAGTTCATTGCGCGCTTCCATTTTATGGTCAGTTTAATCGACCCACTGAAGCGGCTATTCGGGCTATTGTGACTAAATTTCGCACCAAATTTACATTGTTGGACATTAAACCACCAACACGCTTACGTAGAGTGCGAACTGAAGAAAATATCGCAGCTGTATCGGCCAGTGTTAATGATGACCACCAATTTTCGATTCGTCGCCGTTCGCACCAATTGGGTCTCTGTTACTCAAAAACGTGGAAATGCCAAAATTGGACTAAGCGGATGGACCACCTAAGACGCAGCCGCGGTCAACATTTAAATGAAATTATCTTCAAAAAGTAAATGTCATGGACCAATCTAACGTTTCAAATAAAGAACCGATGAGATTTTGCAAATTTTATGCGTTTTTTTTAAAAAAAAAGTTATCAAGCTCTTAAAAAATCACCCTTTATAAAAGTATTTTTTCTAAATTCGTACTTTTAAGGGGTTAAATGGGGGTAGAGGGATAAAAATAGTACCAACCAAACGGCTGTACCTCGAATAATGAAATTCGGTGTATACATTCCTCTGATTGCATAGACAAGTAAAATACACGAATTTTTTAAAATTCGTACTTTTTGGGGCTAAAATGAAAAAAGGGATAAAAATAGTACCAATCAATTGACCGCAGCTAGAGTCATGAAATTCGGAGTATACATTCCGCTGACCGTGTAGACACGGAAAATGAACGGATTTTTCGAAATTCGTACTTTCAAGGGATACAGTGGTACAAAGGGATAAAAATAGTACCAACTAATCGACTACAGCTAGAATGATGAAATTCTAATTGTGTAAAAACGTCAAGGGGTAAAAATGGTACCAACCAAATGGGCGCAGCTGGAATCATGTAATTCGGTGTATACACTCCTCTGACTGCATAGACAAGCAAAATAAAAAGTTTTTTCCAAATTCGTACTTTTTCTTTTACGAAAAAAATTGGTTGAATCATAAAGTTAGGTTATATTGCACTATGTACGTCTGATAATGGATTTTCAAAATTTGTACTTTTGGAATTAAAATAGAATGAAAATACAACTAACTGTAGCACCCACAATCTACCAATATTTATAGCATTTAAGCTTTTTGAAAATATAAATATAAGAATATTTATTTTTTGAATTGACGTATTGGTAGCCTTGCCTTATAAGCGTGGTTTGACATAATTAAAATATTATATTTAATTATAAAATTATTGTTTCAATATTTGTTTTGGTTTGGCTATATTAAAAAATTTATTTTCCTGTAATATTACTGTACTTCTACGAAAACCGACAACCTCTGTGGAATGCAATCCATGGTGGAGGGTATATAAAGTTCGGCCCGGCCGAACTTAACGCCGTTTTTACTTGTTTACATATAAGCTTTGTTTTGTTTTTTCGTTAACTTAACCCATTAGTGCATGAAGTTGCCTGGCACAACTTTTTTACTTTTTTTCATTAATTATAATTTAAAATAAGCCTAATGAAGTTTTTTAGTAGATTTATTAAAACAAGTTTATACGTTGGGTTTAATAGACTGTCCCTTCTTTCATTCTTTAAGGTGAAGTTCAATTTACACTTCTTGCCATAATTGACTCATTGTCCGTAGTGAATTATATGTTTCCTATAATCGAAACTTGTATCGGTGTTAAATTGGTCCTATTTGAGCCTCACACAAATTTGCTCGCAAATAGCGAGCAAACTGCAATTTATATTGGATAGATTTTTTATTTTTTAACTCTAATACGCAAGAGATAGGCGGCTATTTGAGATACATATTTTAACAAATAGCTGTATACCATCCTGTTCTCTTGAATATCATTCTCTTCGGAAAGTGGTGGCCATAAGATCTTCTCTCGAATATACTGCTCATCATATGGCTTTCCGAAATAAGGTACTTTCATCAATGCAAATATTTCCATTGTCCATATTTCTAGAAAGCTTGATTCAAGTTTCAGTTTATCATCTGGCCAGTAAAGTATTTTTTCAGAGATTTTATACGACCAGTGCATACCTTTATTTCATTCAAAGTCAAATTCATATCAATATTTTTTTGATTTATTTTCTCGAAAAAAAAAAGAGATTTGGTGGATTGTGCCTCGATGCTTGGTGGAATGAGTCTCATTTTCGTAGCCTGAATCAACTTTGAGTCAACTACTACCAGCTCGACCACTCTTTTTTGAAATATCAGTATTTTTATATTTTGTTTGCTTTCATTCCATTGGACATTTTATTTATATTGTCCCTCGGTTGTTTATTTGTCTCCCAAGATAAGTTGAGATTTGCATCAGAATCTTGGTCTGTATCATTTCAATCTAACAAAGGACACGCATAAATATCAGTTTCTGTAAAATTCCCACCAAAAGTTGCACATTCATACAATATTCGACAACTGTAAATCAATAACAGAATTTCAGGTTTCAACAGATTTGTTGGCATAGCATCCCCTATAAGGGACGTTCAATAAAACAACCTACAGTAAACAAATTAAAATTTTTTAACAACATCTATCTACCCAAATTTATAGTTAGTTTAAACATAATAAACACCAAAAAGTGATACAACACAATTACTTTTAGTTTTATTTAATTTTTAGCTGCCGGTCAAGTGTATTCAGATTTTTTTAAACTTCGTTTTTCATATTCAGCATACATAGAAGCACACTTAAAAGAAATTACCTGATAACTGTTTTATTGATATGTCAACTACACTCCACCACTCTTGCTGCGAATATATATTTCAAAATTCGGGCGTGATGTATTCTCTTTTTATGTCCCTTTAAAGGGACTCTATGCACTAATGGGTTAATAAAATTATTAATTATTATAATATGAAATGCAACAAAATACTTTTTCCGATTTTTTTCTATTTTTTATGTTTTTTTCGTGCCAGCAAAAACAGATTGTTTAGAGGTTGTTACTATATGAACACATTATTCAGACATTATATTTAGATCGGACCATATAAATAATTAAAGTACAAATAGAAAAGGTACGTACGACGAAAATTTTAATTTTAGTAAAAAATGTTACACACACCGAAATAAAACAAACGAAAAAATTAAAATTTTAAAAGATCCATATTTTTTTTTGATTTTAGGAATCAGCACACAGAAATTTTCTTTTTCGGCTTGGACACAAACTTTTTCTTTTTTTGTTACATAGTGTAATGAAAATCTTCAGGAGAGCCAAACGTTACTATGTTGCGTATGATTAATATCAATAAGGAGAGTATGATTAATGTTAGTAATTCTCATACGCCATGTTGACCATGGTCCATTCCATTTACAAAATATCATCGTTTAAAACTGCTATGCCCTCACATATTTTATAACATATTGTGTTTTTTCAATTTGTCTCTATTTAAAAAAATATATTTTTATTAGACTTCAATTCAAAAAATAATGAGAGATCTCAACTGGAATGACCAAAACTTGTATTTTTGCAAAAATTTAATATTAATAAATTAAATTATTAACAAAAGAATTACTAACGGATTTTTAAAAACGATAAATTTAAATTTGTTATTTAACAAATTTACCAAACAAAATATTGTGCAATCCATTGCCAAAGTTGCAAAATGGCTAAAAATTGTTTAAAAAATGTGTTTTCTGGACAAAAGCACAAAGATTCCATAAATAAGCTATATATCATAAATATTCTATATAACTTAAATAATCTATATATCGAGCTCGAGGTTTATTATTCAAATCCGATAAGAATCTGTTGATAACCAACTAAGTTACAGGCTTATAAGTGTGCAAAGGTACGAAAACCCGTTTTTTTACCCGTAACTAAAGATTTTGGGGCTGTCTGGCAAATTTCAAATACAGATTATTGTTCTACTCGACAATACCTACAAGAAGAATAATATAACTCCCCAAACAATGACCCACCTAAAGTGCTCTGAATAATGAATATTGCAATTATTCGTATCACGTTACATTTTTCGCGATTTCAACAATTTTCAAATATAAAGTGTCGGAAATATTTGAAGTAATTAGAGAACCATCAATTCCTCGGTTCCCAAAAGTTATTAGAATGCATAATACATACATAAATATGTATGTTAAATACTTATTAAAATCGCGAAACGTTTAGGTAACTATTCATGCAAATATGTATAGACATGTAGTATGTGTGTATATTATTGTATATGTGCATGGCAATGTATATTAAACCGGATCGCAAAAAAATAAGTGAAAGCTTTTCTTTGTTTTCTAAGCATCCTATGTTGACTATACCTTTTACATTCGCGTAGCTAGAGGGATTTTAAACTCTAAAAATTATTTTTTTTTGGTTTGGTTATTTAATAATTAAGCTCTAGGTCAGTGTTTATATTTTTAATCAATATTTCGATGATCTCCGAAGGGGTTCGAAATATTGCATAAAAATATTAAATAATCAAACATCAAAATAAATCAGTATAAAGATCGAATAAATAATCCAAAAACAAATTTTAGCCAAGTAAAGCATATACAAATAAAGTATTAATTGATACCGCATTCCACGGTACAATCTAATTCCAATAACTCAAAATAAATCAGTATAAAGATCGAATAAAAAATCCAAAAACATATTTTAGCCAAGTAAAGTGTATACAAATAAAGTATTAATTGATACCGCATTCCACGTTACAATCTAATTCCAATAACACAAAATTTTTTGAGATTTTAGTGGTAATTTTGAAGAAATTTTCATAAAATGTACACATTTTTAACAATAATTAGAAATCAACGGTATCAACATTTTGAATCAGTATCAATATCAGAATCAGCCATACTTTATTGTCCTATTTTTTATTTGGCCAAAAACTAAAATTTTTAGAGTATTTTAGAGGTTAAGTAAACTCGATCTAGCTCCCCGTTGGTAAAAGATATAGGCAAAGTATTTTGGAAAACCAAACCGCAACTTTTTTTCCCCGACCCGGTTTAATTTATAGACAAATAATAAGGCTGGTTTTCTTTAAGACTGGATAACTAAGCTGCGATAAGAAAAACCTAAATAAAAAGTTAAAATTTCACTCAAAATAAAAACTTATTTTTTTAAATTATCGCCAACAGCATTATATAACAATTTTTGAAAAAAAAAATATTTTATATTAAAAATATTGGACTTAGCCAGTAGAAGTCAATGGTTATGGTTATCGAGGCTAAGCCCAAAAAAGTCAACACAAAATATTTTTTTTCTGAAAATTTCTTTTAATACAAATATTTATATTGTAGTTGGCGACAATTTGAAAAAATAATTTTTTATTTTGAGCAAAAAAAATAAATTTTTATTAACGTTTTTGTTATCGCAGCTTGTTATCCCGGCTTAAAGAAAAACAGCCTTAATGTTGTACATGTAATGTTAGTAATAATACCATAATGAGTATGACAGTGTAAACACGACGGCGGCTCTTCATTCGACCAACAAAATCAAAAAAAAAGTACACATACAAAAAACTACAAAACTTCCTTACTACCAGTCTTACTTTCGGTACGAACACCAAACACAAAGTTGCTGTTGTACAAAAAATTATAAAAAATGAGAGTAAGACAAAAACCAGATCCTTGCGGTCCGACAAGACGAGCGATATGGCAGCGCCCGCAATGCAAGTTATGAAAACATTGTAAACGGAAAATCCAATATGTTTCGAATCGTTTAGAGCCGGTATAGAAACGTGACGTGTTTCCCAAGCCAAAAAGGCTCCAAAGACCTGAAAACATAATAAAATGTTTAATATGTGTGTACGTACCCACAAGCAATCTATATATCTATCTATCCTTCATGACATCTTAGGCATTTGTGACAACAACAACTTACCAACAGCAGGCCTTTGTAAGCATAAATAATACTAACAAATATGGTCATATGTTCCGATTGACAATATTCGTTTTCTGGTATAACCAAGACATCGTCTATGTGTTCGTGATGCTTAAAGGATTATAAAATAAAAATAACGCTATAGTACAATTTCCCCTCCGCCAGTAGTAAGACCCAGCAAAAACTATAATTACCACATAAGCCAAAAGTACAATTATTACAAAATCATTCAATACGAATTGTCAGGCATACCAAAATGTTGAAAAGTAATTGCTTACAAATTACCAATACCTTACCTAGTAAGTTAGTTATTAGTAAATCATTATTTTTTAATTATAAATAATCATGTGGCATTACCTGACATACCTCTTACAAATTACCAATATCTTGCCTAGTAAGTTAGTTATTAGTAAATCATTATTTTTTAATTTTCAATAATCATTGGTAATCACGTGGCATTATTTGTAATTGCTTACCCCCACGCTTACACAATACTAATACCTTACCTAGTAAGTTAGTTAATAGTAAATCGTTATTTTTTAATTAAAAATAATGAAGAGGGTAATCGTGTGGCATTACCTGGCATACCTCTTACAAATTACCAATATCTTGCCTAGTAAGTTAGTTATTAGTAAATCATTATTTTTTAATTTTAAATTATCAAAAGGGTAATCACGTGGCATTATTTGTAATATAAAAATGTTGAAAAGTAATTGCTTACCCCCACACTTACACAATACTAATACCTTACCTAGTAAGTTAGTTAATAGTAAATCGTTAATTTTTAATTAAAAATAATCAAGAGGGTAATCATGTGGCATTACCTGGCATACCTCTTACAAATTACCAATATCTTCCCTAGTAAGATATTAGTAGATTAGTAAATCATTATTTTTTAATTTTAAATAATCACGTGGCATTATTTGTAATATCAAAATGTTGAAAAGTAATTGCTTACGCCCACACTTACAACTTACAAATATTTCACTTAGTAAGTTAATTATTAGTAAATCATTATTATTCAATTATAAATAATCAAGAGGGTAATCACATACCATTCCATTTCCTCGTATGGCACATTGTAATGAAGTTTTTGCTGGGCACTAGTCGCAATAGACAATAATAATTACTTACCCTCGGCTCCAATTGTTTTGTATCGCGATAGAAGGGATCGGCTATTTGCCACGTTGTAATTATGGCAATATCGATGAACAACAAGATACCCACCACCATAAACAGCTGATAATCCTTGATTACTTTCTTGTTCAACTTCAAATCGGTGAAGATCGAATGCACTCGCCATGTTTTCGAAAACATGGCACCAAAGGCCAAACTGAAGCCGGCCATCAAGATCCAGGCTCGTGCAGTGCAAATATACGGGAATGCGGCCACACTACTAAGCGTCGTGTCCAGGCCCAAGAATATTACACTCATGTAGGTTAACAGACAGCCAACTATAATTAAATTGTTCAGATGCGGACTGGACATTTTGATGTATCTGCAGATGACAAATGTTTGGGGATACAAACAACAACACACTCATTCACTATGGATCTTTAATCGTTACCTTTGATTTCGATACTTTATATTGAATGCCAAAAACACACAGGCAATAATCATACCCACAACTGAGGCACTCGCCGATATTATGTAGATGGTAAGATTCACTTGACTATGTTCGATGTAGATCAATGTCCGATCCTTGGGGGGAGTTTTGCCAACCTAATGAAGAAAAGAATGAATTTTGAATATTATATTTTTAATAATAACAAATCGATCAGTGTAGTGTTATAAGGTTAACATCTTCCTCAAAGCTTTAAAGTGTGGGGGGGGTGAAATATAATATTTGTAATGAAGACAATATTCTGCAGCAGTTATATAGAAATCCAAACATAGTACAGTTAAAGATGCAGATTCTTAAATAAAACTTCTAAATTTGTTGTTACTACCAATTTCACTAACAAACTACAACACAATCCCTCCATGACATGTCTAATTTAACATCTACGATCACAGAAATAGCAAGATATGAAATAGGCCATACCAATAAATGTAATAAACCCTGGATTTACAGTACACCAATGGAACTTATTGAGAAGAGGAAGCAATACAAATCAGAAGTTAGTAACGCTAATTCCACAGAAGATAAGAGCGATAATTGAAGGCTATACAACATCGAAGACCCTAAAGTAAAGCGGAGCGCCAGGTATGATAAAAAGAAAAAATATTTTTTTCGAAAAAATATATTTTGGCAGGCACGAGAAAAATCTTAAAAAATAGAAAAAAGTATTTTTTTTTATTTTTTTTTATAGCTAACATTCTAACGCAAAAAACAATGTATATATAAGGTGGGCCATTTAATTGGATGGGGGTATATTCACTTTGTCATTCCGTTTGTAACGCCTTGAAATATTCATCGGAGACCCCATAAAGTATATATATTCTGGGTCGTGGTAAAATTCTAAGACGATATAGCCATGTCCGTCTGTCTGTCTGTCTGTTGAAAGCACGATAGCGGCCGAACGAAATGAGCTAGGAGGTTCAAAATTTTCCTAAATGTGTCTTATGGCTGTAGATCGGTTGGGATTGAAAGTGGACGAAATCGGCCCAGAGGGAAAAAATTTTCCCTCACAAGGACTGAAAATACCCCTAATATTTAGAGTATTTCAGCATGTTTTTTGAACATATTAGCTTGTATTTACTTGACATTTGCAATGCGCATTCCCTTTATAGCAGAAAAGGGCACCATAGAGTGATTTTTATTTGTAGGGGGCGAAATGGGACAAAAAGGGATAAAAATGGTACCTATCAAACGAGAACAGATAGAAACACGAAATTCGGCGTGTACATTCCTCTAATAGAGTAGATACATAATATAAAAGTATTTTTTCTAAATTCGTACTTTTAAGGGGTTAAATGGGGGTAGAGGGATAAAAATAGTACCAACCTAACGGCTGCACCTAGAATAATGAAATTCTATATATGCATTCCTCTGATTGGGTAGACACGTAAAATAAAAGAACTTTCCAAAATTCGTACTTTTTGGGGTTCAAATGGTAAAAGGGGATAAAAATAGTACCTACAAATGACAGTAGCTAGAATCATGAAATTCGGAGTATACATTCCTCTGACTGCGTAGACACGAAAAATAAAACGTTTTTTCCAAATTCGTACTTTCAAGGGATACAATGGCTACAGGGGATAAAAATAGTACCAACTAAACGAATACAGCTAGAATGATGAAATTCAGTGTGTATATCCCTCTAATTGTGTAGATACGTAAAATATAGATAGTCGTACTCTTGAGGGGGCAAAATTGGAAAAAGGGGATAAAAGAATCGGCTATAAAAAAAGTACTGATTACACAGAACAACACGAAAAAAACATTTGGAGCGAATGTTTTTTTCTTTTAATACTCTAATACCCTAGTCCACGAAGTGGTGTAGGGTATAAAAATACGGGGTTCTGACAATGGATTCTGAAAGAGACCAAAAAAATACACGTGTGTCGGCGTTTTGACAGATCACATCGGAATTTCATTTTATAGACGATTAAAGTTCCCAACTCTGGCCTCTTCTTGCAGCATATCGGTGTATAAAACTATGTTTTCTTTACATCTGAGGCATAGGGCATTTTGCAAATGTCAAACATAAACCTGAAACTAGCTACTATCTACCTTTCAAAGTCATGCAATGGCCTACCCTATACATATGTGCCAGTTAGTATGCACAGATAGATATGCCAATTTTTCTCTTTACTTTGATCAGATCTCTAATTTAAGAACTTTTCCTTTTGACGTTTATAAAAAAATGTACCGTTATAATGACATTTAGCAGTAGTTTGAAAGTGGTTTAAGTCACACTATATCCACTATCCATATTGATGTGTGGTGATTTTTAATTTATAATGTCAACTTTAAATGATTCAGATAATTTGAATAACAAATAAAATTAAATTATTTCAAAATTAACTAATAATTTCAATATAATGATTCTAAACGAACACCCAGCAAACATTTTTAATTTTTTCTTAAAATATTTCATCTTTGCTAAAGGTTTTTTCAATTTTGAGTAGAATGGAAGTGGTCTAAGTCAGTGCATCCTCTGTCGATATTTTGCTTCGGTGGAAAAATAATGTTTAATTGACTCAAACATAAACCATTGCATATGTCAAAACGGATAAAGTATGACTTATATCGAAATAAGTATACCCTTAATATTGAGGGAGAGTGGATGCATTTTCAGCTACAGTCGTTTAGTTGGTTGTAAATCTATCCTGTTTTAATTCAAAAGACATCACTTGAAATTCAATAGACACCAATTGAAATGCAAAAATACCATTTGCAATTCAAAAAATATCACTTGAAATTCAAAAATTCCATTTGAAATTCAAAAAATGTTAATTGAAATTCAAAACTCGTCATTTGTAATTCAAAAGACATCATTTGAAATTCAAAACTCTTCATTTGTAATTCAAAATTCTTCATTCACAATTCAAAACTCGTCATAAGTAATTCAAAAGACACCATTTGAAATTCAAAAGTTTTCATTTGAAATTCAAAAATTATTCCATTTGCAATTCAAAAAGGGTGAACAAAATTATTTAAGCAATATTTACATTAGGTTGGGTAGCATTTATGTATTTCTATAAACTTTAATATTCTGCTGTTAAGAAAACAGATTTACGTATCTCTCACGGAAATCACTCTAACCTATTTAAATTTAAAGATTTTATAACTTCTATACGGACGATCGGAATACTCTGAAATTTGGTCATTGGTAATGTTTTCATAGACGTTATATACACCTGCATATGAGCGAATGAATTTCAAATGGAATAATTTTTGAATTTCAAAAGAAAAATTTGAATTTCAAATGGTGTATTTTGAATTACAAATGACGAGTTTTGAATTTCAAATGGTGTCTTTTGAATGACAAATGACGAGTTTTGAATTTCATATGACGACTTTTGAATTTCAAATGATATCTTTTGAATTTCAATTGATATTTTTTGAATTTCAAATGGAATTTTTGAATTTCAATTGACATTTTTTTAATTTCAAATGGTCTCTTTTGAATTACACTTGAAAATGGTGTAGTTGTTGCCGTTTGATAAGTACCATTTGTATTCCTTGTTTGCACTATTATAATACGCGAATTAGAATCACGCTTTTTTCTATAAGAGGAATGCGCATACTAAATATCATGCAAACATAAGCAGACTTATTAAAAAAACATACTGACTTACTCTAAATGTTAGGGGTATTTCGCCCAACCGATCTACAACTATAAGACGCATTTATGGAAAATTTGGATCTCCTAGCTATTTTCATTTAGATGCTAGATCGCCTTAGAATTTTATGACGATCAAGAATATACAGTGGCTCTCACCTTATTTCATACAGTTAAAGATTTTTTAAAAAATGCGCTGTATCAACTGTACTAGTAACTTTATTGGAAAAAACTAATATGAACATCGGGTATTACATGATAATACACTAAATACACAAAAAAGAAATCAAAAAAATGTGCTGGTTTATTTCCTAGCGGTACATATTTCTGAACGACTAAGAAATATGCCCCTCAGCTTATTTCTTACAGGCATTTTTTTTTTGAGATTACATTAGGCCATTCTAACGGTAATCGATTTACTGTTACATATTACAATATTAGCTATGTTTGCAATGTGCTCACACAATTTCATTCTGATTTTGTTGTCGCGGAGTGAAGTTATAGCGCAAAATAAAAAATGGGACGTCGTACAACAATTGAGCAACGCGAATTGGTTTTAAAACACTTCAAAAATGAGAAATCGATACGACAAATTGCTGAATGCGTTGGATTAAGCCCTGCTACAGTTCAGTGTATCATTCAGCGCTTTGTTAGAGAAAATAGAATTGAAAATAAAGGCAGAAATGCGCCAAACAAAATTCTTAATCCAACTGATGAGCGATGGATTGTGCGCAAAATAAAGGCAAACCCCAAATTGTCCGCTCCAAAACTGGCCCAAGAGATTCAGGAAACCCTAGGGAAAACATGCAGTGCTGAAACCGTTCGCCGCGTCCTCCGTGAACATGATTTTAATGGCAGAGTAGCTCGCACAAAACCTTTTATAAGCAAAAAGAATAAAATAAGCCGGTATGGGTTTGCCAAGGAACACATTAACAAGGACTCGGACTTCTGGAACACTGTAATTTTTGCCGATGAATCAAAGTTCAACATTTTTGGATCTGATGGTATGTCCTCTGTTTGGCGAAAACCGAGCTAAACAAGGTGAATCTTAAGCCCAGTGTGAAACATGGCGGTGGTAGTGTGATGGTTTGGGCTTGCATGTCAGCAGCCGGTACTGGAAATTTAGTATTCATCGAAGGAAACATGGACAAAAATATGTACCTTGATATTTTAAAAAATAATTTGCTCCAAAGTGCCGAAAAACTTAGAATACGAGAAAATTTCCGTTTCTACCAGGACAATGACCCGAAGCACAAGTCCGGAATAGTACAAACTTGGCTCATATGGAACTGTCCCCACTTAATGCAACCACCAGCACAATCTGCGGACATGAATGTAATTGAAAATCTCTGGGCTATATTGGACCAGAACATTCGAAAACACAATATTTCGAACAAAAATGATCTGAAAAGGGCGCTTCAGTTAGAATGGGAGAAAATAACACCAGAGACGACTCAAAACCTTGTGAATTCAATGCCAAGAAGACTGCAGGCTCTTGAGAAAGCAAAGGGCTACCATACAAAATATTAAAATTACTTTAATAAATTATATTCTGTAAAATTTTAATGTTAGATTTAAAATGTATGAAATAAGCTGTGGGATGGAATTTTTATGAATTTTCTTTTATGTTCAATTTTTGTGCTGTTGAACGGCAATTAAATAAAATAACATGAATATTTAATAACTACATATTTTTTGCTTTAAAATAGATTTTGGTAGGTTTTTGATATTTTTCTTATTTTGAAAGTTATGACGATGGCAAATTCTATTTAAGCACTGTATGAAATAAGCTGTGATCCACTGTATATGACGCGCAAAATAGAAAGGGACCTAAGGGTAAAAACCGGTTTTATTCAGGAGAGCCATTTTATAGATCTAAATACGTGTATCTTTGGTGTACCATCACTTCATAAAACGCGCATATCTCTGGGAGGGAACACTTGTGGGGCATGGGATCGGTCTCATTCGATGCTCAGATGTTGTCCATATCAAAAAAAAATGAAAATTGATTTTTTTACCCTTAGGTCCCTTTCTCTATGCGCTGTCACATATACATTTTATAAGGTCTCAGGTCGATATTTCAATGTGTTAAAAACGGAATGACAATAATGTGGAGGGTGTAAAAAAGTCGGAAAAAATATTTGCTAATAGCCAACATTCAACACAGAAAAAAACAATGTTTATATGTAAAAAATCTATGGATAAATGTAGAAGTTGTGATACTCTTTGTAGACGCAGACATTTTTTCAACCACTTTACAAATTAGATAATTTTATTTTAGTTTGTAATAGCTGGCATCTTAAGGAAGAAAAAGCCTAGTTAAACAAAATCTATAGAATTTATGGTCCTTCTTGCAGAAGTACATGTCGTCTTCACGTATGACTAAATCAATTTAACTAAAAACTTCGTAAAAAATGGCACACGTTTTTTTTAAATTTCCTTACCTATACATAAGGGTCATAACTTCTACAATTATTGATAGTTTTTCTTCAAAAATGTCAGCTATAACAAGCTAAAACAATATATTTAAAAAGACCTTTAGGGTCTGCAAACAGTATCATAACTACTACATTTGTGGCAGTTAGTATGATAGTGATCTACGTCACGCTTTATCCGTTTTGAGATATATTTTTCAACAGAAGCATAAACTTTTTTTCTTAGAATATCCTACTACTTTACAAATTTTATAAAAAAAATCGACAACGTTTGTACCTCTAAGGGAACCACTACTTTCAGGGGATTCATTGTCTTAGACCACTTTCATTTTTCTCAAAATTGAAAAAAGTAAACAAAAAATATTTTATTTTAATTAGCAAAAGTAATATATCCTTACCTAAAAGGAAAGATATTCAAATTACACTGTACGTCAGTCCATATTACACTTGAACCAGATGATATACATCTGAAATTGTAGGTGAAATAGAGTTAATTGTCTCTTTTAGTTTTTCATTTTCTCATCCTGGTGTCCCTTAAAAGGACTACAAAGTTCCAAAGGATACAATTTTTAAGAATTATTTTTAATACTTATTCGCACCCTATGACAACGGTATAAATGTCAAATCATAGAGGAAAGTAGTTCTAAAAATACTTTAAATTTCAAGCTTCTATAAGATATGACTAAAGTAGAAATCCAAAGGGCTAAACTTGATATAGATGTTAATGCTGAACTAATACAGATATTAGCATGATATTTGAAGTATTTTTAATAGATATACTCCTCTTAAATTCGGCTCTAATACCGTCATGATACGGTGCGAACAATTTTGCCTATAGTTTCATACGTATATCATCCGGTTCATTATAAGAAAAAGAGGCGTGGCACCGCCCACACAAACTATATTTTAAAACTATCATTAAACACATTCCGAAGTGCGGATTCTCTTGAAAATTTTATTGTGACTAACTTCTGAACAGAGGATAGTTTGTGAATGGTGACTATACAATGGTCATGATACCAAAGGACGTGAGACTGCCCACACCAACTATATATTAAAATTATCACTAAAAACGTAACGAATGGCGGATTCTCTTGAAAATTTTACTGTATCTAGCCTGTGGAAAGGGTATGTTTTCTGGCTATAATAGGGGAAGACACGACAAATGGGCATGGTTATACCGTACACCCTAACAACGCAGAATGTTAGTATTAGAGAATGTTATTAGTTAACGTGAGAGGACCCACTTCAGTTTCAAATTTAAGAGCAGTTGAGAGAGGCGTGTCAGAAACTGGGAGACCACATTAATGTATGCTTCTGTCAGCTGTCATCCTCTCCAGATACGAACTTTGTTTGCGACAATATTAAGAACTTGCTCGCCATCTAACCCAAAAGACCTGTGGGAAAAATTCAAAGAGGAAATGAGTGAGGACATTTTGCATCATTATCGCACCGTTACGATTCTATATTTTTGAGATTAACATTTTCAACGATACGCTGATAAAAATTTAAGACATATGCCTAGCCATCAGCAATAAATCTCTTAATCAACTTGGAATGGTGATGTCTGAACGTTCTACCATTGACATTACTGATCGAGATTTGCTAAGAGAACGGCTTGAAGACTTGCGTTTGTTTGTCGCAACAAAAATCTCTCTTAATTGCAAAGCAACAAGTGGCCTTTGACAAAATTATAACTGCAGTAACAAATGACAGCGGCGGCCTTTTTTTCTCGATGCACCAGGAGGCACAGTTAAAACCTTTCTCATCAGTTTGGTATTAGCGCACATCCGCTCTCGAAATGGGATAGCTTTAGCTATTGCTTCCCCCAATATTGCTGCTACATTATTGGATGGAGGACGAAGGGCATATTCAGCGTTGAAATTGCCATGGAATTGCAATTTGTCCATTCTCCAATCTGTAATGGGATGACTGCACCATGGCACATAAGAAATCCCTACAAGCGCCTAATCGGACACTTCAAGATTTAAGATAAAATACACATCTGCATCACGATGACTCAGCAGCTATATTTACGAAACATCTACTGGATGTTGGTAATGGAAAAGTATCAGTTGATACAGTGAAAAGGAGTATTACATTTTCAATTCTTTGGACCTTCCAGGAATTCCGCCGCACATGTTATCTCTTAAAATTGGTTCACCTATAATTCTCCTAAGGAATGTTGGTCCTCCTCGATTGTGCAATTGTACTAGAATTTCTGTCAAAAGACTAATGCCCAACGTCATTGAAGCAACAATTTTAAATGGAAAATCAAAAGGAAAAGATGTCCTTATACCACGCATTCCGATGATTCCCACCGATATACCATCCGATTTCAAACGACTACAGTTTCTGATTCGCCTAGCATTTTCAATGACTATAAACAAAGCACAGGGACAATCACTTGAAGTTTGTGGATTGAATCTGTAAAATCCATGTTTTTCACATGGTCAGTTATATGTAGAACAAGGTGGAAAAATTTTAAATATTCGGATACACGAGAAGCACTCCAATGAAATACTGACTAACTTAAATAATAGACACAAAATACTTTCATAGAAATAATTACCACAATTAATTAACTCTCTAATAAATGTTTCTTTTAAATGTTTTATTTTCTTATAAGAAACACTGAAAAAATTACTTAAATATTCATGAAGTTTTTATATTCTAAAAAAGTAACTTATGAATTTAAATAAATAAGTATTAATTTTAACTAATTTACAGAAGTAAAAATATACAAACCAAAAATTGCGAGCATGCAAAGTTACATACATAGGAAGACGAAAACCCGTGCAACGCCGGGTACAAAAAGCTAGTTATAAATAAAAAACAAGTAAGTCGGGCGGGGCCGACTATATGATACACTCCACTTTCAATCCGAATACAATTCAATTCGGTAATAAAGTGAAAACGGGAAGGATTTTTGTATCCTGTAAATGTATGTGTTTGACAAAAAATATTAAAGCGGAAAGGACATTTGTATGGAGGTATATTGAAACCCGGAACGAAATAGGGGAAATATAATATGTATAGTTTGTCCAAAATCGGTTAAACATTTGGGAGCAACACTTGTATTGGGGCTTTATCTAAACCTGAACCGATCTTAGCCGCTTTCTGCATATGTGTTTCTAGTTCGATTATATGTTGTGCCAAATTTAAAGAAATTCGGGTACAATATGTGGTTCCTAGAGCGGAAAATGTCAAATCGGGAGCGACATTTGTATGGGGGCTGTATCTAAATCTGAACCGACATTACCCACTTTCAGCATAGCTGTTTCTATCTAGATTATAAGGTGTTAAGCCAAATTTGAAGAAAATCGGGTTAAATATGTGGTTTCTAGAGCGGAAAATGTCAAATTTGTATGGGGGCTATATCTAAAACTGAACCGATATGCCTCAAATTAAATAGCGTTCGTCCTTGATCCACAAAACTTACTTATGCCAATTTCTGTTAAGATCGGACTATAATTGCGACCTGTAATTTGATTACAACAATATATGGACAGACGGACGGACGGTCGGACAGACAGACGGACAGACGAAAATTGCTAAATCGATTCAAAAAGTGATTCTAAGTCGATCGGTCTATCTCGTTTCCTTTTGGGTGTTACAAGCAAATGCACAAAGACATAATACTCTCGTGGAGTGTATAAAAATTGTTTACATTAGCACACATCAATATCAGGGGATATGGTGTGACTTTCATACTAATACTAGAGACAATTTTGCATTTTTAAATGTCAAAAAGAAAAGTTCTTAAATTAGAGAACAGATCAAAGTAAAGAGAAAAATTGGCATATCTCATTTTTGGATTTTTGACTTTGACCACTATCTTACTAAATGAGAGTACAAATATTAAAGATACCAACGACGAAAATTTTAATTTTAGTAAAAAATATATATCCATTAAATCTTTTTGTTTTGATTTTATACACAATATTTTTGTTTCTTTTTTGTTGCATAGTATTATTTATTTGTCTCCCTACCTTCCTTCCTCCTTATGGCAATAATAAAAAATTTTTCCGTGTATACCTTGAGTTTCTGAGATCGTTATCTCAAGCTTATTCGATAACATCGGTATTAACCTAATAAACAGCCATTATGTTAAGACTAAAATCAAACTTACCCATTTGACTGGTTTCCCCATCGTCAGGTCCAAATGACTTTGCTGAGAATGGAACTCTCCTATTTTCTCCACTTGACCCAGTTGGAATTGGTTTATCAAAATGTTGGCTTTACGTTCATTGTTATAAAAGCGTACGGGGCCCTGAAAACGTTTAAGAAATGAAATGAGGTGGAAATAAATTTATGAAAAAACAGAATTCATACCGTAACACCTTCAAACGAAGTATTCCTTAATGCCTCCAGAAAGACGCTCTCCCAGTCCTTGACGCGATAATCGAAATGCGTAAGAAAGTCTTCACGTTTTTGGGCCACATATTGAATGGCCAATGCTGCGGCCCAAATGCCATCGTAGGTATAGCCATGAAAACGAGAATATTCATTGCCACGCAAACTGTCGTATTCCGAGAGATATTCATCGGCCGTCTGTAACAAGGATATTAGTTATTATGGCACTAAAAGAACAACCCCCAACGCGCCCCAACGCCCGCTTCCTGCAAAACCACCGCGGTTCTCGTTTAACTTACAATGCCCGCTATGGTTATGTCGCCACTTGTGGACAGAGGCAGGAGATCGACCATCATGGTCCCCTCCAGGGCCTGTATCAATTCGTCTACCGTGCACTCAGTGTCTATGGTGGTGTTCCACCATTCCGTTGAATATGTGGCCATTATAAGCCATTGATATGATCTTCCGTACATTTCCAATCTGAAAAAGAAAAACAAACATGACAATCCATAATTCAGGCAGATGGCGAATGGTGGCGGACTTACTTGTAGGCTTCGCAGAATACCTTGCGAGCAAAGTGCTCATTGAAGTTTCCCAATATGATACGAACATCCTTTTCGCGTAACTTCTTTAGTGATTCACTCACATCATTAACAAAACTTTGTGTTTCCACCACCTCCAATTCCATGGAGTCCAAGTCAGCCACCATGTGATTGTGAGGCAACGAGTAACGCGGCTCATTTTGATATAGCGTCCCCACACGAGTCCAATTGAACTCCTTCAAGAGAGCCAAACGCGGTGCATTGAAAGCATTCTCAGATGGTACCACACGAAAGAAGTTAGGAAAAGCATCTTTAGTAAACATGGGATGTGTATCGGCATAAGAGAGCTGTGTCAAATGCCAATGTTTACTAGCCTTGGCTATGGGATCGGTGACATGGGTGCACGCAGCACCGAACAACATCAGCTTATTTGGCCCAGAATGCATCATGTCGAAAAACGACTTCACTCCCACAGCGGCATTGCACTATATTTTCGGGATAATTTCAATTATTGTAAAATTTAGTTGTGGTTTTTGTGATAGATACAGAATCTGAGCAATTCCATGTTCCAGATTAACACGTACACTCAAAAGTGTGCTAAATACTACACTGAAAGAATTATCTTCATAATATTTATGATTTTGTCTTAACCTCAGTGAAAATTTTCATTAAAAAGTCGCCAAAGAAACATTTTATAAAAAGTATGAAAATTTTCATAGATTTTATGAAGAAACTTCATTAATTTTATGAAAGAGTTTCATAAATAGCTTCCAATATAAACAAAAAAGGTCTGACTCGTTGACTAACCAATGAACACACACCACCATTGCGAGAGTTTTTGCAATGAATATGTCTTTGACCTAAATCAGGGTTCATACTTATGTCAGAGTTAACAGAGTACAAATGAGATTTACTAGCCTTCAACGAATAAAGTCGACACACTGAAAATGTAGTTGTAAGTTATGAAACATTTCATAAAAACTATGAAATCCTTCATTACATTTATGAAGACATTTCATAACACAAATATTTCATTGGTTATGACATGTTTCATAATATTTAAGAATTGTTTCTTTAATACTATGAAATCTTTCTTTGATCTTATGAAACTAAATTTCACTAATTTAACAATTTTGTTTTATGAAATGTTTATAAAAATATTGTATGAAACATTTCATTTTCTTTATGAATGTTTCACACATATTAAGAAAAAAATCACTAATTTTATGAAAAACCTTTTATGAAATCGCTTCATAAATATTATGAAGGAAAATTCTTTCAGTATACAATGTGTACTAAATTCAAATAAAAATTGACTCACATTTAGTGAATTGATGAATGTCTTTAGGGCTTGTTTTTTGAAATTATTTTCAATCAACTATTACATGAATTCTGTAAAACGTAGATAATAAATATTTTTGCTACGAGCACTTTGCGCACTTTTCTATAGATACAACGAATTATAGACTCCTCATAGATTTCTCGTAGTAATTGAGTGTTTTTGGATCCTTCGCCTCAAACGAACGGAAATAATATACTTCATGTACCTTTATTGAACAGCCCATACATAAAACAATTGATGGTATACAATCTATTGTTATTTATGAAATATTTTCATAATACCAATGAAACTTTTCATAAATTATAAGAACATACTTCATTATGTAAATGAATAAGTTCATTATATTAATGAAAAATATTCATAAAAATAATGAATTGTTTTCATTAGATTACAGAAATAGTTCACTAAACATAGGACAAAATTTCATTGATTTTATGAAATTCATTTCATAGATTTTATGAAGATTTTCATTGGTTCTATGACACTTCTCATAGATTTGTGTTTTATGAAACATTTTCATACATTTTATGAAGTGTTTCTTTGGCGACTTTTTTATGAAAATTTTCACTAAGGTTATGACAAAATCATAAATATTATGAAGATAATTCTTTCAGTGTAACACTATCAATTGTGTTAAATTAAAAAATTATTTTTTAAGAAAAATTAAATTATTGATCATTAACCCAATCGATACCAACAGTTTCGAAAAAAAAAATGGAATTGCTCAGCTACATACATGCAATTACTAACCATACTCCACTTACCTCAGTATCATTCCACCACATATGCAAACGGTAGTTGGTCAATATCCTTGGATGTTCATTGACATGTGACAATGCCAATTTAACACTTGGCATAACACCACGTCCCGTATCAGAGTTTTCCACACCATCACCATAGGGGAAAAACCCAGCTATATAAACATCTGATCGTTTGGCTGTTCTGGCATTTACTGAACACGACCATGTCAACAGGGCGACCAGAGGAAACAGTGCCAATGACGACTGCATGTTGTGTGTCTTATTATTACACGATTATTTATCTGGAAAACGTTTAAAAAATATTACAATTAGATCAAGGTTAGCAAGGATGGCAATGTCACGCTGCCATAGCCATTATTTAAATGACAAACTATGCATAATATACGTGTGTACATTAGGATGGGTCACGAAAATTAATTGCTGCGGTCACTGCCCAGAAATGAAGATTGGATTGTTTAATGATGATCTGCTAAATATTTCGTCACTGGTCTGATAAACGCTCCTGAAAGCACCTCTAAAAATCATGTTTTCCCGTATAATTTTTATACCCTCCACCTCCAGGATGGGGGTATACTAACTTTGTCATTCCGTTTGTAACACCTTGAAATATCGACCTGCGACCCTATAAAGTATATATATTCTTGATCGTCATAAAATTCTTAGACGATCTAGCCATGTCCGTCCGTCCGTCTGTCCGTCTGTTGAAAGCACGCTAGCATCTAAACGAAAGGAGCTAGAACGTTCAAATTTTCCATAAATGCGTCTTATAGTCGTAGATCGGTTGGGATTGAAATGGGGCGAAATTTTCCCAAAGGGAAAATTTTTTCCCTCACAAGGACTAAAAATACCCATAATAATCCCTAATATTTTAGCGTATTTAAGTATGTTTTTTGAATGTTTCTGTTTATATTTGCTTGATATTTGTTATGCGCATTCCCCTTATAGCAAAAACGTGCACCATAAAGTGATTCTTATCTGTAGGGAGCGAAATGGGGCAAAAAAGGGATAAAAATGGTACATATTAAACGACAACAGCTAGAAACACGAAATTCGGTGTGTACATTCCTCTAATTGAGTAGATACATAATATAAAAGTATTTTTTCCAAATTCGTACTTTTAAGGGGTAAAATAGGAATAGAGGGATAAAAATGATACCAACCAAACGGCTGTACCTAGAATAATGAAATTCGGTGTATACATTCCTCTGATTGCATAGATAAGTAAAATACACGGATTTTTCAAAATTCGTACTTTTTGGGGTTAAAATGAAAAAAATGGGATAAAAATAGTACCAATCTAATGACCGCAGCTAGAGTCATGAAATTCGGAGTATACATTCCTCTGACTGCGTAGACACGGAAAATATACGAATTTTTCGAAATTAGTACTTTCAAGGGATACAATGGTACAGAGGGATAAAAATAGTACCAACTAATCGACTACAGCTAGAATGATAAAAATCTAATTGCGTAGAAACGTCAAGGGGGTAAAAATGGTATCAACCAAATGGACGCAGCTGGAATCATGGAATTCGGCGTATACATTCCTCTGACTGCATAGACATGCAAAATAAAAAGTTTTTTTTTCAAATTCGTACTTTTTCTTTTACGGCAAAAATTGGTTGAATCATGAAGTTAGGTTATTTTGCACTATGTACGTCTGATAATGGATTTTCAAAATTTGTACTTTTGGAATTCAAATAGAATGGAAATACAACCAAGTGTAGCACCCACTATCTACCATTATTTATGGCTTTGAAAATACAAATATAAGAATATTTATTTTTTGAATTGACGTATTGGTAGTATTACCTTATAAGCGTGTTTTGAAATAATTAAAATATTATATTTATTTATAAAATTAATTTTTCAATATTTGTATTTGTTTTGGTTTGGCTATATTAAAAAAATATATATTTTCCTGTAATATTACTGCACTTCTACGAAAACCGACAACCTCTGTGGAATGCAATCCATGGTGGAGGGTATATAAAGTTCAATATAGAAGTTATAACAGCTTTAATTTTACGTAGTTTTGCGTGATTTGTGTGGGAGGTACTGGAAGGGGCGTGGCAATACCCGTCATATTTAGTACACTTAAAGTTATTATAAAAAAATTATCAAACACCAAAATATAGGTGATTCCGATTAAGTTATATGGAAGTTATATGGGTTTTAATTTATCATTGGAATATGGGCTATTTGTGTGGGAGGTATCGGAAGGGGCGTGGCAATTTCGCCCATCCTCGAACATAAACTAAGTTTGGGAAAAATATTACTATGTGCAAAGTTTGAATCGATTCCTTAACTCCTTTCGAGAGTTATCGTGTACACCAGCCAGTCAGACAGACGGACGGACATGGCTCAAGTCGTGAAACGGATTTGGTCCAAACATACTTAAGGTCTTAAGTCACTCCTTCAATGCGTTACACTTTTTTCTGTCCCAAATGATATAGACCCTCCTACTCTGTACAGTGAGGGTATAAAAATTGACAAAAATCCAACACAAAAAAATATACGGGAAAAAATGATTTTTACGGGTATTTTCATGAGTGTTTAGCTCACAGAAGGCTTGATCTAGGAACGAAATATTTTGCAAATCATCATTAAACAATCCAAACTTTTTTTTCGTGTGATGACTGGAAATTGTTTTTCCATTTGTATAGACTGCGACCCAGCCTAATGTACATTAGATTGCTTCAGGCAATAGTTGTTGGAGTATTTTACGATGATTGTGATATTAATTACACTAAGGTCGGTATCAAATATTTCATGGATACATTTTTAGATACCTTTAACAAAAAATAAACATTTTGTGCCCAAGATCTAAATTAATTCAGAAAATCAATACAAAAAATTTGTATGGATATATTTTTTATACCCTCCACCTTCAGGATGGGGGTATATTCACTTTGTCATTCCGTTTGTAACACCTTGAAATATTCATCGGAGACCCCATAAAGTATATATATTCTGGGTCGTGGTAAAATTCTAAGGGAAAAATGTTTCCCTCACATGAACTGAAAATATCCCTTATATTTAGAGTATTTCAGCATGTTTTTTGAACATATTAGCTTGTATTTACTTGATATTTGCAATGCGCATTCCCTTTATAGCATAAAAGGGCACCATAGAGCGAAATGGGACAAAAAGGGATAAAAATGGTACCTATCAAACGACAACAGATAGAAACACGAAATTTGACGTGTACATACCTCTAATAGAGTAGATACATAATATACAAGTATTTTTTCTAAATTTTTACTTTTAAGGGGTTAAATGGGGATAGAGGTATAAAAATAGTACCAACCTAACGACTGCACCTAGAATAATGAAATTCGATGTATACATTCCTCTGATTGCGTAGACACATAAAGTAAAAGAACTTTCCAAAATTCGTACTTTTTGGGGTTCAAATGGAAAAAGGGGATAGAAATAGTACCTACCAAATGACAGCAGCTAGAATCATGAAATTCGGAGTATACATTCCTCTGACTGCGTAGACACGAAAAATAAAACGTTTTTTCCAAATTGGTACTTTCAAGGGATACAATGGCTACAGGGGATAAAAATAGTACCAACTAAACGAATACAGCTGGAATGATGAAATTCGATGTGTTCATCCCTCTAATTGTGTAGATACGTAAAATAAAGAGATTTTAGATAGTCGTACTCTTGAGTGGGCAAAATTGGAAAAAGGGGATAAAAATGGCACTAACAAAATGGCCGCTGATAGAATCATGGAATTCGGTGTATACATTCCTCTGACTGCATAGCCACGTAAAATATTTTTTCCAAATTCGTACTTTATTTTGTGGTTTTTACGACAAAAAAATGGTAGAATCATGAAGTTGTCTTAGTATAAATTTTCAAAATTTATACTTTTGAAATGAAAATAGGATGGAACCAAACCAAACGACTGTAGCTGAAAATACACTCTCTATCCCCCAATATTTAGGGTATTTATGATTGCTCCCTTATATTTACTTTATGAATGGAAGTATTATTGCCATTATATATATACATATATTATACAAATATTGGTAGCCTTGGCTTATTAATTAAATTTTTTATTTTCATACAGTTAAAATTTGTTGCGGACATTCCTCTTGTAGCTTGGAAGCACCACAAAGAAAATAAAAGTTTTAGCGGGCGAAATGGGACCAAAAGGGATAAAATATGGTACCAATGATACGACAACAGCTAGAATCATGAAATTCGGTGTGGGATGTACAAACCTAATTGCATAGACACGTAAAATAGAGGGATTTTTCGAAATTCGTACTTTTAAGGGATATAATTAAAAAGAGGGATAAAAATGGGACCTACCAAACCGCTGAAGTTGAAATCATGAAATTCGTATACATTCTGACTATGAACACTCGAAAAGGGTTTTTTTTTTAAATTTGTACATTTGGGCGGAGAATGGGGCGAATGGGGATATCTTTAAAATTTATACTTTTCTTATCACTTTGTCTGTATCTGAAATTGCTTCTTTCTAATGGCGACTGACAGTCGCCTAATATTTAGACATGTTCACTTTCACAATTACAGCATTGTATTTATATATAGTAGTCGATTTTAAACAGTGCGCATAAGTATACATTATAGTTTGAAATAGTAAACAAATATAGTAATGTGCATAAACATATCACAATTTTCATAATATGGTCTGTGCTTCTATGTAAAGTCGACACCCTTTAATCTGCTGGTAATACTGTGCAATGCACTCCGTGGTGGAGGGTATATAAGATTCGGCCCGGCCGAACTTAAAGCCTTCTTACTTGTTTTTATTTGAACTGGGATATTGTCCTGGTTACAGACCTTTTTGCTTCTACATTTTATAGAAAGCAAATTTATTTACAAATGACTACTATAATGATTTTCCGTGGCTATGTCGCCACGACTTTCTTCAGGACTTTTCAACCAAATTACCGGACTCATTTCATTTTCATTTGGTGATCTTTTCTGCTTTTTACAAGACAAAAAGACAAGGAAACAAAAATTTCTAAAAATTTATTTAAATATTTCTACCCATCAGTTTGTGGCAATATGGGTATCAAATGAAAGGGGTCAATCTGTAGAAATGGAAAAAAATGTTTTAATTTTTCAGGTCGAAAAATAATAAATAAAGTCTTTTGAAGACACATTTTAGCATAGATTACACTATGCAACAAACATTTTGTGGAAAGGTCATGTACATATAACATTTTCTGATGTATTTTGGCTTTCTAAACTCGAAAACGATATAAAAAAATTACTGTATTTTTTACTAAAATTTACTAAACTTCCAATTTTCGGCGAAGGTACCTTAAACAGTTGTGCTCTCATTTTGGAAATATAAGTCTGATAACAACCAGTTATATTTTAAATTAAAGGTACTCATGATGGCTACAAATATAGGGAATTACACTTTACATAGATACAGTGGTTTAGGAACAGTCTTAAAAAATTTGGGGAAATATATATATATATCTTTTAAATTATTTTTGCCGGCACGAGAAAAATCGTTAAAAATAAAAGTATTTTGATTTATTTTTAATAGCGAACATTATAAAATCAGGATTTTTTAAAAAAATCTTTTGCGTCTACAAAAATATCATAACTTCTACATTTATCCATAGATTTTTTACATTTGTGCCAGCTAGTATGATAGTAGTCTAAGTCATCTTTTATCCGTTTTGAGATATACAATGGTTTTCGTTTGAGTCAATTGCAGAGTATTTTCCGCCGAAACACAAAATTTTTGTCTTAGAATATTCTGCTACTATATAGAACTTTTTATAAAAAAACTAAATCGTTGGTACCTCTAATGAAAACACTACTTTCAGATGATGCATTGACTTATTTATGATTATCATTCTCCTCCAAATTAAACAAAGATAAACAATTGAAAATGATCGCTATAAAACCAAAAATATATATTTTATTTTCTTCTTGAAAGAAAGAAGAAAATATTTTATTGCAATTCCGAAATTAAAAACATAAATATATTACAAGTGGGTTGTCAAGAAAATTTATATTGAATTAATAATTATTATTTTTAAACTAATTTATTTTTATATATTATTCAAATTATCAGAATGACTTCAAATTATAAATGAACAAGTAAGAAGGTGTTAAGTTCGGCCGGGCCGAATCTTATATACCCTCCACCACGGAGTGCATTCCACAGTATTACCAGCAGATTAAAAAATGTCGACTTTACATAGAAGCACAGAACCATATTACGAAAACTGTGATATTTTTATGCACATTACTATGTTTGTTTACTATTTCAAACTATAATGTATACTTATGCGCACTGTTTAGAATCGACTACTATATATAAATAAAATGCTGAAATTGTGAAAGTGAACATGTCTAAATATTATGCGATTGTCAGTCGCCATTAGAAAGAAGCATTTTCAGATACAGACAAAGTGATAAGAAAAGTATAAATGTTAAAGATTTCCCCATTCTCCGCCCAAATGTACAAATTTCGAATAAACCCTTTTTCCCTTCATAGTCAGAATGTATACACCGAATTCCATGATTCTATCAGCGGCCATTTTGTTGGTACCATTTTTATCCCCTTTTTCCAATTTTGACCTCTTAAGAGTACAACATCTAAAAGTACGAATTTTGGAAAAAAACGTTTTATTTTTCGTGTCTACGCAGTCAGAGGAATGTATACTTCGAATTTCATGATTCTAGCTGCTATCATTTAGTAGGTACTATTTTTATCCCCTTTTTCCATTTGAACCCCAAAACGTACGAATTTTGGAAAGAACTTTTATTTATTATTAGAGGAATGCGAATTTCATTATTCTAGGTGCAGCCGTTAGGTTGGTACTATTTTTATCCCTCTATCCCCATTTAACCCCTTAAAAGTACGAATTTAGAAAAAATACTTTTATATTAGGTATCTACTCTATTAGAGGAATGTACACGCCAAATTTCGTGTTTCTATCTGTTGTCGTTTGATAGGTACCATTTTTATCCCTTTTTGTCCCATTTCGCCCCCTACAAATAAAAATCACTCTATGGTGTCCTTTTAAATACAAGCTAATATGTTCATAAAACATGCTGAAATACTCTAAATATTAGGGGTATTTTCAGTCCTTGTGAGGGAAAATATTTTCCCTCTGGGCCGATTTCGTCCACTTTCAATCCCAACCGATCTACAACCATAAGACACATTTCGTTCGGCCGCTATCGTGCTTTCAACAGACAGACAGACGGACATGGCTATATAGTCTTAGAATTTTACCACGACCCAGAATATATATACTTTATGGGCTCTCCGATGAATAAATATCTCAAGGTGTTACAAACGGAATGACAAAGTGAATATACCCCCATCCTGGAGGTGGAGGGTATAAAAATGTCAGTGGATAAGTGGGACTTAGATCTCTTTCAAACTATTACTAAAGACCTTTTTAGTGAGCATAACACGAGAAATCTCATTACAATGGTACATTTAAAAAAAAATCAAAAATAAACATTTTTAAATTAGGGAACTGACCAAAGTATTGAACAATTGAATTGAATTTTTGACTTAGACCATTATCAGACTAACTGGCACATATAAACGATCGAACCAATATGTCCAAAATGAGGGTACAAAAATTTAAGTTTCAGTATTTTTTAAATTATCCAAAAAATTGTGCTAATTTTATGAATCAGCATGCCTCAACAGATGAATTTCAAAAAACTATTATTTTTGAATAAAAAATATTTATTTTTTGCTCTAAAAATTTTAACATAACCAAATTAATTGCTTCCGTTGTAATTAGTTAGCTCTTTTCTGGAATAATTCAATAATCATGACACTGTACACATATTGCATATGGACTACGAAGCTAAGTTTGGGCCACACATAATGTACATATACAATATAAGTAATTGCTTGAAACGAATTAACATGCCACACCTCAGTTGCTACTAAATATAATAATAGAAATGTATCACCCAAACGTATATTTGCAGTTCACTTTCGGCTATATTTTTAAAGTTATTATTATTTAAAGAACTTTGCAAGAATAAATTTACAAATGTATGGAATTTCCTCTGGTCATTACAAAATTAATTACAACTTCTACACAAGGCTAAGTACATACACAACTTGTAATGTCTTCATGTTATTAGTAATTTGTAATTCTAATTCACCTTTAAAAGTTTAACAAACACATTTTATTATTATTATTATTTCTTAAATTATTTCACGCCTAACAGTTGTAACAGATGAAAGAAAATTTTTACAAATGAATCGCAAGAAAATGTGTATCCCTACAAAGTGACAATTGGGTGACAGTTCCCCGAAAGGATACGCCATAGGCATGCGTGGATTTTTGACAGTTGTATTTGTTTATTTATTTATCTATTTATTTAAACCGCTATCAACAGGTTTGTTTGTAAACAGACCATACATACATACAAGCATATATACTTGTATGGATGTATACATGTGCATTTTTCGGAATTTTATTTTGATTCCTCTGATTTAGGGGTTAGTAGTGGTAGTAGTATCCTTGTTCTGTTTGTTGTGGTAGTACTAAACGTAAACATTCGTTATGAAAAGTCGTCCGTCTATGGCGTTGATTGTTTTTGTGGCAAGCACGTTTTAATGCCACAAGGTAACGTAACTTTACAACAGTGGTAGGTGGGCAAGTTAATTGAGGTAAACGTCAAACAAGCTTCAAGTTCAACAATTTTTATACCCTCCACCTCCAATATGGGGGTATACTAACTTTGTCATTCCGTTTGTAACACCTTGAAATATCGACCTGAGACCCTATAAAGTATATATATTCTTGATCGTCATAAAATTCTAGCCATGTCCGTCCGTCCGTCCGTCTATTGAATGCACGCTAGCATCTAAACGAAAGGAGCTAGAATGTTCAAATTTTCCATAAATGCGTCTTATAGTCGTAGATCGGTTGGGATTGAAACGGGGCGAAATCGGCCCAAAGGGAAAAATTTTTCCCTCACAAGGACTAAAAATACCCATAATAATCCCTAATATTTTAGCGTATTTAAGCAGTTGTTATCAATATTTCTGTTTATATTGGCTTGATATTTGGTATGCGCATTCCCCTTATAGCAAAAACGTGCATCATAAAGTGATTCTTATTTGTAGGGGGTGAAATGGGGCAAAAAAGGGATAAAAATGGTACATATTAAACGGCAACATCTAGAAACACCAAATTCGGTGTGTAGATTCCTCTAATTGAGTAGATACATAATATAAAAGTATTTTTTCCAAATTCGTACTTTTAAGGGGTAAAATAGGAATAGAGGGATAAAAATTGTACCAACCAAACGGCTGTACCTAGAATAATGAAATTCGGTGTATACATTCCTCTGATTGCATAGATAAGTAAAATACACTGATTTTTCAAAATTCGTACTTTTTGGGGTTAAAATGAAAAAAGGGGGAAAAAAATAGTACCAATCAAATGACCGCAGCTAGAGTCATGAAATTCGGATTAAACATTCCTCTGACTGCGTAGACACGGAAAATAGACGAATTTTTCGAAATTCGATACAATGGTACAGGGGGATAAAAATAGTAACAACTAAACGACTACAGTTAGAATGATGAAATTAGAATTGCGTAGAAACGTCAAGGGGGTAAAAATGGTACCAACCAAATGGGCGCAGCTGGAATCATGGAATTCGGTGTATACATTCCTCTGACTGCATAGACACGCAAAGTAAAAAGTTTTTTTCAAATTCGTACTTTTTCTTTTACGGCAAAAATTGGTTGATTCATGAAGTTAGGTTATTTTGCACTATGTACGTCTAATATGGATTTTCAAAATTTGTACTTTTGGAATTAACATAGAATGGAAATACAACCAACTGTAGCACCTACTATCTCCAATCCAATATTTATGGTATTTAAGCTTTTTGAAAATATAAGTATAAGAATATTTATTTTTTGAATTAACGTATTGGTAGCCTAGCCTTATAAGCGTGGTTTGAAATAATTAAAATATTATATTTATTTATAAAATTATTTTCTCAATATTTGCATTTGTTTTGGTTTGGTTTGGCTATATTAAAAAAATTTATATTTTCCTGTAATATTACTGCACTTCTACGAACACCGACAACCTCTGTGGAATGCAATCCATGGTGGAGGGTATATTAAGTTCGGCCCGGCCGAACTTAACGCCATTTTTACTTGTTTAAATTATCCATTATCTTTGGAAAAAAAATATTTTAAAATTTTACAAATTATGTAAAGAGGTTCTGAATAAGGGCGGTGGAATAAGAAATAAATTATTTCTTATTTGATTTGAACTGGGATATTGTCCTGGCTCAAGACCATTTTGCTTCTATATTTAATAGAATGCATTTTTTTACAAATGACATGGTGACATTTATTACTTGGCTGCAGACTACCACGATCATGATTTCGACCATGTCAAAAGTCTTTTCAAGTGGCTTCGCAGCGACTTTTCAACATCAAACCCGGCCTCTATAAGGAGATGATTCTCACAAACGAACGAGAAGCACAACTCACTTGCCGAATTTGCGTTTAAAAAATCGCACCAAGTAATAAAGCACACATGCCTTCTTACAAGCATCTCATTGAGTTGCATATGTAAAGTATGTGTATATGCAGGTATAGTTATACCCAGCAATACTATATATCCCTAGTCGGTATTGGGCCACAGGGGGATCTCCCCGTTTCATGCTCATTAAGACCATGTCAAATTTTTAAATGATTGACAAAAGCATAATAATGTACCGATTGCAAAGATATTTCGCAGAATTAAAGTTCTGGTGAATTTCTAAGAAATGTTTTGTGTTTTTATGAGTTTATGTGTACCTAAATTAAGTTTAAGAGATATTTGAGTTTCGAGAAAATGTTTTCATATTTTTTGGCGATATTGTTTTCCTATTTTTAACGTTGCGATCTCATTATTAACCCGATTTTCAAATTACACTATGCAACAAAATTTTTGTCGACGTGTCATGTATAAAATTCTGGTATATTCTTGCTTTCTAAACTCGAAAATGATATTAAATTTTTTTTTTGGTATTTTTTTTTTTTGATTTTTTAATAAAATTCCAATTTTCGGCGAAGATAATATTATATAATATTTGGAAATATAAGTCCGGTAATATGATAAATTACAGGTACTCATGATGAACATTGTAACAAAAAAAATCTTTGGATAAATGTAGAAGTTATGAAACTCTTTGTACATGCAAAATCTTATTTTTTTAATAGCGTTAAAAAATCCCTTTACAAACTAAATAACAGAATATTTTATTTTAGTTTGTAATAGCTGGTATCTTAGCGGAGAAAACAAGGTCTAGATAAAGTCTCACATAGAAACAATGGTTTAGGAACACCCTCTAAAAATTTGGGTTGTTTTCAAAAAATCGATTTTTGCTGCCACGAAAAATAATCATAAAAAAATAGAAAAAAAGTATTTTGTTTTATTTTTTAATAACAAAGATTTTAACGCAAAAGCAATGTTTATATGTAAAAAAAATCTGTGGATAAATGTGAAGTCTCAGTTCAAAATATTTTCCGAATCATCATTAAACTATCTAAAATTCAGGTTAACACAACTTCAACTTTTTTCCGGACCCAACCAAATGTCTATCAAAAATGACAGGGTCTATTAATTCAGAAAAAATGGGACAAAAACGCAACATAAAAAAACTTACACGGGAAAAACACGATTTTTAGGGGTGTTTCAAGTGCGTTTAGCTCACACACGACTTGATCCACCGACGAAATATGTTGCAGATCATCATTAAACAATCCAATCTTCATTTCTGGGGGGTGAATTGAAATTATATTTTTATATGTGTGTACCGCCACCTATCCCAGTGTACATATTCTTTTTACGGTATTGCTTTAGTATGAAAATATATTTAATGTGATCTCAAATGTTAAGTCGATTTCCGCGGGCTAGGAATTCATTTTAGATATTTTTGGAGGAATGTTCTTAGATTAAGTTTTTGTCTGCCGCTTAGTGTGATAAAAATTGGCCCACCATAGTATACACCCCTGTCTGACCCCCTTGAATATATCAATAGTTTCAGTCTGTTTTCACGTCGTTCACGTCGATTTGCGCCGTTTGATACCAGTACTATCTCCTAATATATTGCATTTCTCTCTAACCTATATCAATAGACATCAGAATGTCCATTAACTTATCATGCTTTGCTGTGACGAAAGCCTTTTTGTAAATTTCGTAAATACTTATTAACATCCTATGATATCTACATAAATTCCAAATTAAAGAAGAGAACACGTGCTAAAAATACTTTAAATTTAAAGCTTCTATCTGTATTAGTTTTGCATTAACAACCATTTAAAAGTTTTCCTCTTAAACAGCAAGATATGAAAAAACTAGAAAAACTAAGGGGTAAACTTGAAATAAATGTTAATACTGAACTAATACAGATAGAAGCATGATATTTGAAGTATTTTCAATATATTATCTCCTCTTTAATTTGACACTAATGCGGTTACCATACGATCCGAACAAGTATATAAAATAATTTTTAAAAAATTATATCCTTTGCAACTTTATAGTCCTGTAAACGATGAGTAAATGAAAAACTAAAAACGCCAAGTAACTCCATTTCGGCTATAGTTTCATACATATAACATCCGGTTCAAGTGTAATGACTTTTTTAAAAATTGTCGTACGTTATTATTGTTATAAATGGATATTGTACGAATTATAACATTGTTTCATATTTGAGCCTAGCTCAAACATTTGACTTTCACTGATATTTGATAACATCTAGGTTAATGTGATAAAAAGCGGACTGCTACGCCCGACCTTAGCATTTCCTTACTTATTTACTACTTTGACTGTTGTCTTCTTTAATGGGAAGTTGCAAACACGAAAATTTAAGCCAAAACATCATGTCAGGAAGCTAGATGTGCTAAGATATTCTTATCACTAGTACCAGCAAAACATTAACTCGCCACTGAAACGCATAGGTGCGTCCGAGCCTTAAAGCAATGCTGCAATGGTATTCAATGTTTCGAAAAGTTTCGCCGAAATAATGAACTCACCCTCGTTTACAGCCCAGTGGTTACTTGGGTGAATATAACTTAGCAGGACAACGGTTGCCAATGGCAACTGCACTGCAAATGGTCATGAAAAGGTTAACAGCGTAGGTTGGCTGTACTCAATCTATTTCAATCAGAAAAAATGGAAGACTATGCACCAAGTCGTTATAAAATTTTGGAAAAAATTGGTGAAGGTGTTCATGGTTGTGTCTTCAAAGCCCTGGATTTACATCGAAAATGTCCAGTTGCCATTAAAAAGGTGGCTTTGAAAAATAAATTCGGCAATGTTTCGTTAAATACTGTGCGTGAAATAAAAACCTTACAGCTGGCAAATTGTGAATATGTGAGTTAAATAAAAGGGATGTTTTTCATAAAGCCGGGATAACAAGCTGTGATATTTGTATTTGTATCAAAGCAAAATTAAAAAAAAAAGAAACATTTTCTGTTGACTTTTTTGGATATTTTTTTAACATTAAATTATTTTTTCAAAATTTATGTTCGTACACATTTTGATATTGCTGTTGGCGACAATTTAAAAAAAAATATTTAACTTTTTTAGATTTTTGTTATCGCAGCTTAGTTGAAAAAACCGGCCTAAAATGTTTTCGAAAATAGAACATGCAATATTCAACTTTTTCTCTCTCCTCAAAAAGATTATTAACATCGTTGACTTATTTCCCGATCTTATTGGTTTGTCTTTGGTGCTGGAGTATATGCCCGAGACGCTACATGGAAAACTGAAGAACGACACAAATCCATTGAGTAGACAACAAGTTCGCAAATTTGCGTTAATGATGCTTAAAGGAATTGAATATCTACACAATTTAGATATAATTCATAGAGTATGTTAGACATAACGCGTAACGTCTTCTAATAAATAATAACAATTAACAATTGATTTTTAAGGATATTAAACCAGCAAATCTATTGATAAGTGAAAATGAAATTCTTAAAATTGCCGATTTTGGTTTGGCCCGCCTGCATTTCCCCGAAGAAGAAAGCCGCCTTTATTCACCGCAGGTTTCAACACGTTGGTATCGAGCGCCAGAAATTCTCTGGGGTAGCCAGAGATATGGTCCACCAGTTGATATGTGGGCTTCGGGCTGTGTTATTGCCGAAATGCTAAGGGGAGTGCCATTATTTGCAGTAAGTCATTATTTAACTGCATACACACACATCATAACATAACACCGTACGACAATTAAAAAAAAAGTCATTACACTTGAATCGGATGATATACGTATGAAACTATAGGCAAAATGGAATTACTTGGCGTTTTTCATTTTTCATTTCCTCATCCTGTTGCCTTTTCACGGGACTACAAGACTCAGAAAAAAGTGTACTAAATTGTAGTAAAAATGTACTAAAATTAAAGAAATTGGTATCTGTTTGGCACCTCAATGCCTGTATGCCTTTACTCAATTTAAGTTTATTTTTATACCCTACACCACTTCGTGGGCTAGGGTATTATAAGTTAGTTTCGCGCCAAATGTTTGTAACACCAAGAAATAATCGAGCTAGACCCACCTTTAAGTATACCGATCGGCTTAGAATCACCAGCTGAGTCGATTTAACGATGTCTGTCTGTCCGTCCGTCTGCTGTCCATCTAAGCTTGTTCGCACTCTACAGGTCGCAATTACTGTCCGATTATCGTGAAATTTGGCAGAAGTTACTTTCTTTGGCCAAGGACTATTGGTATTGAATTTGGAGGAAATCGGTTCAGATTTAGATATAGCCCCCATACAAATGTCGCTCCC
The DNA here is from genome assembly GCA_947397865.1 of Polietes domitor. Lineage (NCBI taxonomy): Eukaryota > Metazoa > Arthropoda > Insecta > Diptera > Muscidae > Polietes > Polietes domitor. The sequence goes on from OX377618.1 coordinate 148,700,497, forward strand.
GATTTCACTTTTTCCGCTTTAGAAACCACATATTGTACCCGATTTTCTTTAAAATTGACACAACATTTTATAATCGAACTAGAAACACCTATGCTGAAAGTGGGTAAGACCGGTTCAGATTTAGATATAGCCCCCATACAAATGTCGCTCACGATTTCACCTTTTTCGGTTTAGAAACCACATATTGTACCCGATTTTCTTTAAAATTGGCACAACATTTTATAATCGAACTAGAAACACCTATGCTGAAAGGGGGTAAGATCGGTTCAAATTTAGATATAGCCCCATACAAATGTCGCTCCCGATTTCACTTTTTCCGCTTTAGAAACCACATATTGTACCCGATTTTCTTAAAAATTGACACAACATTTTATAATCGAACTAGAAACACCTATGCTGAAAGTGGTAAGATCGGTTCAGATTTAGATATAGCCCCCATACGTCTAAGTACTCTGGCACAAATGTCGCTTCCGATTTCACTTTTTCCGCTTTAGAAACCACATATTGTATCCGATTTTCTTTAAAATTGACACAACATTTTATAATCGAATTAGAAACACCTACGGCCTTGATCAATTTTTCGATATCATGTTATATTTACTTTACTCGGAATATCTGCTGGAAAATTGGATCAATTACTTTATTATTTACCATATTCATTAAATTTTACTAAAAATTAATTGATAGTAACTGTATAATTTATATGAACTACATAAAATTGCTCCATGGAATACCTGGGTTTAGTAATCAAAGCGATGTATATATGCAGGGAGTGGTGTAGGGTATTATATAGTCGGCCCGTCCGACTTTATCCTTTCCTTACTTGTTTACTTGATTGTAGTACGTACATACTCAAATCAAATAAAATTCATTCATTTCTCAGATTCAATTTTAGTAAGCTTCCGTATCAAACATTTTTTTCACTGAAAGTTCCAAAAGAATACAATTTTTCAAAAGTTTTTTTTCTTAATACTTATTCCCAGCCTATGATAGCGCTATTAGTGTCAAATCAAAGAGGAGAATATCTATTAAAAATACTTCATATATCAAGCTATATGTATTAGTTCAGCATTAACAACTATTTCAAGTTTACCCCTTCGTTTTTCTAGTTTGTTGATATCTTGCTTTTTAAGAGGCAAAACTTGAAGTGGCTGTTAATGCTAAACTAATATGGACAGAAGCTTACAATTTATAGTATTTTTAGCTCATAATATTTTCTTTAATTTGACACTTACACCGGGGTGTGAATAAGTATTTAAAATAATTTTTGATAAATTGTATCCTTGGGTTCTTAGTAGTCCTTTTAAGGTCAACAGGATGAGGAAATGAAAAACTAAAAACGCCAATTAACTCTGGTGTTATATGGACTGTCGGAAAGTGTAATCTTTAGAATTTTACTTTATTCGGACTTTAAAATTATTGAATTAAATGTTTATTCGAGAAAAAAATGATTACAAATTAATCGAATAATGGTCTCATGATTTATTCGACGAATCAAACAAATGACAAGCAACGAAAAATTCCACAGAAAAAACAATATGAATCAAATCGAATTTTTAACGCCACTTTTAGCTATAATTCTATCATATGTGTTATTTTATAAAGAGCTTTTTATGGGATCTATTAATAAAATGTTTGCTCTTTGGATTAACTCCCATTTTCACCATAACCTGTTCACCTAACCAGCAGTTATAGATGTCTATTTATGTGGATTTTGTCCTCTTAGAAAAAATGTGCTATTAAAAGCACAGATTGATTGATTGCTATTACAGCATTTTTTTGTCATAACAACAGTTTTTTTTTGCAGTTTTGGTTCAGCATTGAAACTGGTAAATAATTTGCAGTCTACTGTTAATTTATTAAAATATAAAAAAAGATACGTAATAAGCGTTCTGAATTTAAACAAGTTAAAAGGCGTTAAGTTCGGACGGTCCGCATCGTATATACCCTCCACCACGGAGTGCATTCCACAGCATTACCGTAGATTAGGAGCTGTCAACTTTACATAGAAGTGCACTGCCATATTAGGAAAATTGTGATGCTTAATTATTATAATATTGATCTCACCATCTACTATATATAAATATAAAACTTCAAGGTGAATCACAAAGAGAACATAAAGCTACAATCTTCAAGAATGTGCCCTAAATATTATTAGGTAGGAACAATTTCCCTCGAGGCCTATTTTATCGATTTGCCGCCTAAATGGATGTACCATTTTAATAGGAAAGGTTTTAATATGGAAGATCCAATATGTTGCATGTGAAATATACACACCTAATTTCATGATTTTAGCTACAGCCGTTTGATTGGTACCAGTTTCACTCCTTTTTTCCATTTTGACCTTAAAAGTATGGATTTAGAAAAATTCTTACCTCTCCGTTGACAGACGAGTGAAAATATTGAATATCATGATTCTAGCTACAGCCGTTTGATTGTTGCCAAATTTAACCCCATTTGGTTTCTGACGGCACAAATATCGAAAGATCTCTTTATTTTTCGCGTCACCGCAGTCAGAGAAGTGTACACACCGTATTTCATTATTATAGCTGCAGCCGTGTGCTTGGTACCATTTTTATCCCCATTCGCCCCTTTTCCCGAAAGTACAAATTTCGAAAAAATCTTCTTTATTTCGCAGTCTTTTTCACAGTCAGATGAATGTACACACCGAATTTCATGATTACAACTTCAGCGGTTTGGTTGGTACGTCTTTTCCAATTGTATCCCTTAAAAGTACGAATTTTGAAAATTCATCTATTTTACGTATCTACGCAATTATAGTGACTTTCATTCCAAATTAAATGTCTCTAGATTTTGAATTATTATAGGTACTATTTTTATCCCTTTTTGTCCCATTTCACCCGCTAAAATGTGTATTTACTTTTTGGTGCTTTTACGCAACATAATTCAGGTGCATACACAGCAGAAATTTAAAAAGTTACTTAAATAGTCGAAATATTTTCAGTCCTTGTTAGGAAATAAATTTTCCCTCTGGGTCAATATCGCTCCGCCGCCGATCTGCAACCATTTAAGGAAAATTTGAACCGCATATCTCTTTTTGCTCGGAAGCTAGCGTGCACTCAACAGACATACGGACGGAAATGGCTAGATCGTCTTAGAATTTTACCACGACCCAGAATATATTCACTTTATGGAGTCTCCGATGTATATTTTAAAGTGTTACAAGTGTTAATGACAAAGGAGGAGGATATACAAAATCAGTTTTCAGCAGACTTTCTACTTTCATTTACTTACAAATTAAATTTAGTGCAGGCATGAAAAGATTGGATAATTATTGCAGTCTATTGTTAAAATTTTTGTGATCCTGCTCTAAATTTTATTTTTATTTAAATTTTGAACCATAATTTATTACATACCAGTATTTTGTATCCGGCGTTGCACGGGTTCAGTCCACCGGTTTGGCATCCTAGACGTAACATACAGACACACATTGCTTTATATATATATATATATATATAGATAATATTCAACACTTAGTCAATTGTTCCTAAAGACAAACAAGCAATGTATTCATCATCTCATTTAAGGGAACAACCGATATTGAGCAACTGGCATTGGTAATACGTACTTTGGGTACTCCACGTTTAACTGAATGGCCGGACTTAACATCTCTACCGGATTATAATAAAATAAGGCAACTATCACAATGACATATTGTTTTAATTATGACACCGATTATGAACGATTTAATTGTAGATTTCCTAATGCTGTTGGCATTGATTGGGATAATCTTTTTCCTAGCTGTACATATGCCACTGAAATCAACTTAGTTGCCAATCTTGTTGTATATAATCCTAAGAATCGACTCAGTGCGAATGAGGTAGGTAAAAATGAATTAACAACCTCTAAAAATGTTCTTTTATAAGTCTGCAAAGGTACGGATTTTTACCCGTAACTGAAGATTTTGGGAATGTCTGGGAAATTTCAAAAAAACTTCCCAGAGGTTTCTACTTCATTCTTTTTTGTAGCACAGTGTAATATATAACAATTCTAAATTGGGTTATTGATTACCACAACTTTTACAATATTTTGTTCTTTTACGTTCAACGATTTGATTATTTTTTTGCAAAATCATCCCGATATTCGTGTAATAAATTCTTCTAATATATTTACAGGCTACGAAACACGAATATTTCCACAGATAGTTATGGATTTTAACTGTGTGATCACTCATTAAACGATTAAACGCAAAAAACTAGCGTATTGTCTAAGAGATATGGCCGATCACGACATCGAATATAAAGTAACGTAATCTGTACATGTAGTATATGTAACTTTAAACAAATAATTAAAAAAATATTAAAAATCATACACTCATTCCATCGTTTTAAGAAAGGGGCAGGGTAGAAGGCGGAGCATTCGCCAATTTTTTCAAACAGTTGCACTATAGGTCAAATGACCCATTTCAGTGGCCAAAAGTCAAAATTCTAACATAGTACAATCGATTTTATGCTGATATAATTTAATAAAAAATACATCAAAGTAAATAAAAATGAATTTGATTTTTCCAAAAAAAAAAATATTCCCGTTGTGTTACATGATGTCAAAGTTGGCAAGATTAAGGTGTCAGTATAAAACTGTTTATGCGGCATTTTTGGTTATCAATTTTGGAATGTGCGTTGTTATATTTTGCCAAAAAATAATATGAAGTATAAGTATAGAAAATGCAATCCCTATTAATATTATAAAACCTTAGTGTAAGTCTGTCTGTCTGTTTGTTTGTTCCGCAATCACGTATAAACGGCTGAACCGATGTTGTCGAAATTTTCCTTACAGATAGATGCAGGTCTGGAAGGAACTATAGGCTATAGAATTTTTTAAAATTTACTCTGTGGTCGGAGGGGGCGTGGCAATAGTGTTTTTGAGAGCTAGAAGGCTGAAAATTGGTACATATATATTACTGACCACGATAATGATAAATATGATGCCCAAATTTGGATTTTCATTTTGTGGCCGGAGTGGGCGTGGCAATAGTGTTATTAAGAGCCAGAAGGCGGAAAATTGGTACATATATATTACTGATCACGAGAATGATAAATATGATGCCGAAATTTGGATTTTTATTTTGTGGGAGGAGTGGGCGTGGCAGTGTTTTTGAGAGCTAGAAGGCTGAAAATTGGTACATATATATTACTGACCACGGGAATGATAAATATGATGCCGAAATTTATATTTTCGTTTTGTGGGCGGAGTGGGCGTGGCAAAAGTGTTTTTAAGCTAGAAGGCTGAAAATTGGAACGTATATATTACTGACCACGATAAAGATAAATATGATGCCGGATTTTGAATTTTCGTTTCGTGGGCGGTGTAGGCGTGGCAAAAGTGTTTTTGAGAGGTAGTAGTCTGAAAATTGGTACATATATATTACTGACCACGATAAAGATCAATTTGATGCCGAAATTTGGATTTTCGTTTCGTGGGCGTTGGGGCGTGTATTTGAGAGCTAGAATGATGAAAATTGGAACGTATATAATACTGACCACGATAATATCAATATGAAACCTGATGTTAATTTTACCATTTGTTTTTTTTTTTTTTGCCTGGCGAAGCGGGCAGGGTTCAGCTAGTTCTAAATATATATTCAATAAAAAACATTTGAAATTTGTCTTGATGTGTAAAAAAAATAAAGAAGTTCAGTGCAGCCTTAGAGTGATTATAGCAATATAGTAATTACGTAAGCTTTTAAAAAGGTGGCAAGCTTTGGCACGAAAATGTAAAACGGAAAATGAAATGTCAATTTGTTATGAATGTATTTAACCACATGTAGATTTGCACTTTTGTGCTCTTTTGGTTAGCTATGAAATTGAAGTGGGACATCTCAGTCTATACTATGTCAACATCCTAAAAGACTTGCACTTAGAAAACAATTTAGTCTTAAGTTAAATAGATTATATGTAAGCAAAGCTATTAAATAAGGTTAATTATATGATACACCATACCACTAACACATGGGCCTATATCTAGATAAATAGTAGGTCATCTTGATGAAAATAAGAGTAATGTGTCAAATTTGGCACATTTATTTATTATATGGGGACTATATCTAAATCTGATCCGATTTGTTCATTAACAGTTCAATAATGTTACAAACATTTGACATGAAACTATAAACTCTCATCCTGATTTTATACCGCACAAGAACTATATATCACAATATATACTCGTAATTTTTTCATATCACAATTCAAGGAGGAGAAATTATGGCAATAGTGGAATACTGTGGTAAATTACCTGATATAAGATAAAAATATCTGATTATAACATAAAAATATCTCTTCCGATTTGACTTCTTTATATATAACACAAGAAAAATATAGAAAAAATTTGGTAAAAATTTCATAATAGATACATTAAATTTCACTTTTGCAAAAATGAATAGGATCATGTTATTATTATATTTATATGGTTCATAAATTCGCGGATTTCAATCATGCAGGGGCTTAGAATTTTGTGTAGGGTATAATATAGTGACCTACGTTCCAATACAGCCTTTTTTGGTTATTTTTATACCCTCCACCTCCAGGATGGGGGTATATTCACTTTGTCATTCCGTTTGTAACACCTTAAAATATTCGTCTGAGACCCCATAAAGTATATATATTCTGGGTCGTGGTAAAATTCTAAGACGATATAGACATGTCCGTCTGTTGAAAGCACGATATCGGTCGAACGAAATGAGCTAGGAGGTTCAAATTTTTCCTAAATGTGTCTTATGGTTGCAGATCGGTTGGGATTGAAAGTGTGCGAAATCGGCCCAGAGGGACAAAATTTTCCCTCACAAGGACTGAAAATACCCCTAATATTTAGAGTATTACAGACTGTTTTTTGAACATATTAGCTTGTATTTACTTGATATTTGCAATGTGCATTCCCTTTATAGCATAAAAGGGCACCATGGAGTGATTTTTATTTGTAGGGGGCGAAATGGGACAAAAAGAGATAAAAATGGTACCTATCAAACGACAACAGATAGAAACACGAAATTTGGCGTGTACCTTCCTCTAATAGAGTAGATATATAATATAAAAGTATTTTTTCTAAATTCGTACTTTTAAGGGGTTAAATGGGGATAGAGGGATAAAAATAGTACCAACCAAATGGCTGCACCTAGAATAATGAAATTGTGTGTATATATTCCTCTAATTGCATAGACACACAAAATAAAAGAATTTTTCGAAATTCGTACTTTTTGGGGTTAAAATGGAAAAAGGGGATAAAAATAGTACCAACCAAATGACCGCAGCTAGAGTCATGAAATTCGGAGTATACATTTCTCTGATTGCATAGACACGAAAAATAAAAGGTTTTTTGTTATCCCTCTTTTTCAATTATACCCCTTAAACTTACGAATTTCGAAAAATCCCTTTATTTAACGTGTCTATGCAATTAGAGTTATGTACACACCGAATTTCATGATTCTCGCTATTGTCGCATCATTGGTACCATATTTTATCCCTTATCCCGCTAAAACTTTTATTTTCTTTGTGGTGCTTCCAAGCTACAAGAGGAATGTCCGCAACAAATTTCAAATGTACGAAAATCAGAAATTTAATTTATAAGCCAAGTCTACCAATATTCTTATACTATATATATATATATATATATATAATGGAAATAATACTTCAATTCATAAAGTAAATATAAGGAAGCAATCATAAATACCCTAAATATTGGGGGACAGAGAGTGTATTTTCATTTACAGTCGTTTGGTTGGTTGTATTTCCATCCTAGTTTAATTTAAAAAGAATAAAATTTGAAAATAACTTATCTTGTCTTAACAACTTAATAAAGTACGAATTTGGAAAAAAAAAACATTTTTACGAATTCCATGATACTATCTGCAGACATTTTGTTGGTACAATTTTTATCCCCTTTCTCTCATTTTACTCCTTAAAAGTACGACTTTCGAAAATTTCATCATTTTAGCTGTAGCCTTTTATTTGCTACAATTTTTATCCCTCTGCTCCCATTGAAACCCTTGAAAGTACGAATTTGGAAAAACCTTTTTTCGTGTCTACTCAGTCAGAGGAATGTATACAGCGATGAACATGGTTCTAGCTGCATGAATTTGTTTGGTACAATTTTTATCCCCTTTTTCCATTTTACACTCTAAAAGTACGAATTTCGAACATTTCCTTTATTTTATGTGTCTACGCAATCAGAGGAATATATACACCGAATTTCATTATTGTAGGTGCAGCCGTTTGGGTGGTACTATTTTTATCCCTCTATCCCCATTTAACCCCTTAAAAGTACGAATTTAGAAAAAATACTTTTATATTAGGTATCTACTCTATTAGAGGAATGTACATGCCAAATTTCGTGTTTCTATCTGTTGTCGTTTGATAGGTACCATTTTTATCCCTTTTTGTCCCATTTCGCCCCCTACAAATAAAAATCACTCTATCGTGCCCTTTTATGCTATAAAGGGTTTGCGAATTGCAAATATCAAGTAAATACAAGCTATTATGTTCAAAAAACATGCTGAAATACTCTAAATATTAGGGGTATTTTCAGTCCTTGTGAGGGAAAAATTTTTCCCTCTGGGCCGATTTCGCCCACTTTCAATCCCAACCGATCTGCAACCATAAGACACATTTAGGCAAAATTTGAACCTCTAGCTCATTTCGTTCGGCCGCTATCGTGCTTCAACAGACGGACATGGCTATATCGTCTTAGAATTTTACCACGGCCCAGAATATATATACTTTATGGGGCCTCCGATGAATATTTTAAGGTGTTACAAACGGAATGACAAAATGAATATACCCCTGGAGGTGGAGGGTATAAAAACTAAATTAACTCTTTTTGGTCCCAAGAAGGTTAATTTTTTTCTTAATTCTTCACAATTTACATTTTCCAAGCTATCTCTATACATTTTTGTTAACATAATATCAGACTTTAAGTTTTATGACTTTTGGCCAGTAAAATAGGTCATTTGACCTATAGTGTGTTGGTACAATATGCCAGTTTTTTTTTAAAAACTCTTTTTTATTTAAATACTAGTATTTTGTACCCGTATTTTGCACGGGTTAATTTTTCCCTATTCCCCTACTTCGTATGCTTTGGAAGATAAAATGAGTAATTTTTGACAGTTTTAAAATATTTTTTGTGAGGGATGTACCACCCCCTTAGTCATATGATGACCTAGTATATCAGGAACCATCCTTTGTCCAGAAGTTAGATACATTAAAATTTTCAGGCGACTCGGTCCACCGGTTTGGCGTCCTATACGCAACATGCAGACGTACAGACACACACTGATTTATATATACATATATAGATTTACATATGCTAGCTTTCATATTTATAGTTTTAATAGCAGCGATTCCCAAAATTTCTTTTTTTTAAGTTTTTCAAAGTAACCCAAAACGGCAAAAGTGGAGTACGATCTCCAAGAACTGAATCTTTAGTTTTTTATTAGTGAATTTTACATATTTCAGTTAAAATTAATAAAACAAAAAAATTGATAAAGAGCGTCAATTTATTTAAAACAATTCCAACTTCATCTGTATACCAAAAAGTATTGCAAATAAAAAAATAAATAATTCATGAAAAAACTGTCTTGTAAATTTGATTAACTTCAAAATATGTTTTTATAGAAATACTAGCTTTTTTACCCGGCTTTATACAGGTTCATTCTTCCCTATTCCACTACTTCGTATGCTTTTGAAAATAAAATGAGAACTAATTGATAGTTTTAAAGTATTGTTTGTGTGGGCAGTACACACCTCTTTGCCTTACCATGACCTAGTATAGCCAGAAACCATCCTCTGTCCACTGGTTAGCTACAGTATCATTTTCAGGAGAATAGGTACATGGCGTCCTATACGGAACATACAGACACACATTAATTTATATATGTATATAGATAGATATCTAAGTAAATAGGAATTAATTAATAATACTGATGCGTGGAATCATATTAAAACCAAATTTAACTTAACACTGAACTGTGTGAGATCACTATTAAATGTATTTAATGCAATATGGCGATTGTACTCGAGGACCACTTATTCATAATAAACTATATTCTTTTAGTTTTTAAATATATTTTCAATTCAAACTCTAGTTAACTGTTTTAACCAATAACACAGTTATATTCTTGTGAAAAACTTTTGTTTTCCACACAAACAGAAAAATGTTTAACGATATATATTATTTACATCAAATATTTTTTGCAAAAAAAATTAACCTTCTCGCTATCACATACAAACTTTCAAAATTGTTGGTATAAAAGATGATCAATAACTACAAGAATTGTCGGTTGTTTCGTTTGTATAGCTTTCGTAAAGTGACGAAGGCTCTCCCTCCTACCCTATAATGTTGTAAATTTTCTTAGGAAAATAAGTAACTCAGAATAATATTTGTAAGTAGGGTTGAGTAAAAATATAAAAGATAATTTTTTCAATCGGCATACGTTTTGCTGACTTGAGTTTCGAAATTTCCCAATTGTCTTTAAAACTCCAATCAGCAGTAGTGCATGTCGCCTTCGTTAAGATCCCAGCTATTAGAAAATAAAACAGAATAGTCTGATATCTACTTTTCAAAGCGATTTTTCACGCTATTTAACCATACAATTTAATAATCATTTTTTTAATCAAAGTCTACAAAGTCGTTCGTAACTTCTACATTTAGGTCTTGTACATAAAGGCAATGTTTCCTTGGCTTTTTTAAGATTCTTTTATTTTTTATATTTTTTTCGAAAAAATCAATTTTAGGATATTCTTCATATGAATTGATTTTATGAATCAGTATACAATCAAAAAAATATTTCATTTATTTTCTTATAAGTTTTGATACATGTAATCCTAAATTTAGCATTAAACAACAAAAAATACAAAATCATCGTCAAAAATCAAAGACTTAAATTTAAATTAAAATTTGTAAGACAATATGAAAGCTCTTTATTATATTGAAGAACACTTTTCCAACATAACAAGAGAAGCAAACACATTATTTGGTACGTTGTTTTTCATTTCCAAATATGTACGGATACCTTTAAATGATGCAGAATGCTGGCAATATATCATATATCATATTGTTTGCCACCATGTCAGTTATAGAGACCTGGATAATAATGTTGTCATCTTATAAAGTCTATTAATTTTAAGCTAGTAAGCCCAATCGAGCTCTAGGCCTGCTCTTATTTCTGTGTTTCTTTCTACGTTTTCGTGCAGTATTGCCACACATAACATAGCCATAAATGATTAACCAATGATTTCACTTTCGAACGAAATTGAGTTCTGTGACAGGTTTGATAATCTCTTTGCTCGTTTTTCCTCCAAAGCACTTATCATTTTTAAACACAATGGTGTAGGATGGGATACAAAATTATTAATTTTGTCTGTATGTTGGGCAGGAAGTGTTCGGTAATTATTTCACGTTACCCAAGCTCTGAACTTATATCTCTAGCCAGAATACTCTGCCTTTTGATTACATTATCGTTTCAATTTGAACATAGGCAAGATTGACACATTCCTTCTGATACCTCTCACAAATGGGCAAAATTGGTGTTCAAAATGAAGCCTACATGCAAAATATATATCCTTCCTATTATGAATTTTGACACTGAGGATGGAAGTATATATAAGTCGGTTTAACTGGCTGAAACTTACTTCTTTATATTTATTTTATTTATAGAAGACTCATATTAATAAAAAATCAATTGTATATTATTTTAAATAGTTTGCTGATTTAATTAAATAACAAAAAAATTTATTACAATCTACGACGGCTGAGATAAACTCAATCGTGTATTCCAAGTTTTTTTACAAGCAGGGCATGTTGATTTTTTAATTAAATATTTCCTTATGCATTCCCGGTGTAATTTGACATTGCACTCAGAGCATTTTACATCCTGAAAAGATCAGAAAAGACGAAGTATGTTAATGTTCATTCCGTAGCGTGTTTCATTAACACACTCTACATACCCAATATACTATTTTATTGCACAAAGTGCAGTCTTTTATATAATCGGGGAAATTTTGCTTCAAATAGTTTCCATATTCTATCATTGTGCGGGGTCCCAAATAGATTCTGTCGTCTTTTCCCAAAAAATAACCCTGAGAAGTCCATATTGCCTCGAGATCTTGTATACGCTGTTTGGACAATGGATGTTGGGCATTTGCAGGCAATTGATTTGCAACAGTATAGATATTCATCCATTCAATGCCATAATCTTCACTGCTCACCAACGTCTCCAGCAATTTATAGAAATATTTACGTTCCGTGTCTGTGTATTGTGGTTGAAATTTACAACCTAGATTGGTGATTAATAGGGCGAATACTAAGTATTCCTGTCCATCCAGTGGATGCTTTATAAACTGCAATGACTGTTCATATTTTCGCAGATTTGTGTCAATTTCTGCAACGAGACTTTTTATAGCAGGCATGCCCTCCGGTTCATTTACATCGTCTGTAAATGATAATACATTTTAGGAACAAAGAAAATAGCAAATCTTAACGGGTAAACATACATGCATCACAAAGCTGGGTCAAGATTTGTTGGACGGTATCTGCATCCATGGAGCCATGGTTAATTGCTGCCTGAATGAGTTGTTTCTTTACTTTATCCATGATTTATTTGCAGCGCGAAATTTAACTGTGCGACAACAGAAACAATAAACAAATGCTGGAAGTGCTGCTACATGTGACGATTTTACTACATTTTGACGCTTTTCGATTGACCTTTTTTATTGATTTTTTACAACTCTAGTTTCCAGTTTTTCATCATATAGCCTGATCTAAATTAATCATAAGATATTGGCATAGTAATACAAATTAGTCATATGTTTCTTGAAATTGAAGTGCGTTTTCTTTAGTTTTTAGTAAACGACGATTTTATAAAGATTAGATTTCCCAATTTTGACGATTTTTTACGAAATTTTAACAATTTGTACAGAAAAATATCTGGCAACACTCCAATCGTAGATTCTGAGGTGTTGCCACATAAAAGCATAGGGCGAGATTAATTATGAAATACCTTCAAGAATATGGAGTCGAGTACTTGTATAGCTGTGACAAAGTTGACAACTATGACAAAAGAATTGGCGGTAGGGGTTCATCTCAAGGATGTAAAGACTTCCGCGGAGAATTGAGGGAAGATATTTAGATAGCCTGCAGCCCTGTGAAGACCCAATGGAAAATGTTTGTAACTTCAAGCTAACAAATGGTAGCAAAATATAAATCAGCCTGTCTACCTACTTTTATATTTTACGATTTTTTTGTAAGATATATTAGAACTGGTTTTCTTTAAGCTGAGATAACTATCTGCGATAACAAAAACGTTAATGGAGAATTATTTTTTTTTACCTAAATAAAAAAATGTTTGTTCGCATTGTCGCCAACTACAATATAAATATTTGTATCAAAACAAATTTTCAAATAATATTTTGTGTTGACTTTTTTTGGACTTAGCCTCGATACCAAAAATTTGACTTACACTGGATAATTATCCATTTTTTATTTTAACATAAAATTATTTTTTCAATTCTAAAAAAAATATTTTGCGTGAAATTTTTTTTGCTTAAAGTCTAAAAGAAACAAATGAAACAGAATTAAACAAAATTATTTTATATTAACATTTTTTGATTTAGCCCCAACAGCCATAATTTCCTCTTAAATTGGATAATTATACAGTCGTAAATTTTTAATATATGTTTTTTTAATCACACACATTTATGTTATTGTTGGCTACAATGTGATCAATTAATTTTTCAACAATTAAGTGAAAAATTAGCATTATGCCCTATTATAAATGAAATAGAAAATAAAAAGGCTTCAATTCAACTACAAGCATTTAATGTATGCGATCCTTATCTACATTAATCGTTCTTCTGATTTTTTTCTATCAAATCGCATTGCCTGTTCGATTGGGCTTACTAGCTTAATTTTTGTATGGAATTTACTCGCTTAACAAGAAAGTAGCTTACTACTCTCTTAGCTGTGTTGCCAGATTTTTCCTGTTAGTCCATTTACGAAAAACCAAGTTTCTTAATTGTAAGCTAGTAAGCCCAATCGAACAGGCCTATAGAGCCTTGTCACAGACGTAAAATGGGAAAAATTCCGAATTTTGCTTCTTTTTTTTTCTTTCGAACGGTCCCAACTCCTCTCACTCCAGCCCCTTCCGACCGAGAGGGCCTCGTCTCCATAACGTAGGGACAACGTACACACCACAGTCCGAACTGTGGTGGACAAGCAGTAGAGGGTGGAATACCGGCTACAGATTAAATATCTTCAGCCGGCAAAAACAAAACAAAGACAAGCTACACTAAAGGTTAATGCTAACATTTGACATAGAAGCAATACATTACATTTAATAACACAGTGCAACACGAAAAAAAATAACCATATACGGACACCGCTACATGATAAAAGACCAAAAAAAAAAAGACCCGTTTTTTTTCCCCCAAAGTCATGCACTTTTTTTTTATGGGCCCCCAGAGATTTGAGGCCTCGGTGTAATTTTTGGAAAAAAAGTGATTATATTCTCAGGCTCATATCTTGCAAACCGTTCGGAATTTTGATTTACTCTCTGAGGCAAAGTTCTAGCTCTTGTCATAAAGAACAAAAATTGTGAACAAAAAAACTTCATCTTCAAGGTCAAAATCGCAAAAAACTTAAAAAAAATCGATTTTTTTTAACCTTTTTTCCCCTGTTCAGGTCCATAGGTAGCAAACCGTTGAAAATTCAGGGAAACAATCAACTACAAAAATGTACCTAAGATCTCAATAAAGAACTTTCTAGAACATATGAACTTCCTAGGAATTATTCTTAACACCGTTTAGGTAGCGCTTAGGTAGCCTTAGGTAGAATTATGCTGTAGCACTTTTTCTATAACTTTGTCCGCTGAGTTCTCGTTGACGTCGCGCTGTGTACTGCCTCAATGTGAGCGTCGTGTCGCTTTTATATTCCGAACGGTTTGCAAGATATGAGCCTGAGAATATGATCACTTTTTTCCAAAAATTACACCGAGGCCTCAAATCTCTGGGGGCCCATAAAAAAAAGTGCATGACTTTGGGGGGAAAAAAAAACACGGGTCTTTTTTTTTGGTCTTTTATCATGTAGCGGTGTCCGTATATGGTTATTTTGAAATGACTTCAAAAATGTTGCACAGTGTAATACTAAAACAGAACACTAAACATTCAAGTACGAGAGAATCCTTGACTTTATTGTATCGATTCCGACACCAAAATCTATGATGTGGTACAATGAATTAAAATCAATACACATTCTACGAATGGGCTGCGCAGAAGCATAATTCGTACGCTGAATATCAATATGAACAAACTGATAGTATCTAGTTGGTCTAAATGGCACGTTAAACTTAATCCTAGAAATAAGATATTCAGATGAGACATCACCATTTATAACCTTAAATACCATCACGGTGTTCAGCATAATTCGTCTACTTTTTAAGGAGGGCAAGTCAATCAACTTCAACTTCTACAACAAATGTAAAACTAATTTTTATTTCGTGGAAGTGTATATCAATTAAGCGCCAAAAGGAACATAGATAAAGGTTACACCGCCTTGTGTCGTTAGCTTCAACAGCGAACACCAAGTCCAGGATAGAAAGTATTGGTTATTGTATACAAAACTTATTCACTTCACATCATTTTAGCCATATTTCCCGCGAAAATGAAAATTTTCCAAAAAATATCCATTTGTATTTTTTGTTTACCGTGCCCTACCGCAATATACATTTTTTGTAAAAAAATTGGAAAAAGTGATAAAAATGGTACCAATATGAAGGATGAAGCAGGAATCTTTAAATTCGCTGTGTACATCACAGAAAATGCGTTTTCTATACAACATTGCCAAGATTTCATGAAAAACGTTATCGAGTTTACAATAAATCTTATTTATATATTTGGGCATAAATGGTTATGTGCTTATTTCAACATTCATAGTGCTCAATTTTAAACATGCAAAAGTGGCTATGAACCATAAAACCGCGAATAATAGGGAAATTCGAAAACTTTTTAGTCGTAGCAATTAATAATCCTTTTTAGATTAAACTGTTGAAAGTATGATTAATAATTACACTTAAAATTAAGGAGAAAATCAGTTTTTCGCTCTCCTGAAAAGTTATGTTTCTTTTCGTAGCCGCTTATGAATATAAGCCCTCGATATGTATTTACATTTTTGGACTTAGCCTCGATAACTATAAATTCCACTTACACTAGATATCCAGGCCAAGTTAAAAAATTCTAACATATTTTTTTCCAAAATTGGTTTTCTTACACACCTTTATATTGTTGTTGGCTTTTTTACCCGGCGTTGTGCGGGTTCACTCTTCCCTATTCCCCTACTTCGTATGCTTTTGAAAATAAAATGAGTACTAATTGATAGTTTAAAAGTATAGTTTGTGTGGGCGGTACTACGACCATTTGTATAGCCTGAAACCATCCTCTGTCCACTGGTTAGCTACAGTAAATTTTTCAGGCGAATCGGTCCAACGGTTTGGTGTCCCATACGGAACATACAGACACACTGACTCATATTGATTCATATATATATAGATCGCGGCTTAAAGAAAAACAGCACTAAAAGTTGAGGCCTGCATCACTACATTTCTTTATAAAGATTCTACTCGTGCGGGAGCATAAATTGCGGTAGTATGTTGGCTTTTGTCAGCCAATGTATAATCTTATACAAACGAACGTATGATAAAATGAGCGTTTTTCTAGAAACACAACTTTTGGCTATAGGAGCGAACTTGTTTTGAGACAAGAAGCTGTTGTACTTTCCAAACTTTCAATTTTATTTTTACGATTTATTTTAAACGTTAGAATTAACCTCAGACTCGCATCTCAACCGAAAAACAAGTGCATAGATTTTGTTTACAAATATATTTCCTAAATTAAATACATACACAAAATAGATTTTTTTAAGAATTTTCGGACTCTTTAAATCTGTAATAACAAAAAAAGAAAAGTTTATTTTAACAGACTGCTGTAAAAAGAATACGGAATAGAAAAACATACCTGCACTTGAGACATGTGAAAAATACAGTTTGGCCTTCATCGGCTGAACGTAACTGAAGAGTGGCATAAGACATTTTATCATGTCCACATTTAGGACATTTACGCTCCACTACTGGACCTTCAGGTGCGGAATCTTGTTCTTCCTTTGTTTTCACTAGCTTCTCAGGATCGTATGTATTGAAATGGACAGTATACTCCACTATTTGATCGCCAAATACTGAAATTTATTAAAATGTTAAGATTACCCTTCGCCCAGAGTACATTTTGTTGCAATTTACCATCGGGTTTGTATGATTTTTTACAATTGTAGCAAGTAACTTCGACACTACTGCCCAACGGTGGAAAAATCGATCCGCATGACGGACAAAACCCAGGAGTAGACGTAAAGAATTCCATATTTACACTGCTCGACCGAGTTCCAAGAGTCAAGACAAGCAATAAAAACAAAATCACACACACTAAATAAACGCACGTGTACACTGTGGTTGCCAGATTTGTGTTGTTTATTTTATTGGTTGGTTGTATTTGGTCTAATACAACCCTCCTCTGGATTTATACTCTATGCAATAGTAATACACAAATTCATATATTCTTTGAAAAGTTTATCTAAAAATGCCTATTTTTTCTAATAGAAATTATTTCTTTGCTGCTTTGTCGCCATCAGCAGCTTCTTTTTCTTCCTCGCTAGCTTCCGTCTCATTTTCCTCAGACTCTTCTTCAGAGTCATCCTCGTCGTAGTCATCATCGTCGTCGTCGTCATCATCATCGTCGTCGTCGTCATAACCACCGCCATAGGAATAGCCCGATGAAGTGCCAGCTCCAGAGTAGCCACCGTAATAACCACCACCGCCATATTCATCATCGCTGTCACCAGCGCCACCCTGTTGTTGACGTCCAAATTTATGCGAACGCGTCGACATACTCAAGTCCTTGGTGACCGATGTCTCATAGTTACATTTAGGACATGGTATGGCCTTGTTTTTCTCATATTTGAAGCCTTTGCGTCGAACATGATCCTCGCAATAGCAGGTCTTGCAACGGAGACAGGAATACTGTCCCAAACGATTACAAGATTGGCACTTGTAATTTTCACTTTCCAAAACTTGACATGAAGCTTGATGCTCGAATTGATCATCTTCACATAGAAAGCCCTCACAAAAGGAACACTTGAATATGCGTCCACCATGATCCCATACACCTCTCTCGCATTCCAGACACACAGCGTTCTGCAATGGGCAAGTGCAAGCATGTGATTGCAGGCATTTGCGGCCATGGCATACCCAGGCTTCACAGAAATCACATATAGCTCCGACCATTCCCAAACCAGTGGTAAATACTCCAGCATGTTTGACCACACAATCTCCGGTCTTCAACATACATTTTATCTTGCCACACTGAGCACAAATCGGAAGTCGTTGCAAGCTCTGGCAAAAATAGCAAAAGGCTCTGGATTTTTGCTTGCGTTCACATTTATCACATTCCATTGGTGCATTGCAGGGAAAGTCGGCCAGCGGCACTTCTCGACTGCGAATTTCCTTGAGGCGCAGCTTTTGTTTCTCAGCTTTCTTCCTTTGGCCAGTCTTTTTCTTGGGCATTTTAGAAAATTTTAACCAAACTATATAACCGAAGAGAAACTAGAAACTGATGACGAGCGAGCTAATTGGATGTAATTCCACAGGCCTGCCAGAATGCAAGAGTGCCGTAAGGCGTCGTCTGTCCATATGACTTTTGGATGTATGAATGGATACGTTGACGTACGAAAGATCAAAAAATCTCTTGGTTTAAATTTGATAGAGAATTCCTTTTTCCAAAATTTCAAAATTAAAAAGACATAATAATTATTATACGCCCACTTTCAACCAAGACTCAAAATGTTCAGAATGACTAGATGTTTAATTAAAAAATTAAAAATCAAAGAGTACAAACAATTAAAAAATAAAGTTTTAATTTAAAAAATCAAAATAAAAAAATATATATACTCGATTCGTACCATTATTGAAAAAGTTATGACCAAAAAACTAAAAAAAAGAACAAGTATTTAACGACTTTTTAAAAAAGCTATATCTTTTAGCAATCAGAAAAAAAGTTCAAATTATACCAGGAGGTGGAATGTTTAATGTTGATTTGCAAAACATTGCGTTTCTAGATCAAGGCTAAGCTTAACGCTGCTGAAAATAACTCTAAAAATCATGTTTTCCGGTGTAATTATTTTTTGTGTTAAATTTTTTCCCAAAATAATTTTCTGACATAATAGACCCTTGAAAGCACTTTAAATAAAAATTTAGATTTGTGTCTTATTAGTCGAATTATTGGACGTTTATAGTAATTTTTTGTGGATTTTCACAGTGCCTACAGAGAACTTTTTCGTATTTAGTGGTAGTATTTTATAAAAAATAAATAGCTGCAGTCAATACCTTTCGAATGATGACTAAATGCTGAACATCGGAATGAAATTGACACCGCGGCGCTCATTTTTGTAAAAAGTCATTTTGGTCATCGCCCGCATTAAATTATTTCATAAAAATGGAGTCAGTGAAGTCTTTTTTCATTCGTTATTCATCGTTTAGGCGTCATTCGAAAGATATTGATTCCTCCTATTTATTTTTCATTACACCTCTTACAAAATGTTTCCAAGAAATATAAGTTTTTAGCGGTCACCTTGAAACCCGCAAAAAACTATATAAACGCCCAATAATTCTACCAATGAGTTATTCTAAGACAAGAATACAAATTTTTATTTAAAGTGCTCCCAAGGGTCTATTAATTCAGAAAAAATGTTGGGTAAAAATGCAACATAAAAAAAATTACACGGGAAACATGATTTTTAGAGGTGTTTTCAGAAGCATTTAGCTCACAGATGGCTTGAAACAGTGTCGAAATATTTTATAGATCATCATTAAACAATCCAATCTTCATTTCTGGGCAGTGACCGCTGCAATTTATTTTCGTGACCCATCCTAATATACATATGTATGTAATAACGATTTTTCTTTTAAACGTTGAAGTAGTAAAATTATTTCCACGCCCATATTAGAGGACGTTGTAGTTTGGAATTTTATACAAATATTACAACGTACTTAAAACGCTATTGTAATTTCCCCACATATTACCATCTACCATTAGTGTACTCCACACTAATGGTAGATGGTATATAAGACTTAGTCCAGCCCAAGTTAACTTCTTTCTAAAAATCATATTTCTGTTTTATTTTCACACAAGTCATACGCTTCGCTTCAGATTTTGGTGTCCCTTTCAAAACATATGACAAATGAAGTCATGGGCAGTGAATGTTTGTAGATGCCAAGAAGAAGACATTGTTCACCGCCCGCCCTCTGGATGTGAAATGACGGACAACGTACATTGATTTGAAAACAAGAATCATAAGTTGTTATTCAAATGAAAAATATATTTGAATTACATTCGCAAGATGCCTGTATGAATATTCTAGCAAAAAAACTTGGAAGTAGTTCATAAAGAATGACATTATCGTTACTCCTAAATCATGCATCCAAGCTAATTCATTCTAATCAGTTTCTCAAATACAAATATAGTTGTCATCTAAAGAAGTCTTTCAAAAAAACTTCTAAAAATGGAAATATTTCCAAATGAATGACAAAGATAATTCGTTATAAATAGATTCTCAAATGCGAATAAATATATTATAAATTATTTTTTTCAATAGAATTAAGTTTATTTTTCATTTTTTTTCATTTTATATCTTTTTATTTTTTCATTTTATATCTTCATTATAGAAAATGTAAAGAACCAAATAATAAAAAAATAATTCTGTTGCGTTGTATTTTAAATGAGCCATTTTGATTTATGTACTCGATTTTAATAATCTGTCTTATGGGCAGGATAAAATTATTTATTTGTTCAATTTCCATCTGAAATGAACGATTGTTATAAATTAAGAACTTTTTAAGAATTTAAAATGGTGATATTTTTAACAATAAATATATAAATTATAAATTATAAATTATTTATTTAAAACTTTTATCAGAGAAAATTGCCAGTGAAATCATTAAAGCAAAAAAGTCCCATAGAAATAAAATAAAAATAAATACAAAATACAAAATGGATATTTTTGGAAAACGGGATTATGAGTTTTTTCGCGATCTAGCCAACGGATCAGATTGAATTTTTGTGTGTGTATTAATAACCAATGTCGCTTGTGACATATATATTATCAGTTGTGAAAATCGCTGCAATTGTTGAAAAATGTTATATTTTAAATTTCTCTTTCCAGGATTCTATAACTTTTGTGACAGAAATACTCCCCATGAAGTCAGCAATCATATGCCAAAAAATATTTTGGTATTCTTTTTTTTTTGCCAACATTTATCCTATTTTAGTCTGATAAGATGGAAAGCAAAATGCTACTAACGGCGAAATGATGGAATGTGATAATACGATATACCCTAAATCTAGAAAAATGTTTTAAACATAATCGTTGTAGAGAATTACAAACTTCGGTTTTATGCTGTCCCATTGTTGAACTATTTTATTTTTTATGTTCATAGCCACTTTTGCAGTCACAAACTAACGTGTGAGCGTATGGCCGAATTAGTAATATTTAAAAAAAGGCTTCTGAAAAAAAAAAATTCTTCTCCTAATTTATATGACAGATGACATTCAAATCACAGAATAGTTTGCAAGGCGTATTTATAAAGGTGATAGCAGGAGCCCAGATGACTGAAATTTTTTTCATTCAAAGTAACCGAAACTGTCAAATCCCATATATTTTGCTTTGACAGTATGACTCACCATTCAAAAAATTACATGTATTTTGTTGTTGCCGAATTTGTTGTTGTTCTAGTGCTATCACCTGTATAAATACGCCTTGATAGTTTGGCATCAAAACCTATTTTCGAGAAAATGATTCATAGCCACTTTTGAATATTAGCCCTCGATATTCATATTCACCCTTATCACGTAAGTCGTAGTCGAATTTCGACAGCTGTCGTAGTCGTAGTCGAATTTGCATTTCGTCGGTATCATGTAACAAATTCGACGTGACTAGAACATTTTCGTCGTAGTCGATTTTGTTAAAAATTTTTGTTAATTTTTTTCTTTATATTTGATCTTTCCACTTTTTTATTGTAGATTTTTGTCAAAATTTTCATTTTTCAAATCATTTAACCAATAAAAATACCAAATTCCTTGGGAGTCATAATTTCCATTCTTAAATTACGTATGTAATTCAAGAAATAAAATTATATGTTTTTGCTTGTTATATTAGTTTAATAGAACTAAATCCATTAACTTTTGATTTGATTAATTTTTTCCATTTTTAATTTTTTTTTTTACTCTAGTCACTTGCAAAATATTCAGTGACAGTTTTTGTCGAATTTCACAGTCAAATACGACATACGCGATACCAAAAATGTAAATTTGTGACACGAGTCGAAAATTCGACACGACTACGACTTACATGATGAGGGTGATTATCATTTTTTGTATGGCATAAGTCTGCAATCAAATTGGAATCTTTCAATTAATTTTACAAACAAACTTTTGTTTTGAAACTAATCGCAAATGAGCGATTTATTTTTATTTTTCCACAAAAAAATATTTTAAATTATATATGTATGTACAAATGAAAAATTGATGTCATTCATTCTTTTTTTACTTATTTGTTATTCGCCTTTAACACATTGATTACGGTAGCATGCTCCGCTAGTAGATCCAGCAATACCTCTATTTTCACGTCACACATATTGTTCTCCTCTTCCAGAGACTTAAGACGTCGATTTAGACGTACAACATCGTCGACATCGCTCTTGCGTGCGGCATGAATCCATATGCCATCGGCGAAACGTAGTTCTTTATTTCCCAGATTCAAGGAAATTTGTTTGTATTCATCTAGGTCTTCATTGACCATTGGACAGCCATTATTACAGCGCGAAGTACGTGGCGGTATGGGTTTCGATTCAAATTTCTTATTAAATAGTGGCATAATGTATTTTATTTTGTTTTAGTTTTTTGTCAAATTCTTTGCGAACAATTTAAACGTTGAATGACAACAATATTGTATGAAGAGCGAATGAAAAACCATGACAACTGAAAAAGTTAACCTCCCTTAAGCCAACTAAGGTGGTCAAGTGTACAAGTATCCTTTTTATGAGTGGGTGACATTAAGGGTGGGTGACCGTACCTGCAGTCCAGCCAGGTCCTTTGAGTGTTTTAGAGACAAATTGTTTAAATAAATAATAAATAAAAAAGAAATGTTATTTTGTCGATTGTGTACATTAAAAAATGGATGCAACATCTTCATTTGGCTTCGATCATCCTAGGTAAATGTGCTTTGTTTATTTACCTACTTACTTATGTATATTGATTTATTTAATTTGCCTCACTTATTTTAGCATTTTAAATGAAATCACAAAAAGCTGTGAAAAGTTAATTGCCGAAACTCAAAGTGACTTGGAGATTTTTCGGGTATGCTGTCAAAATATTTTTACATATTAACATTTTGTTTTTAATCCAGTTTATAAATTGTCTATCTACATACATACTTGAATATATATAAATAAAATCATCTGACCACATGCAGAATGAACAACAAGAACTACAACAGCAAGTTCAGCAGATCTTAGAAGAAAACAATAGGTTTAATTCAAAACTGGGCCTATTGTCGAAATGTGCAACAGTAGCAAATACGGCGGCAGGCGAGACGGGAGACGATGCCACACGAGAAAAGTTAACAAACGAAGCGCTTAAAAATGTTAAAACACAAATAGATTATTTACAAACGGTAGGTTTAAAATGAGTGCAAATACAATCAAACAATTCTACATGCATACATATGTACAAAATGTAGGTACAACATACTCTCATTAATATTCGACATTCTCTTAGGCTCGTTAAATTGGTATTTTTTGACGCGATTATAAATAAAGAAGTTTATCTGAGGATATGGAGGAGGATGTGGAGGTTATCCGAACTGAAAAAGGATTACATGAAGAATGGGATAAAATACGAATTTCCTGTACCAGAAAAATCGTGGAAATTAGGCCAAAACGTGTAAAAGGCGTTGCCCTACGCCTACTAAAACTAAATGTTCACAAAAACGCGTTTTTGCCTTATTAATTATCCTTTTTTAAGAAAAATCGAATATTAATGACGCGTTTTTGCCTTATTAATTATCCTTTTATAAGAAAAAACGAATATTAATGACGCTGTGATTTTTGATGTAAACGAAGTAATGCGTTGTTTTTTATTATTTGTAATCAGTTAATGATTATTTTTTCGCGGATTTTGAAGCTCATCTAATGGTGAATTAAGATTATAAAATAAAGTTTTATGTTTAAATAACGTACATGGATTAATGGGCGTTTGATCTTTCACCAATGAGAATGATGAGAATATTAATGAGAGTCACTGTATCTTAAACGTTTTTTTTTTAATTTTCTTTTGTAGGAAAATAAGGACTTACGATCGTTGAATGATACCTTAAAGAAAACGATACAGGACCTTGAGAAGGAAATTGAAAATTATCGCAACCAATTGTTCAATCCTACATCAGCGTGCGAAGTAAGTGGATTTTGATAGAATAGTAAAGTACACACGATCTTAATATCAATTCGTATTGCTCAAACGTAATGAAAAATACTGGAATGCTACTAAAAAATAATTTTTGATTGCATTGTTTGCATTTGGCAAAAAACTTTGAGTCTCACTTACTTTTTGATGAAACTAGATCTGAATGACTACGTCTAGAAGCGTCAATTTCAGCCAATTTAGGAAATCACTTTGTTTCCCTGGAAAACATAGACTTTTACATCTTATATTCGTGAGTCAATGATTAGAAGCTCATTTCAGATACATTTAAAATTAAGTTCCTCTGATAGTACAAACTATTAATTAATAGGTTTTTGTTGCTTTTTTTTAGAATGACACCAACTACTTGCATTTAAGACTTCGATTTAAACGTTTTTTTTTTAATTTTACATTCCAATAAACAAGTTATTGCAGCTTTACGGCAAGTGTGATCGTTTATTGCTTATTGGAATAACTTCTTACCTGGTAATGTGAAATTTGCAAACAAAATTATTGCAAATGTCCTTAGTTGGTGGGATAGCTTTCTATAAATTAAATAAAATTTTCAAAAATCCGAACAAGTTAATGGAGTAAGAAGCGAGTTGTCAATAAAACTCGACCAGTATGCGGTGCAGACTTTTCCAAATACACTTAATTTGTGTACATTCGTGTCATAATTATAAACGTTAGGATATCTCGAATAATAATAATACATCATAACAGATCGATTTGAAATTGAAAAATTATTATTTTTATTGAGAACACTAAGATAACATCGCAAGTAGCCTGAACATCTAAAACTGATTTGGCCATAACAAACGGATAACAGAAGGTAGACTTACTGAGAGCAGAAATCTGTCTCTTCCCATGTTAGACTTGGATCAACGTCATATCTTTATTTAATAAAAACAATTATTTTACATATCCATCAAAGAAGACCTTATTTGGCAATTTGGATTGTGGCAAATCAAACCAGAACAATTTAAACTAGCACAAATTAATAACATTTCTATATTAGATAGAAGGAATATTTTTCTATTTATGTAGTGATTATGGATACAATAAAGAGGCCAAATACGATTTAAGTTAGCCGCATTTTTTTTTTCAATTTTAATATAAAATTGTTACTAATTAGTGGCAGCACTGAAGAAGCTTATCAACAATCCAGCCATTTTGATTTATTTATTTCAACTTGTAATTCAAAGCCATCGGGCCATTTAAAAAAAAATAATAAACAAAATAAATCACAAAAAATGCATTCTTTAGTAGATTAAAACTAAAAAAATATTAAAACATTAAATATATAAAAATATTTAAAACATTCAAAATATTGAACACGAAAATTATTCCAAAAATAAGTCTCACAACTTCTGAGATCAATTTCGCAAAAAAAAAATGGAAACGAATTGTATACAGAATACATGACTGAATCGCCGATAGACTCGAAAAAATAGTTTTCTTTATTATTCCCCCATTTATCACATAAAATATTTGTATTTGAGTTTTCAAGCGCTGCATGAGAGTGGACACGCAAAAAAAACACAAAAAGCGATGTTTGAAAACTCAAAAAAAAAGTAAATATATTAATTTGACCTAATCGGTCAAATTTGTAATGTTTGTAATTTGTTGAACTTTTTTTATATATTTCAGTTCAAACAGAAGTATACAACCGCCATTAAATTATTGGAAAGTACAATAGTGAGTCAAAAATCCGAATTAAAGGAGCAATCTCAATTCGTAGAAAATCTCTTTGAACAGAAAAGATATTTAAAGGGTCTTGTAGAAAAGTTACAAAAATCTATTGAAGGTAAGTGTGTGACTGTTTTCGAAACGATTTACATCTGAAATTTCGATTTTGATGTAAATTATTTCGAAAATGGATTAGTTTCAAGGCTACAATAATTCAGAAAATATTTATTGAGAGTCACGAAGGTAAAAATACATTTTCTATGTTTATGTATTATTATTTTTCGCTATTTTGACTATAGACTCAATTTTAAGACCTAAAAATATTACCCACTGAGTTTTATCAATCATTCAATCTTAACTACAGCGATAAAAATATAAACAAAGTAATCGTTTTCTCAGAAAACCCATGGAAAACAGTACTGTTTTTTGTCCATATGCAATTTCATCGGTTTAGAATTATTGTATTTTTCTTTTGTAACAAAAAAACTTGGAAGCCGATCACAAAAGGAAGAATTGATTGTCGTTGTATTAGGACAACGAGTGAAGTAATTAGATTTTTAATTGGTTCAGGTCCTCCCTATTAATTTTCGTATCATATGTTAAAGAAATAAAAATTGAACGAAAAAATAAAAAAATCTCACAATTTGGTTTGATTATAAATTATTTACATACTTTAGTAGTACTGCCTTTATAATAGAATATAATAAATATATATATTGGCGAAATCGGGTAACCATCATTATAGAAAATCTACACGGTTTTAACATTTATTTTACAGAAAAAGAAAATGAACTTTCCAAATATCCGGAGACCAGCGAAACTATACGAAAATTGCAAGAACAATTAAAAGAATCTCAGCAACATAATAAGGATTTGCAAAAATCTTTGAAATCCACGAAAAATTCCGTCGAAGAAATATTTAAACGTGAGCAAAGTGCTTTACAAAAAGTACAAGAAGCTCTGGCCATAGCTGAATCGGCGGTAGCAGACAAAGAAGAGGCTCTAAAACGTGAAAAGGTCGTTAAAGAAGAATGTGACAATATTGCATCAACAATTGGACAAGTAATGGATGAGGCCGCTCGTAAAGTAGAAAAGGATATGGAGGCAATAAGAAAAAAATACATGGATAAAGAAAAGACAATGACGGAGGAGAAAACCAAAGTGAGTAATAATAAATCAAATAGTAAACATTATATATAATAGTAAACATTATATATGTATTAATACGACTTTTTTGCAGTTGGGCGAAGAAATACTTAATCAAAATAAGCTTAACCAAATTTTGAACAAAAGATGCAATCGATTTGAACAAAAACTCAAAGATGCTCTAAAGGATAATGAAAAGTTAAAACAACAATTGGAATTAGTGACAAAAACAATAGTAAGTATAAATTCATATCAACATATCTAAGTAATGTTGTTATAATGTTGTTAAATTTCAGTACGAAACGGAGAAAAAATTAAACGCACAGGAGGCATTTTATAAAAATAATAAGCATCTTGGAAAGTAAGGCATTTCTGTAAAATATTATAGTTATTAACTACTTATGTAGAACATAATAATGGCTGTGTATCAATTTTTCAATAGACAGGCTGACGAACAAGAAATGGAAATTAAACATTATGTACAGACAAATAAACAACTGCATGAAAGGTATGTACCAAAATTCGCATAAAATCACCACCACAAAGCAAACAAATCCCAGCAAATATGTTCATATAGAAATTTAATTGTATAGATAGGTGTAATTGCATTTGAATTTCTACAATGGAACGAAATATTGAACTGTTGAAGTCAATATGTGCAGATAGTGGATTCAATTCCCACAAAGTTCGGTGCTTTGTGTCCGAATCTGACGTCGAAATTATCCTATAAATTCAGACTTCAATTATTTATCTTCATATACAGCCCGATTCGGAATACTCCCCGGGAATTATCTCTCGAGAATAAAATCCTCCTATTCTAAACAAACGGGGAGAATAGTAATAAGGGGGAGAGAATTTCAATTATTCGAAGTTATTAGTTTCTGAGTTATCATGATTTATCCTGAGGAAATTACCCCAGACAAATACCTCTTTTTGAAATTCTACTATACTCTAATATAATAAAAATGGGAAGATAGAGTTAATTGCAAAGTTTTCCCTTATCAATGATCTAAATTTGAAATCACTTTCATTTTTCAAAGAGTAAAAAATAATATTTTCTGTATTAACTTCATTGACTACAAGTGATAACACAGAAATGTTATGAACCGAAATTAAGTGAAAAGTTATATATTTCGTAGACGTTGCCAAATATGTTAGAATTTAAAAATGCACGGCAGTAATACACGTATAGAATTTTAATTTGCCGAGAATAGGGGAAAATGAGTAAATCTAATATTCGGCTCCAGACATAGGATAGAGTTAGGTTATGCTGGAAATGAATCAGCTGATGAACTAGCGCGTAGAGCTAACAATTCTTAACGGCAGGTAAATCATCTTACCCTGTAATGTGTTTTCAGACAGGTAGATATCATATATATATATAAATCAATGTGTGTCTGTTTGTCTGTATGTTCCGTATAGGACACCAAACCGGTGGACCGATTCGCCTGAAAATTTAATTGTAGCTATCCAGGGGCAAGAGGATGGCTGTACTAGGTTATGATAGGATAAAAGAGCGCGGTACTGCTCACACAAACTATACTTTAAAATTATCAATTAGTTCTCATTTTATATTCCAAAGCATACGAAGTAGGGGACAGGGAAGAATGAACCCGTGCAACGCCGGGTAAAACAGCTTCTATACAAAGGTCATTGATCAGACATGGGCCGATACCTCAGGCTGTAGAGTTTCAAACTCCTCAAAAAAGATAACCAAGACAGTTTTGGAACTAGATAAGAGTGATGTTCGTCTGTTGATAGGTAATTGTGACATCAGATCGACGACAAAAAACTGTCTATCGAACGAGACTGTAGAACACTTTTTATGCCATACATGTAAGGTATCGCTGCTTTGGTGACTTAGTCATCTTCTGTCTCGACTTTTTGTCATATTGGAGTTTTTCTTAGTTTTGCTAAGGGACTTAAATTACTTAGATTACGCCCGTCCGTAAAATAAAATATCTCACTCTTTCTCTGTCTTTCACATAAACACTTCATATTGTTTTCCTCCCGAAATTGTTCACTGATCTTATCTTTCTTGTCTCCTACGATCCCCCATACCTATTTACTAGTAGCACCTCCAATTTGAACTAAATTTCCTAACCTAGGAAATTTATTTTTTATTTATTTATTATTACTTGTAAAATATCTACGGATAAATGTAGATGATATGGACATGGAAGTTTTTTGAAGTCATGGTTTTTTATTTTTATTTTTTTAGTGGCGAATGCATTTACTTCGTCCCCCCAAATGTGCTGCACACATTTAGCTAGTTCACAATATTGACAATAATTTCAAAAGTGAATGCAAACGTAAACATATTTTCAAATTTTATTTCCAGATATCGTACAACTCTGCATGACTTAACAAAATCGTTTGAGCAAAGTATGCATCTATTACAAAACGAAATGGCAAATTTAAAAGCTGAGAATAAACTTTTAAAATCACAAAGAACTCGCGGAGACGGCGAGCGTTAACTTTTAAACCAATTGTATTTTGAAATTCAATCTTCTTGAACTCTAAAAATTTGTTGTGTATATTTTTATTGTTATTCATTTTTTAAGAATGTTTTATCTTTTTATTTTTGTGTATATATACTTATAAAAATATAATAAAATAAAACTACAACAATTTTATGTTTTATAAATTTAATTAAGATTATAATCAGGCAATATTTACTTGAGTCGTTCTGCCAGGAAATAAACTAGGAAACCAGTAACTTTTTTCTGCGTCCTGCTCGTCGATCCAACAGAGACCCTCGCTAACTACTTTATCTAATGATTGACGCGCTCTATATTCAGACCATCTAATATGAGATATGATGAAATAGTGCATTTTTAGAATATTATAAAGGGTATTATTATTTTGTTAGTACACATACCCCAATTGTTCCATTAGCATAGTAAGTGTTACGCAGCCCTTTTCGGTGTTTGATGCTTGAGTTAATATAGTTGTTTCTTCCATACTCAATTCGCCGGGTATAGACTGTACTATATATTTTCCTTTGCCCAGTTTATGCACAACAAATCTGAAAGTATTTTTAACCGAAAAAATCTTTACAAACAAATCTGAAAGTATTTTTAACAAAAAAAAAAAACTTTACCGAGTCTTTATGAATTTCAATCTTTGTTGTATTCCTTATAAATTAGGTACCTATTATGAAAGATCTCTAGCAATATTTTAAATATTAATTATAAATTATGCGCGGAAAACTTGTTATCGATTGCATCATAACTATAAATGCCATTAAGTATTTCTTACTAAGATTCTCAAGTTTTTGGAGAAGAAAGCCAATGGCACATTTTTGAAATGGCCGGCCTACTACACTCGTATATCTCATTAAGTTTTGACTTTTATTAAAAGGGAATTTTGCGACAAAATTGTTATTTGTGGATAACCACAGCCACCCCAGTACAGCAACAAAGTACATTCATGTATATTATAAATAAAAATATGTATATAGTCCAATAGGCAAAAAATAAAATCATGTGGAAAGCTTTAACTATATTAATATTAATTTTTTTAACATCAAACACACATCATGATTGTTGTGTGTTATATGTGTATAGAAAACTAACGATATCTCAAGAACTTAAAGCTAATTATAAAATAATATCTAAAACCTCTCGGCTACATAATAAACTCTATAATATAGTGCTGTAATACAAATTTTGTCATCCGATTTGAGTAGTGTTGTTGTTTTCGTTTAAATAATCATCATTAGTTATTTAAGATGATGATGTTAAAGAAGAAGAAGAAGCTTAAATGCATTGTAACATTGTTTTGCCTATAAATATTTAATTAATTAATTAATAATTTTGTATTTTTTATTTTTTTTTTTTGTATTTATAACTTACACTTAATCAATACGTTTTTTATTGCATACTATTTTTTAAACAAAACAAATTGTTAATATTAGTAGAAAGAAGAAGAAGAAAATCTACAGCATCTATCCTCCTGCCTCATCATCCTATTTGCATATATAAGTTCTTTTCATTATTTTTATACCCTCCACCTCCAGGATGGGGGTATACTAAATTTGTCATTCCGTTTGTAACACCTTGAAATATCGACCTGAGACCCTATAAAGTATATATATTCTTGATCGTCATAAAATAAAAGACGATCTAGCCATGTCCGTCCGTCTGTCCGCCTGTTGAAAGCACGCTAGCATCTAAACGAAAGGAGCTAGAACGTTAAAATTTTCCATAAATGCGTCTTATAGTCGTAGATCGGTTGGGATTGAAATGGGGCGAAATCGGCCCAAAGGGAAAAATTTTTCCCTCACAAGGACTAAAACTACCCATAATAATCCCTAATATTTAATCGTATTTAAGCATGTTTTTTGGATATGACTGTTCATATTTGCTTGATATTTGGTATGCGCAAAAACGTGCACCATAAAGTGATTCTTATTTGTAGGGGGTGAAATGGGGCAAAAAAGGGATAAAAATGATACTTATTAAACGACAATAGCTAGAAACGCGAAATTCGGTGTGTGCATTCCTCTAATTGGGTAGATAAATAATATAGGGAATAGAGGGATAAAAATGGTACCAACCAAACGGCTGTACCTAGAATAATGAAATTCGGTGTATACATTCGTCTGATGGCATAGACAAGTAAAATACACGGATTTTTCAAAATTCGTATTTTTTGGGGTTAAAATGAAAAAAGGGTATAAAAATAGTACCAATCTAATGACCGTAGCTAGAGTCATGAAATTCGGAGTATACATTCCTCTGAGTGTGTAGACACGGAAAATAAACAGATTTTTCGAAATTCGTACTTTTTGGGGTTAAAATGAAAAAGGGGATAAAAATAGTACCAATCAAATGACCGCAGCTAGAGTCATGAAATTCGGAGTATATATTCCTCCGACTTCGTAGACACGGAAAATAGACGAATTTTTCGAAATTAGTACTTTCAAGGGATACAATGGTACAGAGGGATAAAAATAGTACCAACAAAACGACTACAGCTAGAATGATGCAATTCTAATTGCGTAGAAACGTCAAGGGGGTAAAAATGGTACCAACCAAATGGGCGCAGCTGGAATCATGGAATTCGGTGTATACATTCCTCTGACTGCATAGACACTTAAAATAAACAGATTTTTCCAAATTCGTACTTTTTCTTTTACGGCAAAAATTGGTTGAATCATGAAGTTAGGTTGTTATTTTGCACTATGTACGTCTGATAATGGATTTTTAAAATTTGTACTTTTGGAATTAAAATAGAATGGAAATACAACCAACTTGAGCACCCACTATCTACCAATATTTATGGCTTTGAAAATATTTTTGAAAAAATAAATATAACAATATTTATTTTTTGAATTCACGTATAAGGTAATGCTACCAATCATTGCCTTATAAGCGTGGTTTGAAATAATTAAAATATTATATTTATTTATAAAATTAATTTTTCAATATTTGTATTTGTTTTGGTTTGGCTATATTAAAAAAAATATATTTTCCTGTAATATTACTGCACTTCTACGAAAACCGACAACCTCTGTGGAATGCAATCCATGGTGGAGGGTATATAAAGTTCGGCCCGGCCGAACTTAACGCCGTTTTTACTTGTTTAATTTAATTTTGTCATCAAATGAAATCTTATCGTTAAGAACGCTCTGACAAACATATGCACGATCGTTTTTATATATTAAGAAAACAATTAGTCTTCTGTCCAACAAATTAAGTCTTTTGGAATGGAACAGAATAACGATCCCATAATTCTGAAAGGGCACGTTGAGTAGACCAAGAGAATAAACGTATGGTCCAGCTGGTCTGAGTTTCTTTTCACAGTGGGTCAAATTTATACGTTTTTGGTCAAAGGGAGCATTATACAAAGCGAAAAAATTGTTGTAAGTTAATGTCTGAGAGATTTCTTATTGTCAGAACTATATTGTGCAAATTTATGAGGATCATTTTTGTGGAAGATCTTAACCCTCTAGCTCCTCTCTTTATGGGTCAATTTGACCCTCTTTGGAGAAAATCTAAAAAAATAAAAAGTCAAAAAGGTCATTTGGATTTGGCAAATTCCAATGGTGGTCACACACCAAAGTTGTAAATAAAGCTCTTCATGATTAAATAGTGAAGAGCATTATTTATCTCCATATGGGTCAAATCTATATCTATTGGGTCAAATTGGCCAATATAGAGAGAGGCTAGAGGTTTAATATCTTCCACAAAAACAACAATATAGTTCTGACAATAAGAATTTTCTCAGACATTATCTTACAACACTTTTTTCGCTCTATATAAAGCTCCATTCGACCAAAAAATTAAAACTTTGACCCGCTGTAAAAACAAACTCAGACCAGTTTATTCTACAAAAATGGTATACTCAACATTCCCTCTAAGAATTATAGGGTGGCTACCTTGTTCCAAACATCCTGTTGGACAGTGTTGTTATTATAACCATATGGACCGATGAAATGACAAAGGTCTCGAGGCAACAAATGTTCTATTGAGTTTTCTAGATGAGACAAACTTAAATGCCCCTCTCCTCAAAAGATTTCATTTTTAACCTTCATTTTCTTCCCTTCCGTATCCATCATTTAATCTGAACTATTTGAATCATTACATGGAATATCATTATACCGACAGTTAAATTTTTCTAATATTATGTAAACTGGCTAACTATTTAATGGCTCGTAACATTAATGGAGCCACACAAAACGGGGAAGTTTACATATGGAAGAGTTAATATGATGGTAGCGAGCTTCATATCGTTGCGAATGCTAACTTTATACTTTGTTTCATGATAGAGTCAATATTAATACGCTATTTTGTACATTGCTACAATCTGTTGTTGAAATCCTTGCAAATTGATTAGTTTTTATGTATCCCAGATACAATATCCTAAGCAAACTTGCACAAGCCGGTCTAATTAACTTAGATTACGAATAAAAGTCAATCGAATTGCTTTTTGCCAACTATTACCTTATAAATATGCACTTACCCATTGCCAAATATGCTTAATTTTTTGGTAGCCATTAGAATGTCTTCATTTGTGATCTCTTGGTGCACAGCATTCTGCCCTCTAGCTGCTATTAAACGTCGCGTCAGTTCATTCAATTCCATCAAGCCACCTTTCGAGTAATTTACAGCATTATTACTTATTCTGCATTGTTTGCGAAAACAACAACTACAAATACTCTTACCCGTTTTATGATTTGCGGCCAAACATACCTCCACGACCTGAACACCTAGTTCGTAATAGAAATCACCTATACCCAAGACACTCCAAAAGCCTTTGCCTGATGCCAAAGGATCTACACCGATAGCTGCGCACATTTCCTGGAATTGCTTGCGGAATTGAGCATTCTTTTTAATATCTTGCTTGTGACTGATCGAAAATTCCTCTAGTTTCTCACGAAACACTTCCATTTGTTTGGTCATCTGTTCCAATTGACTTTCCTGCAGATCTGTGCCTTTGTCCTTTAGTTTTTCTGCAGCCATTTGCTGCTGCTGGATAGCGCCTAAACCAACACGACGTCTCATCGTTGAGCTTGTTGTTAATAATTGTTTAATTACAGAATATTTGGAGATTAAATTCCTCTTCTAATTCAACATTGAATGAAGAAAATCGAACATCAACAGCTGATTGCACGGATGTGTCATATTGTACGAGGTTGCCACACAGCATGACTTTCTCCTTGTTGGCATTTAAAGAAACTAGTTCTTGCAGAAAAAAACGTTACAAATCTACAGTTTAAAAAAAGAGAGTTTAATGTGCCATGACATTCGACAACAAAGTACTCTAAACTAGTTTTTAATTTTGAAAAAGGTACTCGGTTTGATGCCAATTTGACTCGAAATCAAGCAAAGTTATTAGTATAGAGTGGTCCACAATCAGCAATATACTATGTATATTAAAGGGGCCATGAAAAAGATATGAGGTAAAGTAAAGAATCCAATCGAATTCGCTGGAAAAAGTGAAATCGGGAAGAATTTTTGTATATGTCCTTATCATGGACCGATTTCCTAATGGCTTAATATAGAAAGGACGTATATCTCGATTATTCACTTATTTATTCATTTATTTATATTTATTTACTTAACAATAATCTGAATACTTCAATACAAAAACACAATTATAAAGCATTTTTATACCATCACTCCTCAGAGTAGTATGGTATATATCATTTGGGACAGAAAAAAGTGTAACGCATTGAAGGAGTGACTTAAGGCCCTAAGTATGTTTGGACGAAATCCATGAAAAACTTTTTAAGCTGTTTAAGCCATGTCCGTCTGTGTGGCTGGCTGGTGTACACGATTATTCTCGAACGGAGTTAAGGAATCAATTCAAACTTTGCACAGGGTAATATTTTTCTCAAACTTAGTTTAAGTTCGAAGATGGGCGAAATTGCCACGCCCCTTCTGTGACCTCCCACACAAATAGCCCGTATTCCAATGTTGAAAAAAAATCATATAACATCCGAACGTGCATTCGTGCATATAAGTGTACAAAATATGGTAAGTTTAGCCACGCCCCTTCTAGTACCTCCCACACAAATCACCCTAACCCACGTAAAATTAAAGCTCTTATAATTTATATACGAATAATAGTAATACTCTAAAATTTGATATTTGGCAATGTTTTTATCAGCAACATTTTGGTATTTATTAAAATTTTTATTATCACTCTACGCTGGAACGAAGGAATCTTGTTACGGCCCTGTGCTCCTTACAGGAGTAAAAAGAACAAATATAAAATATGGTGGTTTTTGCCACACCTCTTCATCATATAGGCATCATTCGAAAGGTATTGACTGCAGCTATTTATTTTTTAAAAAATAAATTTATTTAAATGTATGGCCCGCGACCCAGCCTAGTATACATAAGCCGGTTTAAACGACTGGTTTTTAATTAGTTTATACAACAAACAAACAAAAAGAAAAAAATCGTTTTCATGCGTTTCTTTTAAAGAATTCTTAAAGTTGTGTTGATTTGGAAAAAAAATGGATTTTGGATGGACGACATTTTTCATCCAAAAGATAACCTTCTCTTTCATTTGATATCCATATCGCCAATGTATGGATCTCGAAAGTATGAAAATAAATTATTAAGACAAATATATCCTTTGTAAAATAAAAGTCCTGTAAAAAGGAGAAAAGATCACAAAATGAAAAACTGAGTACACAGTTTTTCTACATATTATCTCTAGTCTCATATGTATATGGTCTTGTTCAGGTCCAAAAAGTATTGTCGCACGGTGTAATAAAAACAATAGTGTTTTAAAAAAACATATTGTAACATTTTCAAAAAAGCATTGCCTGTGGTTGTTCATAAAATGATGAAAATATCCATCTTATATTTTGACATACGAAATACGTTACGCCCTCAAAGTGCTAGAGCAATTATTATATCCTTGCAGGTGCTAAGAATACACTTAACTTCTACCATTTGTATACTATTTTCCAATATATTACCCAATGTTGTTAGAGGAAGTCGTATAATTAAATATCGGTTATATAACTAAAGATTGCCTTTACTAAAAATATCATCACATTTGTGAATGCTATATTTGAAAAAAATTACTATCATAACATTATTATTTAGTAAACATACAAATAAACAGGTTCAGAAATTTTCAAAGTATACATATATTTATTTTTACCCTATTTTAAATTAGGCAAATGTTCATCATGTTATTTATTTTTGCAATATTAAAATTAAAATTAGTACTGATATTATGAACGCAGATAAGTGTGTTATTTTGTATAATGTTCATGTAATGTATAATGTTCATTGCTTTAATATATAATCATTTCTGATCTGCTTAGGACTCCTTACTGCACCTTTCTTTCCCAATAGCTTACACAGATCTTTCGACATGTAGTACGGTTTCTCTGGAGAGCCATCATTTTCATTGGAGTCTTCCAGAAAGCAAAAGAAAAGTGTATCAACCGCCATTGCGTATGTACCGAAAATAACATCGGCCATTATATATGCCAAAATGGCAACAAGTACTATCGGCACCAAAGGATAATTAACAGTTATTACATTGGGATACATGACCAAAAACGTATATGTCGCAAGTGAAGTGCAGCCTGTTAGCAAAAGTTTCGATAGGAAAAAGAGAAAGTCGGAAACTTTATCCACAGCATACATACGCAGGATGTTTTGGGTGATCAATGTAAAGGCTTTCCTGGAGCTCATACAAAAACTGGTGCTGTGAATGGCACAGGTTATGTAAGCGTTGCGGTTAAGAAACCGCAGGAAATTTTCCAACAGCCAAAAGAAGCACTGCATACAACAAAGTATAGCTCTTGTTAAGGCGTTGTTATACATCTTTACCTTTTTCTCGATTATCTCCAACATGTAACGTATCATGCGACATATGGATAAAATAAGCGACCCGAACGCTAAGGTACCCAAATGATAAACGGTTGTTATGCCCATGGCCTTCAGAAGAGGTGCCGTGGCAAGGTTTTTCTTGTCGAACGTCCAGTACCACATGGAAAAGGTGCAAGCCAGCACCATTTCTCCGTAGGCCGATATGAAAAATGTTACCCAAAAGTATGTAAATATGCTAAAGTATATGAACATTTGGGTTTCTCTGGTTTTCTCTATTTCAACAAAACGACATACTGTCTCCAAACAGGGCTTAGACGAATATTCGATGTGACAGTTGGATTCGAATATTTCCGGAATACATTTGCCTTCCAGCTTGTAGTGTTCAGCTGGTCCTGTACACTTACAGCTTTCAAGCGACTCTGTTGTGTTGTCTAATTCTTTGAACACGCGGAATGAGAAATCGCCAATAGAGCTCAGGTATAGAACTACGAATGCGGCCATTACGCTCACTATAATGTACAGAAAGCCGGGGAATATGGGAAAGAATATTGAGGATTTTATGGACGTTATAGCTTTGCTGGCCTCCTTGACAATGGCAATGGCGATACTGATGCGCTTTCTTATTACAATGACTATCAACACGATGATGGTGAGGGCTGCGCCCGTTACTATTGACAAATACAACCAAAATTTAGCATTTTGTATGACATTCTGAAAGTGTGCCATTAGATAGGCATGGTGATTCGGTGTTTGGGGTGTATCACGCCAAAAATAATATTGTTTTGTACTGTGAAATACCGTTATTGTAAGGCCAATGATGACACCAAAAATAGAAATCCATACAAGTGGTTTGGCCAACCATCTCAGCAGCGTTATGAAAAGCAAAACCGCAACGATGTGTATGATAAATGCTAACGTTATGACTTTCCACGATGATTTCAAGTCCTCCTTAATGTCCTCGGCCATATGCTCATTGCCATCGATATTAAATTTCGATATTATGGCAGAGATTATTTTTGTAAAGTCGGTGTTGGTTTGTTCGACCTTTTGTTTTAAATTCAATGTGTTTGTTTCATTTTTACTGCACAGAGACGCAGTGCGATTTCGGTAGTAGGCAAAAGTCGAGACTACATCATTAGTCCATGATGACTCACTTTGCGCTAGGAGGCTTCTACGTTTTCGATCTTTCAAGGAGTCGGGCACCAAACGGCAAAAGTCAACGTTTGAAAATGGTACGCAGTGTCTAAAAACCGGTATACTCTTTAAATACCAACCGCTGCAGCGGCCATTGTGTATAGCCAATGCAATGTCACTGGGAGATTTTAGCGTATTTTTATCCATGTCATCATCACAGATCAGCAATTCCTTTATCTTCGCAATATCTGTATCGAAAACATCCGGACCCCAAATAAACGACTCATGGGGACACGATTCCACACATACCTGTTTCGTATTGCATCCCGTCAGAGGCGTCATGGGATCTAAACACTTGTCCAAATCGAAGAAGAATAAATACGGTTTATTACGAACTCCCGAATCAACGCCACATTTGCGATTTTTCGTATCGCTCGGTATTAGCACATTGTTGAGATCACCATTACTCCAAGCATATTGGGCTATGTAAAACCAGGCCACTATAAAACATACAAATATCAGCAGACAATGGACGTCTGTACAACTGTGTTTTTTATGATTAATTGCTGGCTGTGGCGGTGGTGCGGCGGACGACCTTCTGCGCATAGGCTTAAGCTCTTCGAAAACAGTGGAGTTCCTTACAGACATTCGTTGGCTTTTCTGTTTATCCATTATTTCAGAAAGGAAATTTCGTACCCGTTGTTTAGTATGAATCCTCTGCAGTTCTTTTTCAAACTGATCTCAAGTATTTTATTAAACTTACAAGATTGAATCACATCGTATGTGTAATTGGTTGGCATTGGCAAAAAAAAACCTATTCTAAATATGTTTCTCTTTGTATCTTGTTGTGGTTTTAATACAATTAGTCAGAAAAATACTGTATCAAATGGTAAAATTTTCTTAGTACACATTGTATAACGAAATTCAAAAAATGAACTTTATTTAGATAAAACTTGTGAGATTATATTTACATTATTCAAAATATGTGGTGGATTTTTCTTCCGGTATTGCTACCGCATAAAGGGTTTCCAAATCAAAAATCATTCGTGGATGAATAATATTGGCCCTTAATGTCGTACATAGTCGAACCGCATTTTTTGGTCGTTCTTCTATCATTGGCGTATTTCGTATGAATTTAATGAAAAGTAGCTATGAACAAAACAGAACTTTTTAGGAGAGCGAAAAAACTGATGTTCTCCTCAATTTTAAGTGTAGTTATTAATCATTCTTCCACAGTTTAATTTAAAGATGATTACTAATTGCTGCGATTAAAAAGTTTTCATCATTTCACGGGCACGGTAAACAAAAATACAAATTGGATATTTTTGGGAAATTTTAATTTTCGCGGGAAACATGGGTAAAATGATTTGTTTTTTTATTTTCTCGCGATCTAGCCAACCGGTCCGACTGAATTTTTGTTTGTGTATTAAGAACCAATGTCGCTTGTAACATATACATATGTATGTAGTCAGTAACGAAAATCGGTGCAATTGTTGAAAAATCCAAAATTCCCATATATTTTAACTTTCTCCACCCAGGATACTGAAAATATTCTGACACAAATATTCCCCATGAAGTCAGCAATCACATGCCAAAAAAAAATAGCATTCTCAATATGATAAAAAGTTACACGGGTTTTTTTCTAAATATACTTTACAGCCAATCTTCAATCTATTTCAGACTGATAACTTAGGAATAGAATGATAGTACGATATACCCTAAATCTAGAAAAATGTATGTTCATAGCCACTTTTGCAGTCACAAACTAACGTGTGAGTGTATAGCCAAATCAGAAAATTAAAAAAAAATGGCTTTAGAAAAAAATTCTTCTCCAAATTTATATGACAGATGACATCCGAATCCGAGAATAGTTTGGCATCAAAAACTCATTTTCGAGAAAATGGTTCATAGCCACTTTTAAATATAAGCCCTCGTTATATTACATAAACTTTAATAATAATAAGGTCTTTCCAATTCATTTCTGAGCTAAAATCACTAACACGAAGCAATTTTATAAGGGAAAAATTCGCAAAGCATTTTATTTTACATTTTTGTTTAACAATAAAATTTTTATTTCTGTTCATAATATCACCAAGTGGATGTTTGGTTGTAGTTTCTATAATTGAGATTATTATGAAGCGCTGTTATTTGTAATCCATTACAAAAATGTCGTTGTCGAAAATTTTACATGATACCAAAATATAATGACTACGACAATCGTAATAGGCCGAATATAAATAAAATTGTATTTACCAATATGTGTTTAGCGTTTAAACTATTTTAAAGTAGAATTCTTTTTCGACACGACTTTAGTTTATCTTTTACTACTATCCAGACAGTTCACCATGACAAGGTTTACGAGATATTTGAGTTACAAGAAATAAGTTCGATTTTCAAATTCTTTTATTACAAGATTGCTTATAAAATTGATGCAAATGCGTTACTTCAATCACAACTTGTAGCTGTACACTTCTAAAGAAACATCGGTGTGTG
Organism: Polietes domitor; assembly: GCA_947397865.1. Lineage (NCBI taxonomy): Eukaryota > Metazoa > Arthropoda > Insecta > Diptera > Muscidae > Polietes > Polietes domitor. Next base: position 148,741,823 of record OX377618.1, read on the forward strand.
GGAACAAATACAGTCGGTAAATTGGTATTTATTGACGGAATTCTAAAGATTATTTCTAAAAGATTATTTGGGGATATTTATCACGACAATGATCCAAATCAATCACCCTTATCACGTAAGTCGTAGTCGAATTTCGACAGCTGTCGTAGTCGTAGTCGAATTTGCATTTCGTCGGTATCATGTAACAAATTCGACGTGACTAGAACATTTTCGTCGTAGTCGATTTTGTTAAAAATTTTTGTTAATTTTTTTTCTTTATATTTGATCTTTCCACTTTTTTATTGTAGATTTTTGTCAAAATTTTCATTTTTCAAATCATTTAACCAATAAAAATACCAAATTCCTTGGGAGTCATAATTTCCATTCTTAAATTACGTATGTAATTCAAGAAATAAAATTATATGTTTTTGCTTTTTATATTAGTTTAATAGAACTAAATCCATTAACTTTTGATTTGACTAATTTTTTCCATTTTTAATTTTTTTTACTCTAGTCACTTGCAAAATATTCAGTGACAGTTTTTGTCGAATTTCACAGTCAAATACGACATACGCGATACCAAAAATGTTAATTTGTGACACGAGTCGAAAATTCGACACGACTACGACTTACATGATGAGGGTGAATATATACAAAATATTCGCGCAAAAATTTTCTAAAATTCTAATTGGTTTTGAAATCTAAATGAACTTCGATTTCAGAATTCTATTGTCGTCGAAATTGGAATAAAAATCTGCAAAGAGAATCAAAATCGAAATTGTTCATTTATAGGTTGGTGTCATGAACTCGAATTGTGTTTTCCTTGTCAAACCCTGTCAATTTTAATTCCGATTCTGACAATAATTGGACTCTATGACACCATTGATAATTTATGTGCGTTTAAATCCCACAGTCAACGGAACCCCAAGGTTAACACATTAATGCCCGGTACCCAGTCTGAATTTTTTCTTGATTTTTTGAGTACTACCTAATTTTGGCCCAATTATGAATATTTTAGACACAAAAATTTGATATCTATATTGGACTTCAAGATGTGGCCGGAGTAGTTCTCTACACCTTGTACAGTTACATGTTGAAATTATTAATAACTAGCTGGACCCCGCCCACTTCGCCAGGCAAAAAAACTAATGGTAAATTTAAAAACAAGTTTTATATTGATTTTTATCGTGGTCAGTAATATATACGTTCCAATTTTCAGCCTTCTAGCTCAAAAAAATACTTTGCCACGCCCTACCGTCCACGAAAATCCAAATTTCTGCAACAAATTGATCTTTCTCGTAGTGAGTAATATATATGTACCAATTTTCAGCCCTCTAGCTCGAAAAACACTATTACCACGCCCACTCTGCCCACAAAACGAAAATCCACATTTCGGCATCATATTTATCATTCTCGTGGTCAGTAATATATATGTACCAATTTTCAGCATTCTACAAAACACTTCCACAAAACAAAAATCCAAAATCCGCCATCAAATTCATCTTTGTCATTATCAGTAATTGTATATACATTCCAACTTTCAGCCATCTACCTCAAAAAACACTATTGCCACGCCCCCACCGCCCACAGAGCAAATTTTTAAAAATGCTACAGCCTATAGTTACTTCCAGACCTGCATCTATCTGTACTGAAAATGTCAACAACATCGGTTCAGCCGTTTACATTTTTAGTTCAGGGGTAGAAAACTACCCGTCTGGGCATTTAACATTTTACTCAGAGGTCAATTTTCAAATTTCACATCCCATACAAATTTGACATCGCATGCAGCCTGAAGAGGCTAAAAGGAGAAGATTTGTAAATCGAAGTTATGGAACGGGTGCCGTTATTAGGAGAGTATTTTTGACCATAACTCTTCAATTAGTTTGTTTTACTGAGTTAGTCCAAATAAATTTTAAATTTAATTTTGGCATTAGAACATGACAGCATACGACTTAATAGCCGTATTGGTGGTACTTTCGCAAAAAATACGCTTTCGGTGGGCCTGTACTTACACTCTTGTTAAAATTTGTAATGAAAATATTGCAATGTTTGAGGGAGCAGAACAAATAAACATCGACAAACCACTTCAAATGATTATGCAGCAAACAATTACTCTAATGTACGAGATGTACGTATATAAGGTGAAACCGAAATTACAACACCAGAGAAAGCCACCAGCTATAATGAAGGCGTTGTTCGCAAGTAAGTTTCATATTCAAATTTCTTATTTGAAGATCATTTGAAAAACAAACCGTCATTTCAAGTTATTCTGCTGTCCTTAACCGTCATGATGCACACGGCAATCGTCGACAATGGCAAGCCGTCATGTGATACCAAAGAACAAATGGAGATTGTATTCTTCCGCAATATATTCGATCCAACCGCTTATTGGGTATGTGTTGAGTTGAATGAACCGGCTGTTTTACAACGTTGTCCATATCAAACTGCATTCATGGATAGTATCAAATCGTGTGTGATTTGGGACGAGTGGGAATGGGAAAATTCCGTATAGAAGAGATGAATAAGTTAATTGAGATAAATAATTAAATACACCTATCAAACTTGGCGTAATAAAAAATACACGTTTATTTTGTTTAATAAATTGTTTTTATTGAGTCTTCAAGGGTTTTATGAAAAAGTAATTGTTTTACAAAAGAACTTACCACAGATGTCACTTGGATGTCATCCATTCCAGTACACATGTAGCAGTTCACGCTGCAAGTAATAATCTGGAAACGCCGGAGTTATCACAGTTATCATCTCTCTCTGTTTTATCACATGGTGCATAGTCAGTCTTGCAACAAAACAAACCAAAGATATTTAATGTTATTACAACGCTCTCTTCGATTTATCGTGATAGTATTTGTTCTTTTCTTTCTGACGTTTCTTCTTCCTGCTCATCTCCACTTTTTGCTATTCGAATATTACAGCTATTTCTCTTCTCCTGGCTTGGCGAAGAAGACACTAGACATTGAAAAGAACTTATTTCCTTATGCCGAGAAGGAGCTGGATTTTAGAAAAGCTTACGCCTAACCTAATGTGATTATGGTCGTCTTGTCTTTTCTGACCTTTTATGATGGTGGTAGTTTTCTTTCCAATGTCTTTCCTGCCTGTAGACTATGCATTATGGTATTCGTTTAGTGCAGCTTTGGAATTACAATATATCAATATACACACATACAATTCTGTACGTGCTACATTTACTTAATATGTTTTGCACTGCACCACAATAATTCTTCCTGTAAATTATTTTGTAGTTGTTGTGATTTATTTTTTGTTTCTCCTTATTTTCTATTTCATACTTAAACTCTACTCAACTCCTTCTTGTAGTTATAGAATTAACATTTCAATACACAAAAAGTTGTATGCAAGAGACGATTGGTCAACTACTTGCTATATAAATCGTTTTTATTAAAAAAAAGTCTGACTTTCATTCATGTCCTTGTTTCAGTGACCTGTTTTCAAATACCATAATTCGCTAAGCAATTTAAAATACACAAGATATTTTACTTTCTGGATGTTTTTACTTTCATATGCTACTGAGTTTTTACTTCCTTATCCATTTTAAGTATATTAAAAATTCTTAAAACTAAATTGATAGTTTTGGTATATTTTTTTGAGTTTCTTTGTAATATTTAGAAATAAATACACTGACAAAAGACTAAATTATATCATTTCTTGTATAAAAATTGAACAGATTGTTAAGATTAACTAATTATGTGAAAAAGTTAGAAAGAAAATTAAAATCAATAAAATTGGCTGCATGTAGTGTGTTTGTTATAAGTTGGTGTTGTGGTACACACAAACAGCCCTTCTTACACAATTTCTTAACAATTATTTCTCCATTAAATAGCTTAAGCTGACTGACTTGTTAGGGATGTTTTTGTTCTTCCTTGATCTTTTATTAAATGTTGTTTCTATTGATTTCAATTTACAGAGAAATCTTTGTATTGCCTTTCGTAAAATGAATGCTGGTTTCTGTGGTTAAGTTTAGAGTTAAAATTATACATACTACTACTAATATATAATGTACTTGTTGTGGTGTATTGGGGACACAGTTATGATTTAGATATTTGCTTCCACAAGTTAATATATGCGAAGGAGTGTTTTTGTTTTAAATTATTTTCTGTTATAATTTATATATTTATATATAAGAGACGATGCTTACGAGCCTAAAAGCAGGGTTAGTAAAAGGAACAAGAGATACAACACGCTCGCTCATGGTATACACAAATAGCAAGACGGGGAAAACGGTTTCTTAAACATCAATCTCAATATGGACTACACAGGCTGAACAGTACGCAACAAAAATGCGGAACTTTTGATTTTGATTCACCTCAATAGAGGCGAACGACGACTTCATATATATTGGCTTACTTTATATCTGATAGTAATTAGATTTGCCTGATATGCCTGCCTGCCTGCCTTGTTTGTTTTTGTTTGTTTGTCTGAGCCTAGAGTTCTTATTCTTCCTTCTTCTTCATCTTCTTGCATATCCTTGCCTTTTCCTGCCTGCCTCTCTTTTTGCTTGATAGTATTATGTTTTTGCTCTATTTTACCTAGTTGCGGAGGAAAAATATTTAAATTTCAGATTAGCGTTAAAAGTCGATTAAAAATGATGAGATTTCAGCGATTTGGAGACTTGTTCACATTCAGTACAACAGAGCGCTGATTAATGTTTATATAAATTATTAGTGATGTATGCATGTTTTCATAAAAAAATGTGAGATTCTAGTAAATTACATGAAATTTGAAAATGTTTTCCCAACAGAAACATCGTGGATATTTTGTATATATATTGTATAATATATACGGGAAAGATTACCTTAATCTCTTAATACTCGTCTTAAAGTTCAAACGTTTATGAGACTTGTTTTCGTATATCACAATCTAAACAACGTAATTTGCTTAAAGGTCACATAACACCAGGTAAGATAAACAGTATTGGATTAAGTGTAGAAAATCAAGCTTTTGTTGGGAATAATTTGCCCTCTCACGTAATTTACTTATGGTATCTTCTTTTCTCAAAAAAAAAATAATTCTGCACCCGGTAAAATCGTCATATGAAGAGAGATTTTTGGGCAAAATCTTCATTTTGACAGAAAGGAAGACACCATTAGATTCTCAGTTAACGCGACACTCTCTGCTTTAAAATTTCATTTTTTTAACACTTACCTTACAATTAGTATCTTCTATTTCCACCGCCACCACCACCCATATTACCACCGCCGGGGCCACCACCACTGTTGTAGTTGTTGCCACCACCAAAACCGCCACCAGTAGGATTGCTGGCACCTTGATTACCTCCTGCCATGTACAAATAGAGAAGGGGGTGTGTAAGTAAATTGAATGTATACATAAAAATATAGATGAAGAAAAGGACAATGCACTTACCCTTGTTAAATCCGTATGGCGCCGGTCTACTGTTACCACCAAAGTTGTTACTACGTTGTGGACCACCGCCATAACTTTGCTGGTAGTCATTGCCGAAGTTGCCACCACCACCGCCGCCGCCTTGGTTACCCCAGCCGCCACCACTGTTTCCGCCATTGGCTTGGGGACCACCTCCAAAGCCACCGCCGCTGTTCCAGTCATCACCCTGGTTATTCCAAGGAGCGGGCTGATTATTCCAGCCTCCTGGACCACCCCCTTGGCCACCACCAAAGTTTCCATTATTACCAAAGCTGTTGCCACCCCAATTTCCACCGTTTTGGCGATTGCCACCCCAGCCGCCTTGATTGCCACCGCGATCATTACGGCCACCGCCGCGACCACCTTGGTTACCACCGCGGCCGCCACCACCACCGCCGCCTTGGTTTCCGCCACCACCACCGCCTCCTCCTCCACCGTTGCGGTCCATATCTTGTTTGGCAATTGCTTTCTTCACATCCAAAGTTTTGTTTTTGATAGTATGGGATTTTTGAAGGATAATCTTGTCAACGGGGTCATAGTCGTCAAATTCAACGAAAGCGAAACCGCGCTTTTTGCCAGTTTCTTTGTCCGAGACAATATTTATACCCAAAATATTGCCATAGCTTTTGAAATATTCCCTAATGCACTCTTCATCATGATCATCGCGTAAACCACCAACGAACAATTTCTTAACAGTGGCTCCAGCATTTGGATTGTCAATGTCTTGGCGTGGTACAGCACGTTTTGGTTCAACAGTGCGTCCGTCGATTTTATGTGGACGGGCATTTTGGGCATTATCTATCATGTACGATTGTGAATATGTGATGAATCCGAAGCCACGGGAACGTTTCGTCTTGGGGTCTTTCATGACAACAACGTCGACAATGTTACCCCATTTCTCGAAATGAGCCTTCAGACCGTCATCAGTGGTACGGTAATCTAAACCGCCAATGAACAATTTACGCAACTGCTCTGGCTCAGAGATGGGCTGAAAATGAAAAACAAGCAACAAACACATTTAACAACAATAATCAGAATGTTAATTTCAACATATGTATGTATATCCCAATCCCCAAAGTACAGTTAACTTGGTTCTCAAGAACAAACATATGGCTTCTTCACGTCCAACGATAAACAAAATGCAATTGACAACATACTGCTGCCATGAAGGAATTGTCGGATAATTAAATTAACGAAAATAAAGGTTAACACCTTTCTTTTTGTCATTCCATACGTAAAAAGAGAATAAAACACATACACATGAAAATGTGAATGTAGGTATTTTTTATATGGGTAAACAACCTAATTCTGAGAAAGTACAGCTCACATTTAGGAGGCGGTAGCCATTTTGAATTTTATGAAAAAAAAACATGGTATACATACACATTTTTTGCAATATGCTTAATTTTCAAATCATTTTTACCAAATTTTTATATAGAATACACCGTATTGCTGTACGGTGTTTCTTCAAAACTTTGGTATAATACATACATATTTGGGTTCTTCCTTTCTATGAATCATTTATTTTTCCCACCTAAGAGAAATCTTGGAGAAAACTTACCTCGTCATCGTTGTAGTTTCCATTATCGTTCTTGTCAGACATCTTTTGTTTGGCTTTTAAATTTCACTTGTACAAAAAGAAATTAATTCAGAACACACTTCTCAGTTTGTTCTAACAGATTATTTTATATTTGTGGGAAAAATTATACACTTGTATAAATTTCTTCCAAGAGCACTGATTAAAAAAACACGAAGACACTACTGATTCTGGCGACTGAAATGAATGGAATGAAAAATAAAATGCGGCCGGTAGGGACTACAATTTTTGAGATGCGACGCTTTCGTCAAATTCTTCTTCTTTTCTTTCGTTCATTTGTTGACATTCCTCTTTGTACTAATCATTTCGAACAACATACCTATCATACCGAACATCATATTAGGGCTGTTTTTCTTTAAGACTGGATAACTATTTTTTTTTTAAATTTGTTTTGATACAAATATTTATATTGTAGTTGGCGACAGTGTGATAAAATAATTTTTTATTTTGAGCAAAAATTTTTTTTTATAAACGTTTTTGTTACCTCAGCTTGTTATCCCGGCGCAATGAAAAACAGCCCCAATATATAGAACACGCTATGTGCCGAACATCATACCGAAGGTTCCGAACATCATACCAAAGGTTTCGAACATCATACATCATACCGGTTTTTAGAGATACGACATCTGCTTTGGTCAAATTACCGATAGCAACGCTTCGTTAAATTTCATTCGGCGTTCGCTGCGTTGCCAACCCTTTAATGTACTTTAATTATTGTGATGATTACCAGCGTGCGTACGTAAGCGCCAGCGTTCACCGACGTCTCTGACAGGACCAAAGTAATACTGAGTTCGGGTATGCACGCACCCAAGATTCACTTACCTGGATTTTGGTTGTCAAACTCCTTTTCAGACTACATGCGAAAACAATTGATTTTAGCTCAAGGCTGATTTACAAATGGCAGATCGCAAGTTTGACATTTAAAATCGAAAGTCTGAAAAGGCTATTAAAAAATTATATCCGGAAAAGTGAATTTTGCGTGTATATTCGTATCCAAGGCGGCGTCAAAATATTGTGTAGATATGTTCATATGACAGCCTTCAACTGAAGCGTCATGATATTCTATGAACTCTATGCGTCTACGTCACGACGCACGCCTTGGTGAAAATTAAACTCGGTTGTATAATGCGTTCGATATACACTATGCGGATTTTGCCAGACACACTTGCAAAATAAATGTCTGATAATTATTTGTTGCCATAAAAGTGAATAATCCAATGGGTACACCGAGGCGTCTTTGACGTTTAACGCCGGCGTCAACAAATTGAATACATGTGTTCGTCGAATTTCGCGCATCAGCTGTATTTTATAAGACACAACGCATCATTTCACCTTGATTTTCTTATTTTGAAATTTTTAAAATCAAAAAATCATCCAACAGCTGGTCGGTGATTGCTTGCCTTGAGTTACGTTATTTGACAGTGTTTTGTAACTTCCAACGCGTCGATTTTATTCACCTGTATTGGCAATTTTATCACCTACAATGTGCTCAATGGAAAATACATTGATATATACAACCATTGGCGTAGAACGGGTGGTCTTGGGGAGGTTGGGGGTAAGCCCACCCCAGAGAAATTTTGAGTTTTCAAATTAAACGTGCATAAAGGGTTGGATTTAATAAAAGTTGTTTCATCAGTTTTTATAATTTCACAAATAAGTGCTACGGCCGCTGCCAAGTTATTTTTGCATTGTTGTTTATTTACCAAAATTTTATTAAAAATTAAATTGTCAAACTTCAAGCTGTGTGTGAATAAATAAATACAAAACATATGCATGTGTAAATATCCCTAATGTTTGAAATCGTTGTAGGAACATTCGTTAATGGTAGCGATTTCTTTAACTGTAGTATTTACACAAACAACTTAAAATCGTTTTCAGTGTACTGGACAGAACAGGGGTACAGTGTTATATTAGGACTATTTTTCTTTAAGCCGGCATAACAAGCTGCGATAACAAAAACGTCAATAAAAATTAATTTTTTTGCTCAAAATAAAAAATTATTCCTTACAATGTCATCCAACTACAATATAAAAATTAAATTATTTTTTCAAAATTTGTTTTCATACATGCGCTGATATTTCTACAGCAAAAATTTTAAAAAATATTTTTTATTTTGAGTAAAATTTTAACATTTTGTTTAGATTTTTGTTATCGCAGCTTAGTTATACAGTCTTAAAAAACAGCTCTGTCATTCGTGCGACTATAAATATTTTTTTTTACAATAGGGCTGTTTTTCTTTAAGCCGGGATAACAAGCTGCGATAACAAAAACGTTAATAAAAAATTTAATTTTTTGCTCAAAATAAAAAATTCTTTTTTAAAATTGTCGCCAAAAGCAATATCAATGTGTGTGTGAAAACAAATTTTTCAAAAAATATTTTGTGTTGACTTTATTGGACTTAGCCTCGATAACCATCATTTTGACTTATACTGGATAATTATCCAGGCTAAGTCCAAAATTTTTAACACAAAATTATTTTTTCAAAATTTGTTTTCACACACACATTGATATTGCTTTTTTATTTTCAGTGAAAATTTAACATTTTATTTAGTTTTTTGTTATCGCGGCTTAGTTATCCAGTCTTAAAGAAAAACAGCCTTAATGTATACAACCCAAACAGCCAAAAATAAGACTCACATTTTAAAATTTGTTGGTAGGCGATTTTTTTCAAACATAATTTATTTGAAAACTGGGAGCTCATTATATAATTACCGAATTATAGTGTCGTTTTGACGTCCATACAAACAAAAAAACAATTACAAACGTTCAAATTCAAAATTTTTATTTCAAACGTGATAATGAACGTTACTTGGGACGACAAATATTCGTTCATTATTACGTACCACAACAAAATTTTGAATTTGAACATTTGAAATGATTTTTGTTTGTATATAAATATGTCAAAAAGCTATTATACATGTCGTTAAAACGATACGATAGTTCGAAAGTTACTTAATTACTCCCTGTGTACGAAATATTTCTCTCCATCTCATGTTTCGGTAATTTTCAAACCCCGGTCAGTGTTGTCGTTTTGGACATTTCTGCCCATAATAAATACCCATGAAAGCGGCGGCCGCCGTCGCTAGCTTGCCGCATTGTCTTTAAAGCATGCTTTTTGTAAACGGTACTCGTCGAATACAACTTTGGTGTGCAATAAACCTAAATCCGCGCGTTAGGAGCATAGCAAACTTCATCTGCTTCGACGTCTGCGTCGCTCTTCATTAGGTCGATGGTTCAATGAAAAAGAAGAAATCGAATGGAAGTGTTTGGAAATTTTATTTTGGTTTAGGTAAAAAGCGCGCAATCAGAGTTGCCAACGAGGTATTTGCTGCTTGGGCAATTCAATTCGTCCATTCGTTACTTCCGTTCGGTGGCGTCGTGAAATCTTATCATTGTTTTTCATAGTGCTGGTATAGAAAAGTGAATATTTTGAAGAGTTTTTATAGAAATAATATACAAAAATACGTATGTTGTTTAGAGCTAAATTTATTTAGCGAAAAGGTGAGAATTTTGCCAAGAAAATACTCAAAATTTATTGAAAAATGAGAAGAAAAGTATATTTGTAAAATTTCTGTACCCGGTGACGCCATATTGCAATTTTTTGGAAAATGAAAAAAATGTGTTTTGCGCAGAACTGTATTTGGTTTTCTTCTTTTTTCTACGACTTTTACAGATAGTGAATGACTTTCGGTTTTTTTTTGTCGTGAATATTATATAAAAACTGTGTTTTTTCGATTTCAGGAAGAACTGAAAGCACCCACATCTAAGAAACAAATTTATTGAGACAATAATGGTAGGATCACGCGTTTATGTCGGAGGTCTACCTTATGGTGTAAGGGAACGCGATTTGGAGCGTTTTTTCAAGGGCTATGGACGAACACGCGACATTTTAATTAAGAACGGCTATGGTTTTGTGGTAAGTTCTGAGAGTGTGGAAAAAGGTTAAACCAAATGTTTTGTATATTAATTACATTTTGCTATTTTGTAGGAATTTGAAGACTATCGTGATGCCGATGACGCGGTGTATGAATTAAATGGGAAGGAGTTACTAGGGGAGAGGTAATATAACTAGCACAATGATGCTTGTGGAGTAGAAGATTTTAATTGTTTCTTCTTTTAGGGTTGTGGTTGAACCTGCACGAGGCACAGCTCGAGGTGGTGGAGGCGGCGGTGGCGGTGGAGGTGGCCACAGAGACCGTTATGATCGCTATGACAGCGGACGTCGTGGTGGAGGCCGCTACAATGACAAGTAAGTAAAAATTAAGTTTTCTACACTTTATATTTAATGTGTATTTAGGGGTTGTTTTAATGCGTCTTAATTTGACTGGAAGTTTATTTTATGGGGTTGATTGTGTGTATACATGGGTTTTGGTTATTTTTTAAGTTAATGATTATTTTTTCTACGTCCTAAAATTTCTCAATAAAAAATTTCGACTTTAATCGTCTTCTGTAAACTCTTTAAAAAACTAACCGCGTGTTTGCCCCTTACTAAACCAATTTTTATAGATACCAAATTCCAAACAAACTAACGTCTATAACTGTTGGTTAGTTTTAAATTTAGGCTAACGAAACTACATGAAATTTTCTCTGTATCGCTTCTCATGATAGAGCGCTGGTTTACTTTGCACTCTGATTACAAGGCTAATGTTTACTTGATGATAGGAAGTGAAAAACGAAGAAGGGATGTTTTAAGCCGTGGCACTAGTGGAGAGAAAAGTGCAGTGTGGTCAGATTAAATCAAAACAAATAGGGAAATTGAATGAAAATCTGAACATTTAAGGTTTTTTATGTTACGCTATTTTTTTTTTGTTTAGGTTTGCCGGAATCATGATAAATTTATAAAAAAAAACTAGCTTTTTAACCATCGTTGCACGGGTTCATTCTTCCTAATCCCCTACTTCATATGCATTTGAAGATAAAATGAGTACTTATTGACAGTTTTAAAATAAAGTTTTTGTGCGCGGTACCACCATCCTCTGTCCTATCATGACCTAGTATATCTAGGAACCATCCCCTGTTCAGATGTTAGCTACAGTAAAATTTTCAAACGAATCGGTGCACCGGTTTGGCGTCATATACGGAACATACAGGCACACATTATTTTTTTTATATATACATACATTGCTCACAGTTCATTGATCAAGAGAAGCCATTACTTTCTATATTCAGGATATTTGTGGCAATTGTGGTTTTGTTTGCGAAAACTCATTTTTATACCACTTACGATAATAGTCTGTTGGTGTGTGTGTGCATTGTGGATTGCTAGTCAGTAACGAAATCTCTTCATTCGATAGTCTAAATTGTGATTAACACACCGACCATTATTAAATAGACTTTGAGACGAGAAAATCAACTATATATATTATTGTTGAAATAGAAAACAAAACAAAATAGCAAATGCAAATTTTTACGATGAAATGAGTGGGTATGATAATAAATTTAGTCGGGGACAAGCTCTAGTTTAATATGTGTATGAACGTTTGCCTCATGTGCTGAGTCTGCATATTGCAGACTAGACAATTATTCATAATAGCTTCTGATATAGACTAACCTTTAAAATGACGGAAATATATGTACTTTGATAAATACAACTACCTGAAGAAAAGGGAATTCGATAGATGAAAAAAATATAAAAAACCGAAAAATACAAAAAATAAAATGCAATCAGGCTTGTTGTGGAATACGATTTTTGTCAGAGTCTGAATTAAAATCGACTAAAAATTTGGACTTCTTGCTGAAACCAAGTCAGAATTGAAAACTTATTTCGATATGAAGTAGTGTAAAAAAACTCGTCTTGTTTCAAAACAAGTCGATTTTAGTTCAGATTCCGGCAACGAGCAGATTCCCCAACAACCCCGAATAACTTTCTAGTGAACAGTTTCCAAATTCAAACTACCTTTAAGTATGCGGTTTTTAAACTGAATTGTTATCACAAATTTGGTCAAAAAAGTAGCATGTAATCTACATCAATCATCAACATTGTATACATGATGAATTTCTTTGGGATTAACACCATTTAATTTACGTCCTTTTATAATATTTTCAGAAACAAGAACAACAACAGATCAAATTCACGTTATGGACCACCATTACGTACGGAATATAGACTTATTGTCGAAAATCTATCCAGTCGTGTTAGCTGGCAGGTATGTATTCGAATTTTTTTATGGATTTGATTTTTGTAGTGTTAGTGTCCTCTAAAACAATACTCATAAATATTAATCTACAAGTTTTATACATTATGTGTAAAGAAAACTGAATATTTGAGACTGTCATCAATCAAATTGGGATTACTTTTCTCATTTGGAGAAGAGGCGAGCAAGACAGTGTAGCGAATTTATGCAATCCACCACTAATTTGCAATTTTCATATTTCAGAATTGCTGTGCATAAATTCGTTGTGCGCTTTTCCAATATATATTTTATTTCACATAAAATTACCCCTATTTCTGATGCCATGCCTTTTTATGCATGATTCAAAGTTATCCTCTCCCATTTCTATCAGTTTTTAATTTCCTCCTCCTTTTCCTCATATAAAGTTTTATTTACATTATTTTTGTTTTTTTTTTTTGGTATATAATAACACATCCATGCTACTAGATCCTTTCTAATATTTTGTATAATATATAATACCTATATATATATATGTATATATAGAATCGAATCGAAAAGAAACTGACTTATTGTTATCATTTTACCCCTCCATTATTATTTCTATTTCGTGAATTGTAAACGATCAATGTAAAAACGAAAAGAAATGCGCAACAAATCATGGGTACATCATCAAACCAACTCAATTACTGTTCGTGTCCTAAGTATAACCAGAGAGAAAATGAGATAAAAAACTTAGGTGAACAAAATAAACAATGGGAAGACGAAGAGGTTACGCGTGCTGAAACAAATGCACTTGCTGAGACGCTAATGTCTAAAAACTAAACGGGTCCTAGAGAATGTTCTTCTCTTCTATTTCTATATGGTGTGTGTTTTGTAAATATATCTGGAGGCCAGGCCATGGCATCTTCTAACGTTGACAGAGATAAAGCAAAGCGTTTAACCACAAAACGTTGGCTGGCCGGCGGTAGTGACACAATATGAGTTCCAAATAAGGCCATTTGAAAATGTCGTTTTCGCCGTCATGGGAAAGAAAAAGCATGAGACAAACCGACGATTCACATACATACACGACGATGTCATTTTTGGTGTGACATTTCGCAATGGACATAACTGATACTGATTCATATTTATATCGTGCTACAGATGCCGTTTAAAATCCGATTTCTAGGCTCATAGAAAGGCAAGAGAGAGACAGACCAAAAACACTCACGCAATCCTGATGAAGAAGGCAAATGTTTTTACGGTCAATCCAAGATCGCATCACACTCTTCACACATTACTGTTGTCCGTTCTGCACTAGCTTATAAAACCGACAATTTCATCATTATGCGATGTATACCATGTGAGTGTGGAGCCATACAGCGGTCTCCATCTCAGCTCAATGTGGTTGGCCATTGAGTGTTAATGATGAAGTTGATCTATTTTATACGCTTGTGTTGTTGAGATTGAATGAATGAATGATACCATCATTTTAGGTATTTTGTAAAAATAAATGAATAAAAGATTTTTTTTAAGAAATTAATATTTTTGAAATATAAAAATTTAATTCTAGAGTTTTAAAGCAATCCTATCTATCTATGTTCGTTCGTAATCTGTGCGCATAAAATGAGGGCATGATGACGTGCTTGATGTCCAAACGTAAATGTAATATTAATGAGAACTCTAAAATAACTCGATTTGGAATAGAAAAAATGTAAACAAAACCCGGTTTCTGAAAAACGCGAGATGTATGGAATCCATGCTAAAAATAAAAATGATGATCCGACTGATAAGAAGAAAGAAGAGAAGTCAGATGACAGAAGTCAGAAGAACAGATCAGGCAAACAAACTGCTGCTGGCATCTTAATGTGAAGGCTCCAATTTAATCTGACAAATCCAGGCTCTTGAGACGTGTTTCGGTTAGTTCCTTATGAACATTTTCCTATCTCTCGGTGAACGAGGCGAGCGAACGAACACAGCATCCAAAGGCAAAGGCTTACCAACTACTACCAGGCATTTACAATTTCTATGAGGGTCCTCTCAAAATGACTGTAGACGATTAACGATAATGATGGTTTAAATAGATGACAGCCTAATTTCAACATGTCCGTGTCTAGAAACGAAGCACTCGTTCGTACCAGCAGAGCTGAAGGCTTCCAGATGTGCGACTCCACAACACACAAAATAAACATGTCTTTTTTGTCTAAAAAAGGACATGATACAATTTTTCTCTTTTTCAGTAGTTGCAGTACGTTTTTGTAGCGAACTGGTTTTGGCCCAATACGCATACATCCGTAGGTTCAGACAGAAATCGTTTCGAAAAGGGTTCTCTGGCAAATAAAGCTTTGGCAGATGACATTGGCTTAAGGTCTTCTTCCGTTTCCCGCCCGTCCCAAATTGAGACACAGACACCACTCACAATTGGTTGGTTGGTTTAAACCGGCAGCTGTCTGGCAACTCAAAACTCATGTTTCTGGCTAAACCGCAAAGCAGCTTCGTTCGCCTTGACTTCTACAGATCTCGATTAGTATTGTTTTTTTGGAATACAAAACGTGCGACGGCCCCCTTCTAAAGAAGATGATATGATGGTGATGATGTGTGTGCCCCCACAAATACCCCCCAAAAATATGATTGTGTGCGTTGTTTTGAGGTGAAATGTGAACGTCTATCTACAACTTGACCAGATTTACAGCATTTTGAGAAATTGCGTCTAACAAACAACTGCCCACCACGTAATCTCTAAACATTAACATTGTTCAGCACGTGCCTGTGTGTGCGTAAACTTGGTCAGTTGGTCGACGACGTGTTCTGGTTGGTTTGGTAAAAACAGAAATTTTCTATGTAAGAACTGTTTTAAACATCTCAAAAAGTTGAATTTTCGTTTCCATCTACAATATCGTTATGAATCCTTTTGAAGGTCTCGAGAGTTTTAAACACAAAAATTGAATGAACTTGTCAGCGTTTACGATGAAACACCGCCGCCTCGGAGACATTTGAGGGACCCAAACATACACATACTTGTCGGCGGCACTTTCGGCAACAGGATATTTTCAAGGAAGGGACCAGTCCAGTCGGTGTGTCGTTCTTCTCCCTCCCTATCTCTCTGTTCGGCTTAAACTCTCGGCTTGGACGTTTAATACCTGCCACCACCATCAATCACACTTCTCCTCTCCACGTAAACAGCTGACAAGTTTCAATTCAATTCTTAACGTGTTGCTCTTTTATCCATCACAAATATGATTTGCTAATCGACATTTTTATGCTTTTTTGTTTTCTTTTTTCTATGGCGATTTTTTCAATCTTGTTTTTTGGTGCAGGACCTAAAAGATTACATGCGTCAGGCTGGTGAGGTTACATATGCCGATGCACACAAGCAAAGACGCAATGAAGGGTAAGCATATTATTTACTCATTACGCACGCACAGACATTTAATTAAACATCTTTGCCTCTTTGCAGCGTGGTTGAGTTCGCTTCGTTATCTGACATGAAGACTGCGATCGAGAAATTGGACGATACTGATTTGAACGGGCGCCGCATACGTCTGGTTGAAGATCGTCGCAGCGGTCGCGGGCGTGGTGGACGTGGCCAATCTGGCTCGTCCAGTTCACGCTCTCGATCACGTTCTCGCAGACGTTCGCGCTCCCGCTCTCGTCGCTCCTCGCGTTCTCGATCAAAGTCGCGAAGCCGATCTAAATCACGTGGAGCTCGCTCCAAGTCTAAGTCACCGGTTAAGTCTCGTTCCCGTTCACGTTCCAAGTAAGTTTAAATATTTCTTTTTGGGTATTGTTTTCAGCATCTTAACCCCGGTTTCTGTTGTTTTGTTTTTCGCAGCAAATCACGTGAACTTTCCAAGTCTAAATCTAAATCTCCTCGTTCCCGTTCTCGTTCACGTTCTGTTAAACGTGATGATTCCCGCTCTCGTTCCCGTTCCATCTCAAAACGCGAGTCGCGCTCACGTTCCCGTTCCAAATCTCGCAGAGACTCTCGTTCACGGTAAGTTGTTGTTCTTCATTTTTTCGTTTAAGATCATGTTTTTATTAAATAAATATTTTCTGTTCTTTTGTTTTATTTTCTGTTTTGCTACACACACACACGCACTTGATTTGATTGGTGTACAATCAAATTACTTACTACCGATTGATCGATTGATTGAATAATGCACAATTCTAATTTGCAATGTATAAAAATTTATCCTCCGGATGTCGTCATGTGCGATGATGTCGTCGGTCGTCTCCTATCTCTTTATGTTTCTCAATAATTTTTGTTGAGTACGTTCTTGTTTACAATTTTGTCATTAAACTTTCCCATTTTTGTTGTTGTATTTCTCTCTTCCCTTTCTCTTCTCCCCTATTATACGCCTTGGATTTCTTTTGCATTAAAATTCTAAATTATTATTTTTTGATGCGTGTGCAAAACACATTTGAATGTATTACTTTTTCGTAAAACAAAAACAGAAGTTAAAGAAACATGCATACAAGTAAGAGACGAGCGTTTTATTCGGCTATGCCGAATTGCAAATGCAGCAATCTCCCTGCACCACAGCAACGCCCACATACAGCACATTGACTTTTGGTCGTACCCTTAATATAGACATCGTTTTTGTTTGTTTTCGTTTTAAAGTAGTCTTCCCCTTTGCCACCACTTCCGAACACTAAGCAACGTAAATTGGACTGAGAGTATTCAACTCGTTAAATGGGAAATCCTCGCAAATAATATTTTCATTCGAATTCCTCTGACAAAAAATTGTCCCTAGAATTATTGCATTGTGTAATTGTAATTTTGTCTATAGTTTAGCGCTGTTGTGGTGCAGGATACATAGAAGAGGACTGGACAATTTTGTTATGTATTTTGTTGTTGTATTCTTTACGTCTTTTTTTAGTTGTTTATTTTGTTTGCTTCAGTATGACAAATGTGTCTTTGTTCTTCTAGACAAATTGTATCTTTTATTATTCCCCCTTTTTGCTAATTATTATGAATTTGTTTGCTTTTTCTTTTTCTCCCTTCTTATTATTTCAGCGATCGCTCTGCTTCTAACGATCACAAATCCCGTTCACGTTCACGTTCTAGATCACGATCAGTATCACCGAAAAATGGTAACGCTTCACCAGACAGAACCAATGAGAGTATGGATGATTAGATTATAGAAAACTACTAGAATTCACAACGACGCATCATCAGCGTTATTTCTTCGTCTTTCCTTTCTTCTCCTTTTTTATAACTACATTATAATTTTTAACTCTAAAAAACAAACTCTTGATTCTTTATGTATTTTTTAACTTTACCTAAATTTATATTACAACAAACAAAGGCAAGAAAGAAATATTAAACTGTAACAATATTATAAAAATTATTTGTGGAGACATGTGGGAGCGTCGCATACAGTAATATCCAATAATCGATGTAAACTCTCAAAAGACCGTTAATATTTTATATCTTCTTTTTTTTACTTTTTTTGTTTGAACAAATCTCCCTTTGAAAAGTTTACATTGTTGTCGCCCAACAACACAGCAATGTTTTGTTGTCGAAATGGTTTTACTATGAAGCAACGATTACTTCCTCTTGCAGACAAAAACATATTCTTTTTTATATGTATTTTTTTAATATAATGTTTAGTTGTCTATCAATCACTCCCCCGCCCTACCAAATATACATACATATATATATTAAAGCATATGTGCTATTCTTATAATGAATGATATGTATTAAAAACCAAAACAAAAAATAAATATTTGACATTTCTGCAAATTTATTCCCTTTCAAGTTATGTCTCTCTCTCCATATTACATTCATAAATGATTGTAGTTTATAATTAAAGAAACAAAAAACATCCTAGCTCTACAATATTGTAGTTAAGTACATGTGAAAATAATAATAATAAAAAACAATTAAAAAACTGGATACAATTTGAGTGTTTTTTTTAGTGGAATGTGTTTTAAGAAAGTCGTATTATGGATGCACGCTCAGTTTATAATTAAAGAAACAAAAAACATCTTAGTTCTTCAATATTGTAGTTAAGTACGTGTGAAAATAATAATAATAAAAAACAATTAAACAACTGGATATAATTTGAGTGTTTTTTTTTTGGTGGAATGTGTTTTAAGAAAGTCGTATAATGGTTGCACACTCTTGGTCCGAATTGAGAGGTTCAGTAATAATGGTGTTTATTAGATGTATGTATTCACTTAAACGTAGTCTCAACACATCAACCCTAACGCGAATAAAATTTTCCTGGGAATGAATTGCTCATTTATATTTCCAGTCGTGATATTTTTTCGAATTTCTTCTACAATCTTTCTTCTTTTTGGTCGCCTTATATCAATTACAAAGCAAAGAAGTGAAACATATTCCTGAATTGTATTCATATCACTATTTTACGACTGCACTATGGTCCCAAATCCATATTTTTTGGCAGAAATTCAAAAACATTTAAATTGGAAATTGTTAAATGTGTATATATTTTCTTAATGGCAACACTCCAAGCTATCAAGAAAATGTGCTGGAGAAAACCAGGTGGCAACACCGCAAGTCTGAGAAGCATTTAAAGTTTGCCGTTGAAACAAGTGGGATTAATTAGAGTCTAAAGCAGTTATACAAAATACTTTAAATTAAGGCGTAAAAAGAAAATAATGAAGTGACTATATTATTGAAATTGAAGGCCGGCGTAAGGAGATTAAAAATTATATTTAACATGTTGTGATTACTGTAGTCTTGTCAGTTTTCTTAAGTGTTGTAATTTTGTGGCTCGTAGTGAGCATAACCTATAAATGTCGTGGACCAAAAGATATATGTATGACTCAACTTGACTCAAAGTGTAAATGTGAAAGTGTTCGTCTGATTGTGTAGTTTATGGTAGAATTAATATCTCGTCAGCATTTTTCGGCAAACTCCTACAATTGTCACTTTATTTTAGCACAATTTCGATGAGCCATAGTACACACATTTGATCATATCTCTGAATCAGATTTGTGTATGAGACCCATCAACATCTCATTTTAAAGGTATTGTAAGTACCTCTAAAATGGTATATAAAGTCATTCACTTTTCTGTACATATGTAGACATTTTATATTATTTCCTGAAATAATTCCTTTTGTAATAATGTTCAGAAAATCGTTGTTCGTCAAAGCGAAGTATGATTTATTCTTTTAAGCTTTCATAAAATTTTGTTTTTGGTCACCCTGTACTAACACTGGGTGATTATTATATTGGTTATATATTGAGTTTATGTGGGCGGTGTTAGTGGGCGTGGTCCTATCGGTCCAATTTATTTTTTTATTTTTTAAGTATGACTAGCAAATGTGCAAAATTACGAGATTGTATCTTTGTTTTTCGACTTTATGCCATAAAAAATGAATTTGGGACCAGTGTGGACGGCAGGGGAAAATTCCACGTAAAAAAGTCCCTTTTATTAGCATTAAGGGTGAAAAAGTATCTGTTTTGGATGCCTATTCTAGTGACTAAGTATATCGATTTTGTGGATTTTATGTATGTATGTGTGATACGGACCTTATTGGGGAAGTAAGTGATATTGAAAACAAGTAAGAAAGTCTAAATTCGGGAGGGGCCGACTATATGCAATTCGATAAAAAAGTTAAAACGGGAAGGATTTTTGTATCCTGTAAATGAATGTGTTTGACAAAAATGTTAAATCGGAAAGGACTTTTGTATGGGGGTATATTGAAACCTGGAACGAAATAGGTGAAATATAATATGTATAGTTTGGCCAAAATCGGTTAAACATTTGGGAGCAACATTTGTATTGGGGCTATATCTAAATCTGAATCGATCTTACCAACTTTCAGCATAGGCGTTTCTAGTCGGATTATAAGATGTTGTGCCAAATTTAATGAAAATCGGGTACAATATGTGGTTTCTAGAGCGGAAAATGTCAAATCGGGAGCGACATTTGCATTGGTGGGGGGGTCTATATCTAAATCTGAACCGATTTGCTCACATTAAATAGCGTGCTTCCTTGATCCACAAAACTTACTTGTGCCAATTTTTGTTAAGATCGGACTACAATTGCGACCTGCAGACGGACATTGCTAAATCGACTCAGAAAGTGATTGTAAGCCGATCTGTATAATAAACGATGGTTCTAAGTCGTTTCCTTTTGGGTGTTACAAATAAATGCACAAAGTCATAATACACAGGAGTCAATTTACCAGATGAAAATTGAGTGGCAAAAATTAACGACTGTTAAAGTTTCAACGTTACTTAGAAAACATTCAAATTGGCACCAGAATTGAGATACCTAGCCTAAAGCACGCTCTAACTCTCAGATCTCAGATCTGTGCATTTGTTTGTAACACCCAAAAGGAAACGACTTAGAACCGTCGTTTATTATACAGATCGGCTTAGAACTACTTTCTGAGTCGAGAGACACCTTGAATGGAGCCCTTAAATTGTAACAGATATGCCACAGATTGATCCAGATAAATTGCTTAAATCTTTTGCCACTGGTAGCATTACGCTCGACGTAAATTATATGTAAATTATTTTATAATTCACTAGAAATGTTCCACCTTCTGCCACCCATTTCAACAACTCATTCCTTTTTAAAATTACTGGGAACAGTGCACCTTCGAAATCCTCTTGCAAGAATTTTTCTGCAATGGAAATAAATTAATTATGTATCGCGTTTTCTATTTCTTCCACATTTTTATTTTTTATCAGATTTGAATACTTAGAAAGGCAAGAGTAAGATATCCATGGCCCCAAGATATGAATTTATTTTTGGAAAGAGGACCTCAAAATAAGAAATAAATTGGTGTACATTTTATCGATAACTCACTTTGTTATCGAGTTATCGGAGGTTAAAGTTTTGAAAAAAATCTAAAAAATAGATTTTTTGTGTAAAATGTGTCAAAATGAAAAAAAACTAATGTATTAATTTTCGATAACTGCCTTAGTTAGTCGAAATTATAAATTAGAAAGTTTAAATTTAAAAAATTATTTTTAATTCATTTGGAAAACGGTAAAATTTCTCGATAACTTTCGAATTATCGAAATCAAAAATATCGGAAACAGTTGACTTTGATAGAAAACTCAAAAATAATAATAAATGGCGTAGTTATCGAGATATTTTATTTATGTGAAGAAATTTGAAATTATTAGCCCAAAAATGCATCCTTTGCTGCATTTTATACTGATGGTGACAATTTGTGAAAGAAAATAAATTTTTAAATAATTAGTCCAAAAGATCAATTCAGTAGGCCATGCACTTGGAGTAAAATCCCTATTACTTCATTTGAGGAAAAGGTTAAAATGATCGAATCAAAGACTAATCTTCGTCTTCGTCCGCTTTTAAAAAACTTTTCTTTTATTGAATTGTAAAAATATTTGTCAAAACAAGAGACTTTTTAATTTAAACTATTTGATTTATCGCGAAGTGTCGGTATGTATAAGTTTTTTTTTCTAAAAAATAATAATAATTGGGACGAACAAGTGATTTAAATAATATCATTTTTTTGTGTTCACTTTCGCGTTTCACTGTCTTGGCAAATGATTCAAAACTTTTCATTGATTTTACATATCGAGACGTAAGCACCACCATTTTTAACTTTCGTTCTCTCTCTGAATAATGTACAGCTTTGCAATGTACGGATTATATGTTGTGCTTATATTCCTAATTTCATAGTAGTACACCTTCTCCTGTATATGGCAAATATGGCTCGCTAAGTTGCCAGTTATTTAAATCTAACAAAGATAAATAACCACCCAAAGACAGGACATTAAGCTTTGAGTTTAACTTAAGCTCGAAATTTTTATTCCAATTGGAGACTGCAGGTTATTCGCATTTTTACGAATTCCCCCCACGGTGTGCTGTTCAACATATCAACTTATCAATATTGCAAATTTTGTTTCTTCTTCCGAAACAATACGACCACTCTTGATGCTTAAACTGGAAATGATTTTTCCCTGAACCTGAAATAAAAACACGCGTACGTACATACAAAGTACATACAGAATACTCGTTTGTATGATATACGCAAAAAGTGATCCCCGTTATTGAGAAAATGCGTCTAAACGACAATAACACAGACCAACAGTAATTCGGTTGCCGATGATTTGATCAGCGAATTTGGGATACTCGGGTATGTTGAGTTTAAGCCGACATTCGTTTATCTTAGCTTTTCTTTAGTATTCAAGATATCGCGCGCGAAGAATGTGTGGGAACAATGTTTCAGAAGTTGTTTAAAGACCAATTCGTTGCCTTCGCAAATACTTAAAAATAAACAATAAAGCGCCTACCCTTCGAGAGATATCATCGTTTTAAAAATGTGTCATATCATGAGAAATTATTCTACTAAAATGTTTAAATTTCCGAATTTCTCTAAGGAAATTCTGACTTATCTGTTTACTTCTGAAATTATAATAAAATAAGCTAAAATATCCCAACAAGCAAAGCAATACGAAAACGATTCGAAATTGTATCGTCTGGAAGAAAAATAATATTGCGGCAACAATCATATTCGTATTGCGGAAGTTACCTCGATTGGAGGAGTTTGTGCGGCCAGGGCGATACGCCAAGGCAAGACGAAAGCAATACATCCGGATGATAAATCGGCGATATTGCCAGATTATCATCCGCAAGAAATTTGAATGATATCGCCATAATATCATCTGGAAGATAAAAACGAGATATCCCCAGATAACCGCCTAGAAGACAAAAACACAATTTTCTATATTTTTATGTTTTTCATATTTCAAAATTAATAATTACATAAAGTGGTGAATACAGAAATACAATAACATAATAAATGATATGTAAACATAAAACAACTAAGAGTTAGAAATTAAATGGATGGACATCGCTGCTGTTTTCGCCTTCTGTTCTTTATTATTTCGGTCTTTCGTTTTGGTCATGTTTCTGGTTAATCAAATGGACGTTTTAGAACTTGGATTTGGAAATGAACCAAAGCATATGACTGAAAATAAAACAAATAAAATTCATATAATACTAGCTATATTATTCAAAATTCCGCTTAAATATCTTTAAATAAAGAAATGTTATAATTTTGAGTCGACGGCTTCTACTTGCTTCCCATCCAAGTAAATTTGTTGACCAAGTGGTCAGTTAAAAGCTTTTTGAGAGCGTGTCTTATCAAAAGTGCATGCCACTCCTCCAATTCGTTCTGAAAACATTGTCTTGTAAAATGTAAAAAATCTTAATGGCTGACAAAATTTTGTACCCAAAAGATGTGCATCAATAATCAATTTACCAGTTGGCTTTTAATCACTTGCTACTGATTTCATTTAGAACTTCAACTAGTAGCTTCTCTTTTACTTATAGCGTGCTAGTCCATTTTGCAATGCACCAGCAAAATATGAAAAGAAACACGTATTTCTAATGAAACATAGATTTTCTTTTATTATTTCCGAAACATTCATCCGAAAAGTGACAACAAAATCAATATCGCCAATATTTCTTCAAACCGATACAAAGGTGATAAGAAAAAAAAATTTTGATGAATTTCTTCAAAATGATAAATGTAAGAGATGATATATTATCCATTATTTGGGTGATATATTATCCAAATGTTTGTAGGGATAAAGATATTTAGAAAATTAAAGATGTATTTAATTGATGATAACACTAGTCAACAGTCAAAATGTACTCGGGATGCGATAATTTTTTCTGTGTAGATAACCTTGACATGAGCTCGAAAAACGCAATAAAAATTTTTTTTTTTCGTTTGTTTTTGTTTTTTTTTTTTTTTTTTAATTTTAAAATTTTTTTTTTGGTTAATTTGTTTCGTCCGGCAAACTTGGGAACCACTAGCCCGTTTTAATTGAATTAAATTTTAAAAAATTTAAAATTACAATTCCCTTAATCTGTTCATATATTGTTTTCCTATACAAGCAACAGTTTCCAAGTTAAAAATGAATATATAAAGGAAAAAACTTATTTTTTGCCTAAAGATTTAATTTTTTTTTTAAATCCATAAAAAATCCAAAATGAAAAAAAATGTCAAATCTTATTACTTTTACGTAAAGTCACATAACCTATGAGCAAAATGAGACAAAGATCATGAAAATCGATGCACGCGTTTCGCTTTTATTCGCAATTGAGTAAAGGTATGAATTTCAAAAATTTGCTCGACATATGCACAACTTTGTCTATGGTAAGGTTTTTTCTTTTTTTTATTCTCAGAATTAACAAAACGGAATAAACAAAGGGTTATTTAATTTTTATGATTGCGTAAGCAAAGTAATAAACGCTAATAAATGTGCGTGAACAATTAAAAGGAAAAAAGGAAAGGGGACTTTTTTAATTATTTGGGTTTTCCGTTGGCTACCTGTATGATTTTTTACAGAAATGCAACCCACATTTAAGGGTGGTCATTATTCGGAAAATTTAAGACTCACACATGGTGAAACAGGTATGTAGCCACCGTAAAAAAATATACACCCATTTATAAGTACCTGTCAGTAAAATACTAAACAATACACAGTATAAATAGGTCTTCATTGATCGATTTTACTCATTCAACAAGTGTCGACGAACGCGATAGTTAAAATGAGCAAACGTTCGCGAGGATTTGAATGCAATACCAATCCAAGTAATTTTTGTTACATGTGCGGAGAATACGTTTCTGAAAAAAACAAGCGTTGTTTTTCACCTAAATTGAGAGATTCATTTGAAGAGAGCTTCAATTTAAAGGTCTCAAACATAGATGAGCGGTGGACACCAAGTGCTCTATGTCCAAGGTGCTACGTACAGCTAGCTGACTCAAGGTAAGTGTAGATTACGAAATTCAAGAACATATATAACTTATTATTGAAATTCTTTCAGACGACAGCCGAGAATCATCATGCCAATGCTTTGGAGAGCTCCGCTTTGCCATGTAACAGATTGCTACTTCTGTCTTAGCAAAAAAACAGGCGTGGGAAAAAATATACGATGGACTTACGCTGCTGTTTCAACAGTGAATTTTCCAGTGCCATTTTCCGAAGAACCAGTGGACCCGCAACCGTCCGTTTCAAGATGGGCATCTAATAATGAGGCGATACATCCAACATCAGATCCGGAGACAGTAGAAACCACATCAGAATGCGAGTTAACATATACATTGCATGGAGGTCAACGCTTATGTTCCCAAGCAGTACTGAACGATTGGGTTAGAGAATTGAAACTCTCCAAGGAAGATGCAGAGTTGCATGCATCGCGCATGCAACAGTTCGGTTTCTTGGCTCCTGGTGTGGTGACAACAATCTACAGGAAGCGTCATGAACCATACGCAAGGTACTACACAAAAAAAGACAACATCTGTTTTTGTAAGGACATTCCCGGATTATTTGGTGAACTAGGGTACTCTTACGATCCAGGAGAGTGGCGTCTTTTCATCGACAGCAACAAGCAGAGCCTTAAAGCAATTTTACTGCACAACGGCAACGAGAAACCTTCGATTCCAATTGCTCATGCCGTTGACACCAAGGAAACATACGAAGTCATGGACAATCTACTAAAGTGCCTTAACTATGAGAGGCACGATTGGAAAGTTTGTGCCGACCTTAAGGTTATCGGTATCCTTTGTGGATTACAAGGTGGATTCACAAAGTACTGTTGTTTTCTCTGCCTTTGGGACAGCCGCGATCGTCAACATCATTACACCAGGAGGAGTTGGACAGAAAGAGTTAACTTCATCCCTGGCAGCGACAACGTGAAATATACACCACTCATAAAAAAGGAAAATGTTTTTCTCCCACCTCTTCACATAAAGCTCGGACTCATAAAAAACTTCGTGAAAGCTATCAACAAAGATGGCGAAGCGTTCGCCTATTTAAAAACCATTTTTCCTCACCTTTCATTGGCAAAGATTAAGGAAGGCGTTTTCGACGGTCCGCAAATTAAAAAGTTGTTGCAAGACCAACAGTTTGAGCACATTTTATCACCAAATGAAGCTGCAGCTTGGAACTCATTTCGGCAAATTGTTTCCGGATTTCTTGGAAACAACAAAAGCTCAAATTACAGAGAGATCGTCGAACAACTACTCCAAAATTATAAAAAAATTAGAGCAAATATGTCGCTTAAGATACATTTTCTACACTCGCACTTGGACTTCTTTTCGGACAACCTGGGCGATGTGAGTGACGAGCATGGTGAGCGTTTTCATCAGCCAATGAAAGAAATTGAGCACCGATACCAAGGATTTTGGAACGAAGCTATGATGGGGGACTATATCTGGTTCCTGATAAGAGAAACAGACCCACAACAATATAAAAGAAAGACAAAAGCACATAATTATTTTTAATTTGAAGGTTTTTATTTTTGTGTTTAGATATTTTTTTTAAAACTTTTTTATAATTAATTAATGTTGATATCCTTAGAATAATTTCTTGTACATATATCGAATTGTTTTTTAATTTAAAGTCATATATTTTTGTCACCCAACAAATTTTAATTTTTTTTGTAATAAAAAAGAAAAAACCTTACCATAGACAAAGTTGTGCATATGTCGAGCAAATTTTTGAAATTCATACCTTTACTCAATTGCGAATAAAAGCGAAACGCGTGCATCGATTTTCATGATCTTTGTCTCATTTTGCTCATAGGTTATGTGACTTTACGTAAAAGTAATAAGATTTGACATTTTTTTTCATTTTGGATTTTTTATGGATTTAAAAAAAAAAAATTTAAATCTTTAGGCAAAAAATAAGTTTTTTCCTTTATATATTCATTTTTAACTTGGAAACTGTTGCTTGTATAGGAAAACAATATATGAACAGATTAAGGGAATTGTAATTTTAAATTTTTTAAAATTTAATTCAATTAAATCGGGCTAGTGGTTCCCGAGTTATGCCGGACGAAACAAATTAACTAAAAAAAAATTTTTAAAATTAAAAAAAAAAAAAAATAAAACAAAAACCAAACGAAAAAAAAAATTTATTGCGTTTTTCGAGCTCATGTCAAGGTTATCTACACAGAAAAAATTATCGCATCCGGAGTACATGAAATTTTTTTCATTTTGTTGAGTAGTGTAATGATCCTTGTCG
Organism: Polietes domitor; assembly: GCA_947397865.1. NCBI lineage: Eukaryota > Metazoa > Arthropoda > Insecta > Diptera > Muscidae > Polietes > Polietes domitor. Next base: position 148,769,903 of record OX377618.1, read on the forward strand.
CCAAAATAGTCACGAAAAATCCCATATGATCCCCAATAATAAAAAAGTTCTTTTATTTCAAAGAATTCAACCACAGGGACGTACAATTAAAAAAGTTGGTGTTAAGATGTCAAACACGGTGAAAAGACAAAAAACAACAACAATTTCTATACTCTACACACCTTGTAACACCTTGAAATATCGACCTGAGACCTTTTAAAGTATATATTATTGATCGTCATACAATTTTAAGATGATCAGGTCATATCCGTATGTCCGTCCGTCTGTTGAAAGCACGCTAGCGTCTAAACGAAAAGAGCTGGGAGGTCCAAATTTCCCATAAATGCGTTTTATAGTCGTAGATCGGTCGGGATTGCAACTGGGTATTTGGAGTATTGAAGCATTTTTTCAATATGTCTGCTTATAAAGAGTGATTTTTTTGAGGTTAGGATTTTCATGCATTAGTATTTGACAGATCACGTGGGATTTCAGACATGGTGTCAAAGAGAAAGATGCTCAGTATGCTTTGACATTTCATCATGAATCGTCTTACAAACGAACAACGCTTGCAAATTATTGAATTTTATTATCAAAATGCGTGCTCTGTTAAGAAAGTTCATTGCGCGCTTCCATTTTATGGTCAGTTTAATCGACCCACTGAAGCGGCTATTCGGGCTATTGTGACTAAATTTCGCACCAAATTTACATTGTTGGACATTAAACCACCAACACGCTTACGTAGAGTGCGAACTGAAGAAAATATCGCAGCTGTATCGGCCAGTGTTAATGATGACCACCAATTTTCGATTCGTCGCCGTTCGCACCAATTGGGTCTCTGTTACTCAAAAACGTGGAAATGCCAAAATTGGACTAAGCGGATGGACCACCTAAGACGCAGCCGCGGTCAACATTTAAATGAAATTATCTTCAAAAAGTAAATGTCATGGACCAATCTAACGTTTCAAATAAAGAACCGATGAGATTTTGCAAATTTTATGCGTTTTTTTTTTTTAAAAAAGTTATCAAGCTCTTAAAAAATCACCCTATATTTCATATTCACCTTATAACAACAAAACTTGCGCCATAAAGTGATTCTTATTCGAAGGGGGTCAGATCAAATGGGACAAAAATGGTGAAATTTGGTGTGTACATACCTCTAACTGAGTAGGTACATAATATAAAAGTATTTTTTTCCAAATTCGTACTTTTATTGGGTAAAATGGGAATAGAGGGATAAAAATGGTACCAACCACACCGCTGCACCTAGAATAATGAAATTCGGTGTATACATTCCTCTGATTGCGTAGACACGTAAAATAAACGGATTTTTCGAAATACAGCACAAGCTCGATGATCGCAACTAATTACTGTCCATGCCAGTTGCCACAACCGAATAGTTGCGATAACCAAACCCCAAATTGACCTTTGATTAATTGTCTCCGACTAAACTCAATAGATTTATTGGACGGCTTATAGCCTTTGGTTTGGATTTTTTCTGATTTATGAACACCATATGGCAAAGGTATGAAAGTAAGACTCTAACTTTGGGAGTCGGCGAATTGTTTCTGGAAAAATAGAGCTCTCAGAAATTCTAAAAAAATCTTTTTCAATATTTCTTTCGACATTTCGTGAAATAGAGGTGATTGGATTTTGACAAATCGGATACCTGAAATACTATAAATGTTTAATAGAATTCGACATCACCTCTGGAAAATATATGCTATCGAAAAGGCCGGAGACTTCACCTTTTGGAATTTTGATTTTATGAAAACTTTAATTATCCAAGGACACTGTAACGAGATTTTCAATCTGTGGACCACTATTGTCCAAATAAGTTATTTAACGGATCTCCGAAAACCATGTTAGTGTACATTGCATAACAATCTACAATAATGAAGCAAGAAATAAACTAAGCAAAAAACTGTAAGGAATGACTATAGCTGGTCGAAGTTTACACACTGCAGTTCCATATCTCGATGACTTCAATTGAATTGATATTCATTTCGATGGCATCAATTCTAGTAAATACCACTGTAAATTTCCACACATCCGAGTCTGCTGGGACAATTATATGGGTTCTTACTAATGCACAGGTCCTTCTAATTCAGCTTCGTCCTTTGTTAAATTCAAAGTATCTTCATCTATCCTGAAAATAGAAAACGAACATTACAAGTTTTGTATAGAAGTTGCGAGACCATAAGTTCCGCTTATAAAGATTTAAATATTAATATTTAGTATAGCACTGTACGTACTTTTAGGGCTTAAAATGGAAAAATGGGATACAAACTGTACCAACCAAATGATGATGATGAAATTCGGTCAACTACTTCAGAAGTTACAGGCGTTTAAATGAACACACTTTTTTGAAAAAATCTCATTTTTCATTGTTAAATTGGTCATAACCCGTGAAAATAATTTATTTTTTTTTTCAAAAATACGTATACAATATTTTTATGAGAAGAATATATACACAAACTTTCAAAGCAATCGAAGTTATCGAGGTTAAAAATCGTACCGCTTGACATGGAATGACTCATATAAAAAATTTCTAACAGTTTGCGTTAAAGACTCACTACTTTGGAAGTAAGTTTTTAATATTACCCAATTTTGTTCGAGCGTATAGAGTCCCATTTAGCAAATGGCAAACATAAACGTGAAAACAAAAATAAAAATTAATGTTATTCTACCTTTCAAAGTCAAAGTAATCGGTAGTTCAAATTTAAAATGGTCCACCCTTATACAAAATTAAACATTGTTTATTTATAAAAGTAATAAAAAAAACCATGCCACGATTCGAACCCGAGACCATCTAGGTGCAAAGCGGACACCTTACCTCTGTGAACCTATACTAAAAATTCGTTTCTATTCACTTGTTAAGATGCTATTATCGATTTTTTGAAGTTAGATTTTTGAGATGCGATTAAAATGTGCTTTGCTGGGTACTTGAGTAAGTGTTGCCAACCGAAACCATAATGCGTTCTATTCTTAACATAGATACGAACACTATTTGAATATACCCACTTCATCGATTGGAGAGTGTAGCAGAACGGATGTAAATCCATTTACAAATAGGTAAAGTAAAATATATTTTGTCGAAACTTTTACTAAATATTAATCGATTTGGTATCGAGATGTGGTCAACGTTATCAATATTTTGTCGGACTGTGTATTGGTCGCTTTTGTTTACTTTGCTAGTAGTCACAAGGCAGAATTTCTTGGGTTGTTGAATCATGCTAAACCACTTCGGACATCACAGAAATACACAGTGTGCGAATTTATGAGCCACGCATGAACCTACTTATCTCCGAGCGCTCTGTATGTACGTACATACGTCCATCTATCTACACACGTTCAAGTACATTCTCCGCAGCTATATTTGCAGTTTTAAAGAAGATGTCAAACCGTTAAGAAGTCTATGTGGCACAAGCACTGACTACAGATAATGAGTTTTATAAATGATTGGAAATCATTGTTTATTTTAGTACTTTCGTTAGTACAACTGAGTGGTGGTTATTCGGTACGACTGCCCATTGGTCCAGCCGAAGTGAATATAAATGTACCACCGGTCGTAGGCGGTTTATTGGGATCAATATTGAATACGAACAAAAGACAAACTGATATTGGGTCGGGAGGTCTGCAGCATACGTTTGGCCAAGTGTCGTTAAGTGTTAATTTGCAGCCAACACAAACTTATCAATATACAGCGGAGAATTATCAGTATGTGCCGCCGCCATCAGCACCAATGTACCAGCAAGGGTGCCATTATCCTTATAGTGGACCAAACAATCAGTATCTCCCTCCGCCGGGTTATTATGGTTCTGGCTACTATCCGGTAGGACCACCAAGACAACAGTATCCACAAAATCCCTATATGAGACCCGCATACACCAATGGACCTATTATGCCGTTGGATGGCAATAGCTATATGCCACCGTTAGCTCCGCTCAATGAACAGTCCAAAAATCCCAATCCCGGACAATTGCCTCAACCAAATCCCTATATGAGACCCGCACATCCCAATGTACCAATTATGCAGTTGAATGACAATATCTATATGCCACCGTTAGGTCCACTCAATGAACAGTCCAAAAAATCCGATCTCTATCGATCCGTCAGGAAAGGCACTATAGTAACGCCGGACTCGCCGTTGTATGTGCATATTCCCGAAGAACCGCCTACAATGGGCATTGAACCAAGGCGATGATTGAAATCGAACTGAATTGTATGGTGGGGTGGAGTGGAGTGCAATTATATTCGACTTAAAAGTAGAACCTTCTTAGAATGATTTTGCACAATAAAACCTATAATGAAATATATATTATTCGTTTGTAAATTTATTAAAAAAAAACAATAAAACTGATATAAAAATATATTTAGTTCTATAATAATACCTCAAAAAATATATACATATGTATGTTCGAAGAAAATGTAAAAAAACAAGTGAAAATGTGTTAAGTTCCGGCGACCCGCTTCATTGTGCTGAGGGGGTGTTTCCCTCTGACCGATTTCACCCACTTGCTATCCTAACCGATCTATACAACTGTCATTATCCCAACGTTTACTTCCATCTAATAACTAATAACTCATTATAGAAGTAGCTATTGGTAATGCGACTTTTACTTCTTCAAAATAAAAGCCGCCTCCAAATTTACCCAAAAGTGAGAAACACATTGAAACTATGATAGCAGTCCATGGACCTCATATTACATATTCTTTACTTACTTTTGGGATCTTTGTAAGTGTGGGCGTTAGTAGTTACTATCCTCCAACGACATCACCATGTAAAAAGTAATTTGAAGGGTAATTCTAAAGGTAAGTGATGAGAAGTTATTGATTTGGAGTTTTTGCTGGGTAGATATGTATTTGAAAAATGTTGTCTTCCTAAAGCTAGGCAAAATCCATACTTCACTTTAATTTAACAGGCAAAAACGTAATCTACTGTAAGCTCTAAGAATATTTTTCCATGAAACCATGGGTCTTAAATGAATTCCTATCAAACTTGAGACAGATAGACGGCCAGGGATAGATTGTCTTAGAATTTGAAGTCTTTTTCCAGGGGCAAGGAATTCATTCTAGACCCATGCTTCGGAGAAATGTCCGTAGATTAAGTATTTGTCTGACGCTTTGTTTATTTTTCTACCCGTACATTTTCCTAAATTTTAGTTCATTTAAATTCATTGAATGGTTCACTTTTTTCTGAGTGGAGATCGTCTTAGAATTTGTGTGTATTCAGCATTTCTGTGGCGTTGAGGAATAATCGATTATCCCGAAATTTCTCGACTTTAAGTATTCAGTTATGCATGATTCATCTGATTATTGAAATAAATTAATTTAATAGTTTATTTATGCTTTTAACAAACTAACTGTAGGATAATAATAATACTCTATTTCAAGAACTTTTTGCTTCTATGTTTAAAAATCGCACAATTTACACAAATGATGTCCTATTTATTTTATTAGGATGAATATTTTTGAGAAATATTTTAACATTTTTACTCTCAACTAACTGAAGAGTTATAAGATTTGACATTGAAAAAATACAAATTAAAATTCAGAAATAAATATTGAAATAGGGAAAATACTGTAAAATGAGAAATTAAATTTGAAATTGAGTATACATATGTAAATTGAAAATGAGAAACGTAATTTTAAATTGAGAAAATTTAAATAAAAATTGAAAATAAAATTATATTAAAAACACATTCAGAAAACAGAGCAGACTATACGGTACTCTCCACCACAACGTTTTATATTCCAAACGTGGATGTTTTAAAATGCAAGTGAAAGCATCGTTACAAATTCATTGTTGGAAAAATACAAAATGAATGGGAGATTTTTTTTACCCCATATCAAAACATGGTTATGTCCATGTTATCTACATATATAATAAAAATGAAATGGTATTCGTTGGTAATCGCATCACTTAAGAACGGCTGAGCCGATTTGGCTGATTTTTGTTACAAACTGTTCGTAGTAGTCCGAACTAGGTTTTAGTTGCCTGCCACATTGGTAAAATTGTAAAAAACTGAATGTGGCTATTTCTATAGGATTTTTGAATGAACTCAAGACTATATGTCACGATTCACACAATGAATATGCGAAATTCTTTTGTGTTTTGGACGTTATGATTCAGCGAAAGTTTTCAGTTCAAAACATTTAGTTAATTGTAAAGAAAATTCGAACATATTACTAAAAATCGTAATGATTTATTATTTTTTTCCACAACTGGCTATAGGAACGACATATTTTCTTCATTAATTTTTGTTTGGTTCTTATTACTTTCGTCTTTCCATCCTACTACATATGAAAACCAGTAAGGAAGGTATATGATACACTCCACTTTCTATCTGAATACAATTCAATTCGGTAAAAAAGTGAAAACTTGAAGAATTTTTGTATGTCTCCTAATCGTTGGCTAATATGACCTGACCTAATTGGTCAAATCGAGAAGAATATTTGTATCGGGGCTATACCCAAACAGTGAAGTGATCCACTTACACAATAGGTGTTTCCAGTTCAAATATAACGTGTTATGCTCAATTTGAAGAAATTCGGTTAAAATACGTGGTTTCTGGGGGTGGAAAAAGTCAATCCGGGAGCGAAATTTGTATGGAAGCTATATATAAATCTGAACCGATCTGACCTATTTTCACCACGAATGTTTGTAGTTGAAATATAAGATGTTTTGCCAATTTTGAAGAAAATCTGTTAAAATATGTGGTTTCTAGAGCAAAAAACTCAAATTGAGAACGAAATTTGTATGGGAGCTATATATAAATCTGAACCGATCTAACACATTTTTACAACAGGTGTTTCCAGTTAAAATATAAGGTGTTTTGCGAATTTTGAAGACAATCTGTTAAAATATGTGGATTCTATAGCGGAAAAATTCAAATTGGAAACGAAATTTGTATGTTAGCTATATATAAATCTGAACCGATCTAACACATTTTTACAACAAGTGTTTCCAGTTGAAATATAAGATGTTTTGCCAATTTTGAAGAAAATCTGATAAAATATGTGGTTTCTAGAGCAAAAAACTCAAATTGAGAACGAAATTTGTATGGGAGCTATATATAAATCTGAACCGATCTAACACATTTTTGCAAAAGGTGTTTCCAGTTGAAATATAAGGTGTTTTGCCAATTTTGAAGACAATCTGTTAAAATATGTGGATTCTATAGAGGAAAAATTCAAATTGGAAACGAAATTTGTATGGGAGCTATATATAAATCGGAGCCGATCTAACACACTTTTACCACAGGCGTTTCTAGTTGAATTATAAGATGTTTTGCCAATTTTGAAGACAAACTGTTAAAATATGTGGATTCTATAGCGGAAAAATTCAAATTGGAAACGAAATTTGTATGGGAGCTATATATAAATCTGAGCCGATCTAACACATTTTTACCACAGGCGTTTCTAGTTGAATTATAAGATGTTTTGCCAATTTTGAAGACAATCTGTTAAAATATGTGGATTCTATAGCGGAAAAATTCAAATTGGAAACGAAATTTGTATGGGAGCTATATATAAATCTGAGCCGATCTAACACATTTTTACCACAGGCGTTTCTAGTTGAATTATAAGATGCCAATTTTGAAGAAAATGTGTGGAAATATGTGGTATCTAGAGTGAAAAGGGTCAAATCGGGAGTGAAATTCGTATGGGGGCTATATCTAAATCTGAAAAATTAAATACCGTTCGTCCTTGTATCGAAAAACTTGGTTGTGCAAAGTTTCGTTTGGTTCTGGCCACAATTGCGACCTGTATCGTGATTGCAACAATAGATGGACAGACAGCTAAATCGACTCAGAAAGTGATTCTAAGCCGATCGGTATAATTAACAAAGGGTCTATCTCCCTTCCTTTTGGGTGTCACAAACAAATGCACAAAGACATAATACTCTCGTGGAGTGTATAAATAGAAAACACATTACAATGAGCTGATCGACCATCGTCTACAGCATTGACCAGTTTTTTAATGATATAATGACATAATGATGACTTAGGCCGAATGCTGCTCTACCCCGTAATGCCAGCATGTTATACTTTGTATCAATCGTTAATGAACAGGGAAATCCAATTCCAGCTATTTCATAAGTTTTCACTGACGTAATAGGTCGACGCTCATTGATTCCGTCAAATGCGAACATTGCTTTCTATAATTATTAGACCTCGGATTTATGTATACCAAATATCGGCTTTTTATACCCTCCACCTCCAGGATGGGGGTATACTAACTTTGTCATTCCGTTTGTAACACCTTAAAATATCGACCTGAGACCCTATAAAGTATATATATTCTTGATCGTCATAAAATTCTAAGACGATCTAGCCATGTCCGTCCGTCCGTCTGTCCGTCTGTTGAAAGCACGCTAGCATCTAAACGAAAGGAGCTAGAACGTTCATATTTTCCATTCCTCTAATTGAGTACATACATAATATAGAAGTATTTTTTCCAAATTCGTACTTTTAAGGTGTAAAATAGGAATAGAGGGATAAAAATGGTACCAACCAAACGGCTGTACCTAGAATAATGAAATTCGGTGTATACATTCCTCTGATTGCATAGATAAGTAAAATACACCGATTTTTCAAAATTCGTAATTTTTGGGGTTAAAATGAAAAAAGGGGATAAAAATAGTACCAATCTAATGACCGCAGCTAGAGTCATGAAATTCGGAGTATACATTCCTCTGAGTGTGTAGAGACGGAAAATAAACTGATTTTTCGAAATTCGTACTTTTTGGGGTTAAAATGGAAAAAGGGGATAAAAATAGTACCAATCAAATGACCGCAGCTAGAGTCATGAAATTCGGAGTATACATTCCTCTGACTGCGTAGACACGGAAAATAGACGAATTTTTCTTATATTTATTTATAAAATTAACTTTTCAATATTTGTATTTGTTTTGGTTTGACTATATTAAAAAAATTATATTTTCCTGTAATATTACTGCACTTCTACGAAAACCGACAACCTCTGTGGAATGCAATCCATGGTGGAGGGTATATAAAGTTCGACCCGGCCGAACTTAACGCCGTTTTTACTTGTTATTGCTCAAATATAAACCATTCGATTGCATATCGAAAAGATTAAGAATTAATGCGAAAATATGCAAAAATAAACGTAAATTACGAAAAAATCCGAAGTCTCAGAATGTTTCCATTCCATATTCTATTACTTCTTGCTACACATAAGTGATGTAAATATCTTTAACATCGAAGATTGTGTAGACAACTATCGAACTATCTATTATGTTATTACTCTCAATTCTATCCCAAGGTTTTTAATACCAAACTTGGATAATTAAAAATGTAAGTTTAAATTTCACTGCAGATATTTGTTGGTGAAATATAACGGTATGACCAAAATTGGTCCAAATATAGAATTTCTACAGAGAAAAAACTTAAGCCGGGAATAACAAATTAATCATTTTGAAAGATAAAAAGAAAATTCAACAATTCGGACCCTTTTGGTCAGAACTGACGATAGGAACGACATAGTATGGTGATTCTTTTTTGTTTGGTTCGTAATTCCAGTTCGTAATCAGTCATCAAATAAACAGGGAAATCCAGTTACATGTATTTTCATCGGAATTACGCAATCCCGTCAAATGCACATCCAATTCCATAATTATCTCAAAATATTTCCATTTGTACCCGAATGATTTGTGAACCAAATACATAGATGACATGTCTGAAAATGAGGCACTGAATGAAGACATGCGATTAATATTAGATCTGCTATGAATTAGAACTATAGTGATTTCCTTCGTGGACGCACTCGATTTTGGCAAAAACGGTCGTAAAATTGCTAAAATGTTTGCTTCATCAGAAATTTCAGCTATCTGCACAACTACATATATTCAAAACAATTGTTTGATATTGTCAAAGGCAAAATCGTCGTTGACATTTCGACCTCCTGCATTATATTAATATGAATCAAATATGCGTGACCGTATCCTAAAATTGAATATCTATAAGAGCTAATGTTAATCTATACATTAATCACTGAGAACTAGATTTATCTCATTTCCGTTTTGTTCAAATATTTGAAATAGCTTTTTCAAAAATTCACACAACGATCATAAAAAACTAATTGAAATGTTGACAGGAAAATTTCTGTCGGGTCAGCTAGTTCTTTATAAAATAGAAGCTGATTTCACAAATTTGAATAATACAATAAATGACTTCTAGAGCGGTAAGTAAAAATTCAATATTCTCACCTGAAAGATCACGCGAAGAAAAGTCACAGCGGGATTGACATCTGAACCTATTGTCTTGCAATTCGACAGCCTTCGTCGTTGAAATGCTAAATAACTAGTTACTGAAAAGAAAAAAAACTGTGTTCAAGCCGAAAAAGTACTTTTTTGTTTGCATTGAGACATGTTGATTCATAAAATAAACACAAATTTTCTTTGTGGATAATTTTGTTTTAAACAATTTTTTAGTTACCTTTAATATTTGTACTCTCATTTTGGATATATTGGTCCGATCGCACGCGCTAATAGAACATATTAATTATAATGTCTACAAATGTTGTGAATTACACTTTCACAGAAAAATAGTGATTTAGGCACAGCCTCTAAAAAATTGGGAACAATTTTTTTTTTCCAAAAAATCTATTTTTGCTGACACAAAAAAAAATCATAAAAAATTGAAAAAAAAAATATTTTGTTTTATTTTTTAATAGCTAACAATCTAACGCAAAAACAATGTTTATGTGTAAAAAATCAAGAGATATGTTTAGAAGTTAAGATACTCTTCGTAAAGACAAAATAATCTTGATAAATAAATTGTTTTAGTTTGTAATAGCTGGCATCTTAACGAAGAAAACATGATATGTTTGAAGAAAATCCATGGATAAGTGTAGAAGTTATGACAGAAGTAAGGGGATTTTAAAAATAGCGTGTCATTTTTACGAAGTTTTTTCTACAAGAACGACAACAACATCTACATTTATTCATAGATTTTCTTTAACTAGGCCTTGATTTCTTAAGATGTCAGATATTAAAAACTAAAATAATATATTTTGTTATCTAATTTGTAAAGGGATATCTAATCAGAAATTTAAAAATTATGATTAAAAAATACTTCATAACTTCAACATTTTTCCATAGATTTTTATACCCTCCACCTCCATGATGGGGGTATACTAACTTTGTCATTCCGTTTGTAACACCTTAAAATATCGACCTGAGACCCTATAAAGTATATATATATTCTTGATCGTCCGTCCGTCTGTTGAAAGCATGCTAGCATCTAAACGAAACAGCTGGGACGTCGAAATTTTTCATAAATACGTCTTATAGTCGTAGATCGTTTGAGATTGCAACTGGGCGAAATAGGTCCACAGGGGAAAATTTTTCCCTCACAAGGACTGCAAATACCAATAATAACCCCTAATATTTTAGAGTATTTATTTTTTCAATATGTCTGCTTGTACTTACTTGATATTGGGTATGCGCATTCCCCCTATAACAAAAACTGCACCATAAAGTGATTCATATTCGTAGGGGGTTAAAAAGGGACAAAAAGGGATAAAAAGGTACCTATTAAACGACAATAGCTACAAACATTCCTTTAAGCGATGAAATGGGAATAGAGGGATAAAAATGATACAAACCAAACGACTGCACCTAGAATAATTAAATTCGGTGTATACACTCCTCTGATTGCGTAGACACGTAAAATAAAGAGATTTTAGAAAGTCGTACTCTTAAGGGGGTAAATTCGCAAAAAGGGGTATAAAAATGGTACCAACCAAATGGCCGCAGCTAGAATCATGGAATTAGGTGTATATAGGCCTCTGACTGCATTGACACACAAAATAAAAGTATTTTTCCAAATTCGTACTTATTACTTTTACGGCAAAAATTGGTTGAATCATGAGGTTAGGTTATTTTGTACTATGTTCGATATGTAAATTTATTGGTAGCCTTGCCTTATAAGCATGGTTCAAAATAAATAAAAATATTATATAAATGCGTGTCTATGCAGTCAGAGGAATATATACACCGAATTCCATGATTCTAGCTGCGGCCATTTGGTTGGTACCATGTTTATTTGAATACTATAAATATTGGCATATAGTGGGTATTACAGCTGGTTGTATTTCCATTCTATTTTAATTTCAAAAGTACTATAAATATTGGTATATAGTGGGTATTACAGCTGGTTGTATTTCCATTCTATTTTAATTTCAAAAGTACAAATTTTGAAAATAAAATATCTCACGTACATAGTGCAAAATAACCTAACTTCATGATTCAGCTAATTTTTGTCGTAAAAGTAAAAAGCAAGAATTTCGAAAAATCTTTCAGAGGAATGTATACACCGAATTCCATGATTCTAGCTGCGGCCATTTGCTTGGTACCATTTTTATCCCCTTTTTCCTATTTTACGTGTCTACACAATTAGAGGGATGTACAAGCCGAATTGCATCACTCTAGGTGTGGTCGTTTAGTTGGTACTATTTTTTTATCCCTCTGTTACCCATTTTATACCTTGAAAGTAAGAATTTGAAAAAAAAACCTTTTATTTTTTGTGTCTACGTAGTCAGAGGAATGTATACACAGAATTTTATTCTTCTAGGTGCAGCCGTTTGGATGGTACCATTTTTATCCCTCTATTCCCATTTTACCCCTTAAAAGTACGAATTTGAAAAGAATGCTTTAATATTATGTATCTACTCAATTAGAGGAATGTACACACCGAATTTCGTGTTTCTAGATGTTGTCGTTTAATATGTACAATTGTTATCCCTTTTTGCTCCATTTCACCCCCTACGAATAAAAATAATTTTATGGTGCATGTTTTTGTTATAGGGGGGATGCGCATACCCAATATCAAGTATGTACAAGCAGACATATGGAAGAAATGCTTAAATACTCTAAAATATTAGGGGTTATTATGGGTATTTTCAGTTCTTGTGAGGGAAAATGTTTTCCCTTTGGGCCGATTTCGCCCACTTTCAATCCCCTCCGATCTGCAACCATAAGACACATTTAGGAGAAATTTGAACCTCCTAGTTCATTTCATTCGGAAGCTGGCGTGCTTTCAACAGACGGACAGACAGATGGACAGACGGACATAGCTAAATCGTCTTAGAATTTTACCACGACCCAGAATATATCTCCTTTATGGGGAATCCGTTGAATCTTTCAAGGTGTTACAAACGGAATGGCAAAGTGAATATACCCCCATCCTTAGGTGGAGGGTATAAAAATATTATATTTATTTATAAAATTATTTTTTCAATATTTGTATTTGTTTTGGTTTGGCTACATTAAAAAAAATATACTTTCCTGTAATATTACTGCACTTCTACGAAAATCGACAGCCTCTGTGGAATGCAATCCATGGTGGAGGGTATAAACTTAACGCCGTTTTTACTTGTTTACATATAAAAAGTGTTTTTGTGTTAGAATGTTGGCTATTAAAAAATAAAAAATCCAATTTTTTAATTTTTTTTCGTGTCAGCAAAAATGGATTTTTTCGAAAAAAAAAAACATATTTTTCCCCATATTTTTGAATACTGTTTCGATGTGAAGGTATAATTCGCAATATGTGTAGCCATCATGAGTATCGTTAATTTAACATATAACCGGGCGAGTACAAATATTTAAGGTACCTTTGCCGAAAATTGGAAAATCATATTTATTTGCAATAAAAATACTCAATTAATCGAATAAAATTGTAATCGGCTGGATAACCTAATTCCGACCCAGCGTAGTGTTTATGTACAGTATATAATGGTTGCTTCACTGTGAAAAAGAGTGAAAGTGCAATTCAGTGAATATTTTGAAACATTTTCAAATCTATCTGAAACAATTTTCTTAGTAATAGCGTAATAGCGTTTTTAAATAGACGATAACCTCGTGACACGTACTTAGACATGTTGATTACGTACGTCCGTCTGGATGTACACTGTACTGCTATGTATAGGAACATGGATGGTGGCTAAACGACTACACTATGTCACCCAATCAGTGTAGATTAGTTGAGTTCACACAACCACTGGCAAAACAACACATTCGAAATGTTGACATTTCGCACAGTACCAATTTTAATTTTACTCTCCGCGTATTTGATACACTGCGCCAATGCTGACTATACTAGCGAAGAAACTGACGAGAAATCGAAATCGTTATATAGTGCCGTGACCTCGATACTGGGATCGACGGATACAAGCAAACACCATCATAAACATAGCTATGCTAGTGCTCCACCATGTCAATATGATGGTAGATGCCCAACAAATCTACCAGTATATATATCGGGAGCAGCGACAGTTCCAATGGGTTATCCACCATGTGCCAATCCTAATGGATGTCCAACTGCACAGGCGACTGCATATGGTCATGGCGGAGTAGCTCCGTCACCCGGTTCATTTGAAATTCACGGTGGATCGGTAGTTCCAGGGAGTCCGCCACCATGTGCTAGTCCTAATGGCTGTCCAATGCCGCCGACAACTACATATGGTCATGGTGGAGTAGTTCCGTCACCCGGTTCATTTCAAATTCACGGTGGATCGGCAGGTCCGTCACCATGTGCTAGTCCTAATGGCTGCCCAATGCCGCCGACAACTGCATATGGCATTGGTGTAGTAGCTCCGTCAACCAGTTCAATTCCAATTCAAGGTGTTTACGTTCAACCCTCAGGGCTACCGCAGCCGCCGCCACCACCACCTCCACCATCAGCACAAGCAGGTTATGGATATTATGGACAACCTGCAGGTTATGGCATGGTTGGTGCCTATGGCCAAGTAGCTCCAGTTGCACCACCTCAAACTTCCGTAGGTGCTTATGGTGGTTATCAACAGCCTGCTGGTCCTTATGGTCATTGGAACGGAAATCCTGGTCATAGCGGATATCAAGGTGAACGTGGTTACAGTGTTTTGGATCATTCACTAAAGACCAATTCGCAGTACACAGAGGTGGGTTCGCACACTGGACCCTTGCAGCAGGCTAATAATGGTTTTGATTACGGCAGCGGTTATGGCGGCTATATGGGCATGTATAATAGACCCGGATTTTAATCCACTACGTATTAAAGTAAACCATGAAACTCTTTCAGTTTAATAAATAAAAATTAAGTTGTTTTTAAATTAAAACTCAGTGTTTTCAATCTAAAAGCCGATTCAGACAGACGTGACGCGACACGTTCTTTTTAATAAAAAAAAGCTATTTGGATTGCATATGTAATTTAGAAGATATGCACAAATGAAAATGGCTTTATAAAATTCAATGTTGTAGTTCTCCCTGGAAAAAATAGTT
Organism: Polietes domitor; assembly: GCA_947397865.1. NCBI lineage: Eukaryota > Metazoa > Arthropoda > Insecta > Diptera > Muscidae > Polietes > Polietes domitor. The sequence goes on from OX377618.1 coordinate 148,785,165, forward strand.
ACGGAGCTAACTACCTCCGTTTCCTCACTGCAACAAAAAGAAGCGTGGGAGTCCATTCTTTAAATTTGTCCAAAATTTCAACACATTCGGACCGAAACAAAAATTTTTGTATGAAAAAATCCTCTTTATACCCTCCACCTCCAGGATGGGGGTATACTAACTTTGTCATTCCGTTTGTAACACCTTGAAATATCGACCTGAGATCCTAGAAAGTATATATATTCTTGATCGTCATAAAATTCTAAGAAAATGTCCGTCTGTCGGTCTGTTGAAAGCACGCTAGCATCTAAACGAAATGAGATAGAACGTCCAACTTTTCCAAAACTGCGTCTTATAGTCGTAGATCGGTTGGAATATGCAACTGGGCGAAATTGGTCCAAACGGAAAATGTTTTCCCTCGCAAGGACTGAAAATAACAATAATAACGCCTAATTTTTTAGAGTACATATTTACACATGTTTTTTCAATATGTCTGCATGTACTAACTTGATATTGGGTATGCGCATTCCCTCTATAACAAAAACTGCACCATAAAGTGATTCTTATTCGTAGAGGGTGAAATGGCACAAAAAGGGATAAAAATGGCACCTATCAAACGACAGCTAGAAACTCGACATTCGGTGTGTACATTCCTTCAAGGTCAAAATCGCAAAAAACTTAGGTAACTTTTGCGGCTACCTAAGCGCTACCTAAACGGTGTTAAGAATAATTCCTAGGAAGTTCATATGTTCTAGAAAGTTGTTTATTGAGATCTTAGGTACATTTTTGTAGTTGATTGTTTCCCTGAATTTTCAACGGTTTGCTACCTATGGATTTTGACCTTGAAGATGAAGTTTTTTTGATTTTATATGTTCACAATTTTTGTTCTTTATGACAAGAGCTAGAACTTTGCCTCAGAGAGTAATTCCGAACGGTTTGCAAGATATGAGCCTGAGAATATGATCACTTTTTTCCAAAAATTACACCGAGGCCTCAAATCTCTGGGGGCCCATAAAAAAAAGTGCATGACTTTGGGGGAAAAAAACACGGGTCTTTTTTTTTGGTCTTTTATCATGTAGCGGTGTCCGTATATGGTTATTTTTTTTCGTGTTGCACTGTGTAATTAAACTCAGTGTATACATTCCTCTGATTGCGTAGACACGTAACGGATTTTTCGTAATTCGTACGTTTAGGGGGTAACACGAAAAAAGGGATACACATTTTACAAACCAAATTACCGCAGCTAGAGTCATGAAATTCGGTGTATACATTCCTTTGACTGCGCAGACACGAAATATAAAGGGATTTTTCCAAATTCGTACTTTCAAGGGATACAATGGGTACAGAGGGCTAAAAATGGTACCCATTAAACGGCTACAGCTATAAATTCTGTGTGTACATCCACGTAAAATAAAGAGCTTTTAGAAAGTCGTACTCTTAAGGGTGTAAAATGGGAAAAAGGGATATAAATGGTACCAACTAAACGACTACAGCTAGAATGGTGAAATTCGGTGTGTACATATACCTCTAATTGCGTAGACATGGGGTAAAACCGATATTTAAGGTATTTAATTTTTTTTTTGAAGATTGCTGCCATAAATTTATTTTTGAATTGACTTGAAGTATTTTTTCGATATACATAGTAGCCTTGCCTTATAAGCGTGGTTTGAAATAATAAAAATATTATATTTATTAATAAAATTATATTTATTTTTTTTTTTTGTTTAAAAAAATTGGCATTTTCCTGTAATGTTACTGCGCTTTTAAGAAAGTCGACAGCCTTTGTAGAATGGAATCCATGGTGGAGGGCAGGGCCGTTCGCAGGATTTTCCCCTGGGGGGGGGGGGGGGGGGGGGGTGGTGTTGTTTTCATCTACACTCATAAAAAAGTGAACCCTACAATGAGTTAAATTGTACTAAAATTTAGGAAAATTGAACTTGGTATAGCGCTAAAGCAAAATTTCTTCAAATCAAGTTCAAACTTTTCCTTGAAATTAGTACATGCTTTGAACTTGATTCTAGTTCAATTTTCCTCAAACCAAGTAAATATTTACTCAAACTGAGGAAAATTCCAGTAAGTTTTTCCTCAAACCAAGTACAGTTTTACTAAATCTAAGTACATTTTTCCTAAAACCATTAAATGTTTACTTAATTTAAGTACAATTTTCCTAAAACTAAATATATTTTTACTAAATCTTAGTAAAATTTTTTCTAAAATCAAGTAAATATTTACTTAAACTCAGGTAAATTTTGTTGATTTTTTCCTTAAAACAAGTAATATTTTAATTTACTGAGAAAACATTTTCAATTTACTGAACTTAAAATAAGTTTAATTTAACTAAAAAATCAAACAAATGGTTTAGTAAAAGTGATACAAAAAATGACAACATGAAATATTTCTCAAAAGTTTCATGATACCTCTGCCATAAAGAGCTGAGCTCTTACTCCATGATTGCTGTGAAGGCAAGGGAGGTGCTTTCGCATTGGTTGTTTACAATAATTCTTAAAGTACTTAAGAAATAAGTTTCTGCAAAGGAACGAGAATTGCTTCTTAGATTAATATTCAAATGTTTTTTATAAGTTCATAAATACTTAACTGTATGAAGAACTCGGCATACATTTCTGTAAACATTTTAACTTAATTTTAACATTTTTTCTATGATAAATGCAGAAAATTGGATATGCTTTTTGGCAAAGTATGGGTCTAAATAGGATGTCTAATGAGTTTTGGGGTTTTTAATTTATATAGGACATGAGTAACAGGATGTTTACTCAAAATCTTTATACGCATATTCCGATTAAATAAAAAATATTTGGAAATGTTTCTTCATTTTTATAACAGTTTTTTTTGTACTCGATGAAATGCAAGAAGAAACACCTAGAAATTTTATTTCCAAAAAACCAAATAATTGGTATTCTAGAGTTTCGTCTTCCTACGTAGATCCAAGTTACTGCATTTGTTGTTTCTCTTTTGAATAATACTTGTTACATATGTACAAAAAAATACTAACTCTGAAAAATATTTGACACAAGTGAGAAATGCAGAGAAAAAATGCATTACGTAGAAACGAAATTTTTTTGAGTTTTTTTTTGTGGAAAAAAATAGTTTGTTTCCGGTAAACATGTCATCACTTGTTGCAAATGAACAAATAGAAATATGTTTACATATATCAAACAGTTTTCTTGATTTGTCGAAATGGATGTGTATTATGATTGCAAACTCCCAAAACATTAGAAGTAATAGAAACCGTTGTTGTTGCATCTGTGATCAAAATAGGACACATCGGTTCAGATTTAGATACAGCTCCATAAAAATGTCACATCGCTAATGTTACATCTTGGTGCTCTACAAATATCAAGCTTTTATTAAGAATGTTTTTAGATTTCATTATGATAGCATAGTGATTCTTATCCACACTTTTTTAAAATTACTAAAATATTTTGTTATTAAATTTTTATTGTAGTACACAATTAAAAGTTCGTATGATATTGCTCTAGTCGAAGGACAAGAAGTGTTATCGGTTATTTAATATGAAACTTTTCCGAACAATTCGGTGTCCATTAGCGAAATTAGCATTGCACAATCTTGAAATTGGCACAATTCATTTAGTTTGTTTGTATTTTTCATAACCTTTGTTCGAAATTCAAGAAAGTGTCCACGATTTTTATGTAATTTTCGTGTTTTCATGATTTTACTGCAAAATTGCCATTTCAGACGAGTTATTTTAAAAAGATCTTGAAAAATTCTATACTTTATTGCTTCAGAAAGTCTAGAAGGTTTTAAAAAGTACATTTTCAAACCCCCCCCCCCTTGCGCACGGCCCTGGTGTTGGGTATATAAAGTTCGACCCGGCCGAACTTAACGCCTTCTTTACTTGTTAAGTTATATGGACGGTTTGTGATGGGCGTGGCCAATTTTGCTGTAATTTTCAGAACTTTTTCGTTTTGTTAATTTTAAAATCTGTACGAATGTCTTGAATTTAGTATGAACAATTAATTTTGAGTTACATGGGCGGGGGTAAGAAAATATTCGGTGCCAAGTCACATCATTCAACGAGCTTTATATTTTTATACCCTCCACCTCCAGGATGGGGTATATTCACTTTGTCATTCCGTTTGTAACACCTTGAAATATTCATCGGAGACCCCATAAAGTATATATATTCTGGGTCGTGGTAAAATTCTAAGACGATATAGCCATGTCCGTCTGTCTGTCTGTCTGTTGAAAGCACGATAGCGGCCGAACGAAATGAGCTAGGAGATTCAAATTTTTCCTAAATGTGTCTTATGGTTGTAGATCGGTTGGGATTGAAAGTGGACGAAATCGGCCCAGAGGGAAAATTTTTTCCCTAACGGCTGCACCTAGAATAATGAAATTCGATATATACATTCCTCTGATTGCGTAGACACGTAAAATAAAATAGCATTACAAAATTCGTACTTTTTGGGGTTCAAATGGAAAAAGGGGATACAAATAGTACCTACCAAATGACAGCAGCTAGAATCATGAAATTCGGAGTATACATTCCTCTGACTGCGTAGACCCGAAAAATAAAACGTTTTTTTCCAAATTCGTACTTTCAATGGATACAATGGCTACAAAGGATAAAAATAGTCCCAACTAAACGAATACAGCTAGAATGATGAAATTCAGTGAGTACGTCTGCGTGAGTACTATTGTGTAGATACGTACTCTTAGGGGGCAAAATTGGAAAAAGGGGATAAAAATGGTACCAACAAAATGGCCGCTGATAGAATCATGGAATTCGGTGTATACATTCCTCTGACTGCATAGCCACGTAAAATATTTTTTTTCCAAGTTCGTACTTTATATTGTTGCTTTTACGACAAAAAATGGTAGAATCATGAAGTAGTCTTATACTGCGCACGTGAGAGATAAGGTATTTTCAAAATTTATACTTTTGAAATTAAAATAGGATGGAAATACAACCAACCAAACGACTGTAGCTGAAAGTACACTCTCTATCCCCCAATATTTAGGGTATTTATGATTGCTCCCTTATATTTACTTTATGAATTGAAGTATTATATCCATTATATATATAGTATACAAATATTGGTAGCCTTGGCTTATTAATTAAATTTCTTATTTTCATACAGTTAAAATTTGTTGCGGACATTCCTCTTGTAGCTTGGAAGCACCACAAAGAAAATAAAAGTTTTAGCGGGCGAAATGGGACAAAAAGGGATAAAATATGGTACCAATGATACGACAACAGCTAGAATCATGAAATTCGGTGTGTACATCCCTCTAATTGCATAAACACGTAAAATAGAGGGATTTTTCGAAATTCGTACTTTTAAGGTATATAATAAAAAAGAGGGATAAAAATGGAACCTACCAAACCGCTGAAGTTGAAATCATGAAATTCGGTGTATAAATTCTGACTAAGAAGACTCGAAAAAGTTTTTTTTTTCGAAATTTTTACTTTTTGGCGGAGAATGGGGCGAATGGGGATATCTTTAAAATTTATACTTTTCTTATCACTTTGTCTGTATCTGGAAATGCTTCTTTCTAATGGCGACTGACAATCGCCTAATATTTAGGCATGTTCACTTTCACAATTTCAGCATTTCATTTATATATAGTAGTCGATTTTAAACAGTGCGCAAATTTACACATTATAGTTTGAAATAGTAAACAAATATAGTAATTTGCATAAAAATATCACAATTTTCGTAATATGGTACTGTGCTTCAATGTAAAGTCGACTTCCTTTAATCTGGTAATACTATGGAATGCACTCCGTGGTGGAGGGTATATAAGATTCGGCCCGGCCGAACTTAACGCCTTCTTACTTGTTTGCACTCAAATGTATGAAATCAATCCATTGTGCGCTCAGAGCCCACTTATCAATATCCAATGCAAATGATTGTTTATTGATTGATTGAAAATCGTACACAGTATCAAAATTTAGAGCAAGCTACATATGATGTCGATGTCATATTCCCCACTACTGTCCTCTAAAAGATGTATATTTTATGCTGAAACATTGATGAAGGTTCTTTTTTGTTTTTAAAAAAGATCAAGGACATGATAATTTAATTTAAGTCTAATCACTTCGCCTTATTTTTAAAATGAATGCGGAAGTAAACAATTCACAAATATATTTCATTGACCAACATTATTACAGAGATGAGTTCAACAATCTTTTCGTTGTGTTCGTCGTTGTCGTCGTCGCCTTTTAATTAATCTGGTTGATGATTGTGATGATCTTGAACTTACCCGTTCGTATGAATGTACATGCGCGCGTATGTTAGAGTGGTTCGAGAAACAAATTCTCACACTCACTACTACAACATTGAAGTTGAATTTTAATTCCTTTGGGGCCAAAGAAGTGTTTATTGAGGATTTTCGCTGCAATTCTGTCATGGCGGGACTGGCTATGTGACAAATTACATCATCATGTTGAAAGCGCAAGTTTGTAAGGAAAAACAATTTCAACATCTTTAAATAACGATCTCCATTCACAGTAATAGTAGCACCGTTTTCTTCGAAAAGTTAAGCTCCCATAATGCACCATACTGTATTACTCTGTGCTACAAAGAAGAATGACGTAGAAAACTCTGGGAAGTGATCTAAAAACGATCAAGCCGTCTGTGAGCTAAACGCTCCTTAATATACCCCTGCAAATCATTTTTATACCCTAGACCACTTTGTGGTCTAGGGTATTATAAGTTAGTTTCGCGCCAAATGTTTGTAACACCAAGAAATAATCGAGCTAGACCCACCTTTAAGTATACCGATCGGCTTAGAATCACCAGCTGAGTCGATTTAATGATGTCTGTCTGTCCGTCCGTCCGTCCGTCTGCTGTCCATCTAAGCTTGTTCGAACTCTACAGGTCGCAATTGCCGTCCGATTGTCATGGAACTTGGCAGAAGTTATTTTATCTGGCCAACGACCATCGGTATTGAATTTGGAGGAAATCGGTTCAGATTTAGATATAGCCCCCATACAAATGTCGCTCCCGATTTGACATTTTCCGCTCTAGAAACGACATATTGTACCCGATTTTCTTTAAAATTGGCACAACATTTTATAATCGAACTATAAACACCTATGCTGAAAGTGGGTATGATCGGTTCAGATTTAGATATAGCCCCCATACAAATGTCGCTCCCGATTTGACTTTTTCCGCTCTAGAAAAGACATATAGTACCCGATTTTCTTTAAATTTTGCAGAACATCTTATAATCCAACTAGAAACACGTATGCAAAAATTGGGTAAGATCGGTTCAGATTTAGATATAGCCCCATAGAAATGTCGCTCCCGATTTCACTTTTTCCGCTTTAGAAACCCCATATTGTACCCGATTTTCTTTAAAATTGGCACAACATCTTATAATCGAACTAGAAACACCTATGCTGAAAGTGGGTATGATCGGTTCAGATACAAATGTCGCTCCCGATTTGACTTTTCCGCTCTAAAATCCACACATTGTACCCGTTTTTCTTTAAAATTGGCACAACATCTTATAATCCAACTATAAAACCTATGCTGAAAGTGGGTAAGATCGGTTCAGATTTAGATATAGCCCTCAGCAACATTTGTGCTCCCGAATGCCCCCATACAAATGTCCTTTCCGATTTAACATTTTTTTGTCAAACACATACATTTACAGGATGCAAAAATCCTTCTTGCCTTAAAGTAACTTATTGGTCGAATTTTTGGACCTTTCTTGTTTTTTTTATTAAAAATAAATACCTTTCGAGTGATGCCTAAATTATGAAAATCGGAAGGAAAATGGCGTCGCAGCGCTCATTTTTGTAAAAAGAGTTTGACAATCAATCTCCTGTATTAAATCGGACGTCATTTTTCGTCCGGTATTCATCAATTAGACATCATTCGATAGGTATTGATTCCTTCTATTTATTTTCGATAACACCTCTAACAACATATTTTATAAGAAATGTGAGTTTTTAGCTGTCACCTTGAAAAAATACAAAAAAAAACGACCAATAATACGATCAATTAGTTATTCTAAGACAAGAATTCCAAAGTTTTATTAATTCAGAAAAAAATTTGGACAAAAATGCAACATAAAAACAATAATTAAACAATCCAATTTTCATTTGGTGAAAACAATTTATTTTGGTAACCCATCCTACTGTATATATGCATATTAATTGTTAGCTTCAGTACAAATGAACATAACAAATTTTTTATTTTATTGCACAAAACGGGAAAAATTTTTCAAATTTATAAATTTTGAAAAGGTGCAGGACAATTGTATTACTATTGAAATGCCCTAAGAATAATCAGTAATTTATTTCCTCTTCATACAGGTCATTTGGGACTGAGACGAGAAGAGTAATGCATCACAGGTGTGAGTTTAAGGCACAAGGTGTGTTAGGCCTAATCTGGCCGCCCTTATCTCCAAAGTAGACATGAAAAATCCCCAATGATCCTTAAATACAGATTTTTTAGTTCAAAGAACTCGACCAAAAAGAAAAACAAATTATAAACGATTTGTTAATTTGTCAACAATATATCAGCCTTTATTCCTATGGAATATTTTGATCATCCTATGTCATGAATAAGCTCCTTAATTCCAGTACTTGTACATTTCGCTCTAGACAATTTAACTATTTCAAATGGATTAAACAGAATCTCAATCAAGTGGTCCAATATTTTCGATCCACTGGAAATAAGAATAATAGTTAAAAAAGAACAAAAACTATTTCGTGTAAAAATAACAATATAACAGTTGGGCTGTTTTTCTTTCAGACTAGATAACTCAACTGCGATAACAAAAAAACCTAATTTTTTAGAGGTGTTTTCAGTAGCGTTTAGCTCATAGATGGATTGACCCAGTGACAAAATATATTGCAGATCATCATTAAACAATACAATCTTCATTTATTTTCGTGACCCATCCTAATATATATTGTTTATTTTAAAATTAATTAATATGTGTGTGTGTATTTGTTCAGCAAACACATTTTGTTTCAATGTGGCATTTTGTTTTTTCACTTTAATAATTCGATGAGTTATTGAAGTTTGCACATTTTTCTTAAAATTTTACGAATTTGATGCCCAACAAAAATACATAAAATTCATCACAACAGATAAAAACGGTAAATTATACTGTGTTCTCTCTCATAGCTTCGGAGGTACGCGCTTCAGAATCTATTTTTCTTACCTGACTTTTCCCAATTTTGACACTATACAAAGGCTAAATGAAGTCCGATTTTCAATTGAAAGTGAAAAAATACAAATTTAAATTCGGAAATTTAAATTGAAATTGAGAATATACAATTTGATATTGAGAAATAAGCAATAAAAAATGAGAAAAAATACAAATAAATTTTTACATGTCGAGGGCTTATTATATTCATTCATAAGTGGCTATGAACCATTTTCTCGAAAATGAGTTTTTGATGCCAAATTATGCTCAGATTTGGATGTCAGCTGTCATATAAATTTGGAGAAGAAATTTTTTTAAAGCCATTTTATTTTAATGTTTCTGATTTGGCTATTAACTCCCACGTTTGTTTGTGACTGCATAAGTGGCTATGAACCTACAAATAATATACATAAATAAAATAGTTAAACAAATAAGAAGGCGTTAAGTTTGGCCGGGCCGAATCTTATATACCCTCCACCACGCAGTGCATTCCACAGTATTTCCAGCAGATTAAAGGATGTCGACTTTACATAGAAGCACAGTACCATATTACGAAAATTGTGATATTTGTATGCACATTACTATATTTGTTTACTATTTCAAACTATAATGTATATTTATGCGCAGTGTTTAAAATCAACTGCTATATATAAATAAAATGCTGAAATTGTGAAAGTGGACACGCCTAAATATTAGGCGATTGTCAGTCGCCATTAGGGAGAAGCATTTTCAGATACAGACAAAGTGATAAGAAAAGTACAAATTTTAAAGATATCCCCATTCTTCGCCCAAATGTACAAATTTCGAAAAAACCCCTTTTTCGAGTCTTCATAGTCAGAATGTATACACCGAATTTCATGATTTCAACTTCAGCGGTTTGGTAGGTCCCATTTTTATCCCTATTTTTAATTATATCCCTTAAAAGTACGAATTTCGAAAAATCCCTCTATTTTACGTGTCTATGCAATTAGAGGGATGTACACACCGAATTTCATGATTCTAGCTGTTGTCGTATCATTGGTACCATATTTTATCCCTCTTTGTCCCATTTCGCCCGCTAAAACTTTTATTTTCTTTGAGGTGCTTCCAAGCTACAAGAGGAATGTCCGCAACAAATTGTAACTGTATGAAAATAAGAAATTTAATTAATAAGCCAAGGCTACCAATATTTGTATACTATATATATATATATATATATATATATATATATAACACTTCAATTCATAAAGTATATATAAAGGAGCAATCATAAATACCATAAATATTGGGGGATAGAGAGTGTATTTTCAGATTTCCATCCTATTTTAATTTCAAAAGTATAAATTTTGAAAATACCTTATCTCTCACAACTTCATGATTCTACCATTTTTTGTCGTAAAAGCAACAAAATAAAGTACGAATTTGGAAAAAAATATTTTACGTGGCTATGCAGTCAGAGGAATGTATACACCAAATTCCATGATTCTATCAGCGGCCATTTTGTTGGTACAACTTTTATCCCCTTTTTCCAATTTTGCCCCCTCAAGAGTACGACTATCTAAAATCTCTTTATTTTACGTATCTACACAATTAGAGGGATGTACACACTGAATTTCATCATTCTAGCTGTATTCGTTTATTTGGTACTATTTTACCCCTGTAGCCATTGTATCCCTAGAAAGTACGAATTTGGAAATGATTCTAGCTGCTGTCATTTGGTAGGTACTATTTTTATCCCCTTTTTCCTTTTTACACCCTAAAAGTACGAATTTCGAAAAATTCTTTTATTTTATGTGTCTACGCAATCAGAAGAATATATACACCGAATTTTGTTATTCTGTTAGGTTGGTACTATTTTTATCCCTCTATCCCCATTTAACCCCTTGAAAGTACGAATTTAGAAAAAATACTTTTATATTATGTATCTACTTTATTAGAGGAACGTACACGCCAAATTTCGTGTTTCTATCTGTTGTCGTTTGAAAGGTACCATTTTTATCCCTTTTTGTCCCATTTTGCGCCCTACAAATAAAAATCACTCTATGGTGGCCTTTTATGCTGTAAAGGGAATGCGCATTACGAATATCAAGTAAATACAAGCTTCAGCATATTAGCTGCTCTAAATATTAGGGGTATTTTCAGTCCTTGTGAGGGAAAAATTTTTCCCTCTGGGCCGATTTCGTCCACTTTCAATCCCAACCGATCTACAACCATAAGACACATTTAGGAAAAATTTGAACCTCCTAGCTCATTTCGTTCGGCCGCTATCGTGCTTTCAACAGACAGACAGATGGACATGGCTATATCGTCTTAGAATTTTACCACGACCCAGAATGTATATACTTTATGGGGTCTCCGATGAATATTTCAAGGTGTTACAAACGGAATGACAAAGTGAATATACCCCCATCCTGGAGGTGGAGGGTATAAAAATGGAGCAGCATAACACCAAAGGTTGTAATTCTCTACAACGATTTTGTTTAAAACATTTTTCTAGATTTAGGGCATATCGTACTATCAAATTCCATCATTTCGCCATTAATAGCATTAACCATATAGCATTATGAGGCTAAAATAGGATAAATAGTGGCTGTAAAGTCAAAAATTGTGAAAAGTATATTAAAAAAACACCGCTTAACTTTTTATCATATTGTGAATAACAAAATATTTTTATAGCATATGATTGCTGACTTCATTCGGAATATTTGTGCCAGAAATGTTTCAGAATCCACTGGTTCTTAAAACACAAACAAAAATTCAGTCGGATCCGTTGGCTAGATCGCGAGAAAATTTTAAAACAAAAATGTCATGTGGGAAAATCATTTTAGCCATATTTCCCGCGAAAATGAAAATTTTCCAAAAATATCCTATTTGTATTTTCTGTTTACCGTGTCCTACACTAATATACACTTTTTTAGCCATATTTCCCGCGAAAATGAAAATTTTCCAAAAATATCCTATTTGTATTTTCTGTTTACCGTGTCCTACACTAATATACACTTTTTGTAAAAATGTGGAAAAAGGGATAAAAATGGTAGCAATCTGACGGAAGAAGCTGGAATCTTTAAATTCGCTGTGTACATCCCAGGAAATGCGTTTTCTATACAACATTGCGAAGATTTCATGAAAAACGTTAACGAGTTTACAATAAATCATATTTATATATTGGGCTATGTGCTTGTTTCAAAATTCATAGTGCTCAATTTGAAACATGCAAAAGTGGCTATGAACCATAAAACCGCTAATAACCGAAAACTGCTTAATCGTAGTAATTAGTAGTCCTCTTTAGGTTAAACTGTAGAAGAATGATTAAAAATTACTCTTAAAATTAGGGAGAAGATCAGTTTTTACGCTCTCCGGAAAAGTTGTGTTTTTGTTCAAAGCCACTTATGAATATAAGCCCTCGATATATTACTTTGTTTATTCTCAATTTTAATTTCTGAATTTCAATTTTCATTTTCACAATTTCAATTTAAATTTTAATTTCTGAATTTCAATTTTCATTTTCTCAATTTCAATTTTCATTTCTGAATTTCAATTTGCGTTTTCTCGATTTCAAATTTCACATCTCAATTTAAAATTTTATTTTCTGAATTTCAATTTACATTTCTCATTTTCAATTTGTATTTTCTAAATTTAAATTTTCATTTCTGAATATCAACTTGTATTTTCTCAATTTAAATTTAAAATGGTATAGTCTTGGATAAAAAAGCCATTTGCTAATACATACACATTGATTTTGTTTTTTAACATGTTCACTTTGATTTTTATTTATTTTTTTATTTAGTCGCCAATTCTGATATCGATGGGTAAATAGACAACGTCTTCGTCATCGTCGACATTGTTAGAGGTATTAACGTAATTCGGCGAATCAGGATTTACAATAGTACCGGTCTGCACTGGAGTACGCTGTGTGGTCGTGGTGCTGGCTGGTGTTGTTGGTGCTGGTTCAACCAGGGGTGAAGCGGTCGTGGTAGAAGGCTTGGGTGCTGCTACTGGTACCGGACTATAAACTGGACCGTTCATGTTGTTTTGGGGTATTGCGGGCACCGGATTGAAGAGAGGATTGTCAACAGGCTGTGATATGAGAGTGTCACCGTGATTGCCACCAAATACAGGACTACCAGTGTTTCCTGGGTTGTGTGTTTGTTGCTGATTTGGTTGTTGTCCAGGTGATGGAACAAATTGGGCGGGGTTGGGTTGTCCTGCGATGGGATAAAATTGATTTGGTTGTTGTGGTGGTGTTTGCACAATTGGGGTTGGTCGTCCTGGTGGTTTTTGTCCTTGTTGATATGGATATTGTGCAGGTGTTTGCACAAACGGAGTTTGTTGTGGTGGATATTGTGCAGGTGTTTGCACAAACTGTCCCTGAGTGGGTTGTTGTTGTTGTTGTGGATACTGCTGTACAATTTGTACAATTTGTATCTGTATAGGATTCTGCTGTTGTTGTTGTTGTTGTTGTTGATTGATTTGCTGATGTGGTTTATTATTCGCTTGAGGCGGTAGCGCTTGGTTCGGTTTGGCTGGTTGGTTCGGTTTTTGTTGTACCTGTTGGTTGGGTCGAGCTTGATTCGACTGTTGTTGTTGGTTAGTTTGGGGTTTATTAGACTGTTGTTGTTGCTGTTGGTTGGGTTGAGGTTTTTGAGCCGCCTGATTTGGTTTTTGTCCTTGCTGTTGTTGATTGCGATTTCCATTTTGTTGCCCTTGATTGGGTTTTGCATTCTGTTGTTGAGCATTTGCATTATTTACAGTTTGTAGGGGCTGCTTGTTGCCATTATTTCCATTATTATTCGCTTTATTGCCCTGGCCTGCGTTTTGCATTTGCTGTTTGGGTTTATTAGCATTTGCGTTGGCATTAGCATTGGCCTTGGCATTTCCATTGCCATTTGCCTTGGCATTGGCATTTGCGTTCGCATTGGCATTTGCTTTGCCATTTGCATTGGCATTTGCGTTCGCATTGGCATTTGCTTTGCCATTTGCATTGGCATTAGCACTGGCCTTGGCATTTGCATTGGCATTGACAGCAGCCACTTGGGTTGTCCGTTCCAGTAAGACAATTACGAGAATTGCCATACATAGAATTGATAACGATTTTTTACCGATCATCGTGTGACTTTTAACAACACATCGAACTTATTGGCGTGACAGCAACAAACGTACTAACTAATTCATGGAAGTTGTTTTAATAGATTTGCAAAAAAAAAAAATAAATAAATGAGAAAACGAACGAATCTTGTATTTGAGAGTTAAACAATTCAAGAGATGTGTTTAAGCCTATGATGATAGACCGACTATATGGGTGACTCAGCGCTACTTTGCTGTTGGAGAGTAAATATGCTACAGAATCTTGTTTGGAGTATGAATAGATATTTTTTGCAGATGAATTTAGGGGAATTTTGTGGCGATGGGATAAGCACACAATTTGCGTATAGATTTTGCTAACAATGAATAAGTTGATTATTGATTGGCTTCTTTTATTCTTCTCAGGCAAAATCTGGTTTGTACAAAGTATTGCGTTTTAGCTGACAATTTGAACAATTATATCTGACAAAGAATAACATGACAAAGGTTTTTGAAACGAATTTATCTTCAACCATGAAACTCATTTTCAAACTTGATGGCTTTGTTACTCGTCAAAATTGTCACATTTGGTTTTTTAATTCTGGGATAACAAGAGTTAATTTTTTTCTTAAAAAAATATTTTTCACCTTTTCGTCGACTACAATATAAATGTTTGCATCCAAACAAATTTTTAACAAGAAATTTTGTGTTGCATTTTTTGGACTTAGCCTCGATAACTATACATTTGACTTGCACTGAATTATCCAGGCTAAATTCAGCATTTTTAACACAAAATTATTTTTTCAGAATTTTTTTTCATACACACATTGAAATTGAAGTCGGCGATAGTTTAAAAAAAAAGGTTTTTCATGTTGAGTGAAATTTAATTTTTTTATTTAGGTTTTTGTTAACCAGTGTTAAAGAAAACAGTCCAGTCTTAACAAAAAACTTTAATAAAGAATAATTTTTTACTCAAAATAAAGAATTATTTTTTTACTCAAAATAAAAAAATATTTGTTCACATTGTTTCACATTCACACCAACTACAATATAAATATTTGTATCAAAACACATTTTCAAAAAAAAAACAAGTAAAAACATGGATTGCATTCCCCAGAGGCTGTCGATTTTCGTAGAAGTGCAGTAATATTACAGGAAAATATATATTTTTTTTTAATATAGCCAAGCCAAAACAAATACAAATATTGAAAAAATAATTTTATAAATAAATATAATATTTTATTATTTCAAACCACGCTTATAAGGCAAGGCTACCAAAACGTTTACATATCGAAATAATACTTCAAGACAATTAAAAAAACAAATAAAATAAATAAAATTTATATTTAAATAAATGGTGATTTTTTTAGCTATTATCTTTTTGGCAACACTAGTTTAAACAGCTGACGCACGTTTCGTGTATTGTTTCACCGTCAAACAACTTCAGTTTGGTCTATAATTTAACCATGAATCGTCTTACAATCGAACAACGCTTGCAAATTATTCAATTTTATTATCAAAA
Source organism: Polietes domitor (assembly GCA_947397865.1). NCBI lineage: Eukaryota > Metazoa > Arthropoda > Insecta > Diptera > Muscidae > Polietes > Polietes domitor. The sequence continues at coordinate 148,800,856 of OX377618.1, forward strand.
TGCGTGCTCTGTTAAGAAAGTTCATCGCGCGCTTCCATTTTATGGTCAGTTTAATCGACCCACTGAAGCGGCTATTCGGGCTATTGTGACTAACTTTCGCACCAAATTTACATTGTTGGACATTAAACCACCAAGACGCTTACGTAGAGTGCGAACTGAAGAAAATATCACAGCTGTATCGGCCAGTGTTAATGATGACCATCAATCGCCGATTCGTCGCCGTTCGCAGCAATTGGGCCTCTGTTACTCAAAAACGTGGAAATGCCAAAATTGGACTAAGCGGATGGACCATTTGAGGCGCAGTCAAGGTCAACATTTGCATGAAATAATCTTCAAACATTAAATTATATGGACCGTACTATCGATTCAAATAAAGATTTCATGCATTTTTTGAATTTTATGTGTTTTTTTTTGAAAAACTTTCCTATAGCTTTTAAAAAATCACCCTTTATAATATTTATATTTAAATACTATAAATATTGGTATATAGTGGGTATTACAGCTGGTTGTATTTCCATTCTATTTTAATTTCAAAAGTACAAATTTTGAAAATAAAATATCTCACGTACATAGTGCAAAATAACCTAACTTCATGATTCAGCTAATTTTTGTCGTAAAAGTAAAAAGCAAGAATTTCGAAAAATCTTTTTATTTTGCGCGCATATGCAGTCAAAGTAATTCCATGATTCCAGCTGCGGCCATTTGGTTGGTACCATTTTTATCCCTTTTCCTATTTTACGTGTCTACACAATTAGAGGGTTGTACACACCGAATTGCATCACTCTACATGTGGTCGTTTAGTTGGTACTATTTATTTTATCCCTCTGTTACCCATTTTATACCTTGAAAGTACGAATTTGAAAAAAACCTTTTATTTTTTGTGTCTACGTAGTCAGAGGAGTGTATACATAGAATTTTATTCTTCTAGGTGCAGCCGTTTGGTACCATGGTACCATTTTTATCCCTCTATTCCCATTTTACCCTTAAAAGTACGAATTTGAAAAAAAATATTTTTATATTATGTATCTACCCAAAGGAGGAATGTACACTAGAGCGTACCAGGTTACAAGTAAAAAAAAAAAAGTTCGCCGTACACCTTCGAATATGAAGTATTATTGAAAGGTAGTTTCAAAAAAATTTTTTTTATTTTTTTATGCCGAACGTAGGGGTCGCGCTTTTACATTTTTCTATATAACTTCTGCATTTATAAACGGATTTTAAAGTGTGATACATCGATGTTTTTGTCCGATTTTTTTGTCTTTGAAGTCATTGAGCTCAAACATGATTCATGATTTTATGCGAGCTTTAATTTTCGATTATTAGAGTGGTACATTAGGGTAGTAGCAACTGAGAAATGACGGGTAAGTACCAGAAGGGGGTGCTTGAGCTCAATGACTTCAAAGACAAAAAAATCGGCCTCGTCGAGACAAAAACATCGATGTATCACACTTTAAAATCCGTTTATAAATACAAGTTATATAGAAAAATGTAAAAGCGCGACCCCTACGTTCGGCATAAAAAAATAAAATTTTTTTTTTTTGAAACTACCTTTCAATAATACTTCATATTCGAAGGTGTACGGCGAACTTTTTTTTTGAGGTACGCCCTAATGTACACACCGAATTTCGTGTTTCTAGATGTTGTCGTTTAATATGTACAATTTTTATCCCTTTTTGCTCCATTTCACCCCCTACGAACAAAAATAATTTTATGGTGCATGTTTTTGTTATAGGGGGAATGCGCATACCCAATATCAAGTTAGTACATGTAGACATATTGAAAAAATAAGCTTGAACACTCTAAAATATTAGAGGTTATTATGGGTATTTTTAGTCCTTGTGAGGGAAAAATTTTTTCCTTTGGGCCAATTACGCACAGTTTCAATCCACATCGATCTACGACTATAAGACTCATTTATGAAAAATTTGGACGTCCTAGCTCTTTTTGTTTGGTTGCCAGCGTGCTTTCAACAGACGGACGGACATGGCTAGATCGTCTTAGAATTTTTCAAGAATATATATACTTTATAGGGCCTCAGGTCGATATTTCAAGGTGTTAGAAACGGAATGACAAAGTTAGTATAGGTGGAGGGTATAAAAAAAAAATAATTTTTTTTCTGAGTCGAACGATCAAAAATCACTCAATTATTACGAGAAATTTATATGTCTTCCTTTCTTATCTACGTTTTATCGAATTCATGTAATAATTGAGTGATTTTTGATCGTTCTCCTCAGACGAACGAAAATTATTTAAAACAAGTAAGGAAAGGCTAAAGTCGGGCGGGGCCGACTATATAATACCCTACGCCACTCCCTGCGTATATACATCGCTTTGATTACTAAACCCAGGTATTTCATGGGAGCAATTTTATGTAGTTCATATAAATTATACAGTTACTATAAATTCATCTTTAGTCAAATTTAATGGTTTCTAGAGCGGAAAAAGTGAAATCGGGAGCGACATTTGTATGGGGACTATATCTAAATTTGAACCGTTCTTACCCAATTTCAGCATAGGTGTTTCTAGTTAGATTATAAGATGTTGTGCCAATTTTAAAGAAAATCGGTACAAAATGTGGTTTCTAGAGCGGAAAAAGTGAAATTACTTGGTGCGATTTTTAACGGATATTCGGCAAGTGAGTTGTGCTTCTCATTCTTTCGGGAGAATCATTTACTTAAAGAGTCCGGGTATGTTTCTGAAAAGTCGCTGCGAAGTCACCTGAGGAAACCTTTCACAGGGTGGAAATCATGATAGTGGTAGTGTGCAGCCAAGTGATAAACGTCACCATCCCAATAAGCACATCGGATCCGAATCGGATCCGACTTCTCTGATTTGGTTTCGAGAACGGGTCCGATTTCGGTCCGAGATCGGTCACGAGAACGGGAGCAATTCCCTCTTCGATATCTGACCGAGAATTGAGTCCGATTTTGAAATGATATCGGACCCGAACTCAAAACGATGTAGGAACCAACATCGAAGTGAGTTCGAATCCGATTTAGATATGAGTTCGTATCCGATCTCCAAATGATTTCGTATCCGAATTCTGATCCGTTGCCGAAGCGATTTTTGATCCTGCATAATTTAGCATAAAATAATAAGGCGGAAGAAAACAAAAACTCAATTTGCGAGTCAAATATATAAAGGGTGTTTTTTATTGGGGTATAGAACTTTAAGTTGGCATCACTTTTTTAACTGGCGGCCATTTTGTCAGCTGTCAAGTGATTAATATTTAGTTTGGTTTGCCATTTCATCATGAACAGGTTGACAAAAGAACAACGCTTGCAAATCGTGCAAATTTATTTCGAAAGTAATGGCTCAGTTCGCGAAGTTCACCGCAAGCTCCGTCCATTTTATGGTCGACATAATCGTCCATCAGAGCAATTAATTCGGTTAACCGCATAATTTCGCGGAATGGACCTGTCAATTGGCCACCAAGATCGTGTGATTTGACACCATTGCATTATTTTCTTTGGGGATATGTGAAGTCGCTCGTCGACGCCAATAAACCAGAAACGTTAGGGGGCTTGGAAGCCAACATTCGTGGCGTTATTGCCAACATACGGCCCCATATGCTGGCTATATTCGAGCCAGCCGCGGCGGCCACATGCCCGAAATCATATTTAAACATTAATGGCATAAAATTATCCTTCCAATAAAGCCAAATTGATGGACATTAAAACGATTTTCTTGTGTTTTATTTCAATTCGAAGTTCTATACCTCAATAAAAAACACCCTATAAAAGAAGTGTGGAGGAAAGCAACTTCAAAAAATGTCTCAGTAAAGATACTACAAACATTGTTCTTGGTGATTTTGAAGATGGTTCTTATACATACATTAAAATAACAATAAATAAACAAACAGCAAAATATTTTTCATTGAAGCACCCAAATAACTATTATTACTATAATGATAAAATATTTAAAATAAAATATATCAAACGAGTTGATCAGGACTATATTGTGCATGGCTATCCATTGAAATCAGTCGAAGACATTTCTTCTTCAATTACCATTAAACTGTATATTCAAGGCTAATAATATTGAGTTTGAAGATTTGCCCAATGAGCACAACACATATAAAAAAGGGTTTCAAAATAAAATTGACAAACGAATTGTATTTTGTACCACTTATACACTAATATGATGTCTGTTACATATGAGTCATATACTTATTAATATATTAAATTTTAATGTCATATTACTTTATTACTTTTCATCTAATTGTTGCTTATTTCACCACATATATACTAAGTAATAAATTCAAAATAATAAAAAAATTCATTAATAAATATAAAAATAAAACTCCAAACTTTTACTGCAAACCTGAATCGAAAGCGTCCGAAATCTCGGACTCAAATCGGATCCGAATCGGAACAGAGAAAGCGGAGTCCGACATCTCTGACTCAAATCGGATCCGAATCGGAACAGAGAAAGCGAAGTCCGACATCTCGGATTCAAATCGGATCCGAATCGGAACAGAGAAAGCGGAGTCCGACATCTCGGACTCAAATCGGAATTGTAAATAAATTTGCATTCTATAAAATATAGATTTAAAATGGTCTTGAGCTAGGACAATATCGCAGTTCAAATCATAATTGATTACAGGCCAAAATAAAACAAACGAAAAAACTAAAATAAAATATTAAAAAATAAAACAAAATATTTTTTCCGACTTTTTTCTATTTTTGGTGCCAGCAAAAATATATGATGATCTGTACCCATTATATCCCTTGAAAGTATGAATTTGGAAAAAAACAAACAATTAGGCAGAACGACTGCAGTTAGAATAGTGAAATTCGGTGTGTACATTGCCGTGACTGCGTAGACACCAAAAATAAAAATATATTTCGATATTGGTATCTTTAGGGCCAAAAGGGTATAACATTGGTACCACACAAACGGTTGTAGCTAGAATCGTGAAACTCGTACTCATATTGTGTCGTGAACACGCACAATATGAGTATTTCTCCAAATTCGTACTTTTAGGGTCAACATTTTAAAAAATGATAAAAGTGGTACCAAGCAAACGGATGTACCCAGAATCATGAAATTATATGTGTTGATTCCAATATGGACGCGAAACATAACGGATCTCTGAAATTTGTACTTTTCTTATCAAAACGATACAGTCACTCTGTTTGTAGCTGAATCAAGAAATTGCAAATGGGAGAAATCGGCCCTGAGAGGAAATGTTTCTCTCTATGTTCACTTTTTGATTACAATTGAAGTATATATTAGTAGTTCTTCTTTGTAAAGTCCCTTTTTGCCCCATTTCAGCCCCTACGAATAAAAATCACTTTATGGTGCACGTTTTTGTTATAGGGGGAATGCGCATACCAACAAATATCAAGTAAGTACAAGCAGACATATTGAAAAATGTGCTTAAATACTCTAAAATATTAGGGAATTTTCCCTTTGGGCCGATTTCGCCCACTTTCAATCCCAACCGATCTACGACTATAAGACGCATTTATGTAAAATTTGGACATCCTAACTCCTTTCGTTTAGTTGGTAGCGTGCTTTCAACCGATGGACGGACGGACTGGCATGGCTAGATCGTCTTAGAATTTTATGACGATCAAGAATATATATACTTTATAGGGTCTCAGGTCGATATATAAAGGTGTTACAAACGGAATGAAAATATATACCAATTTGTATTCCTTTATCCCCGTTTTCATCTAGTTCGGTTGCTCTTAAGTTGTGGCTAACAGAGAGATATAGCTGTCAGTTTGGATGAACATTAACTCTAAGGGAGCTACATGAAAACGTAATACGTTTAGCGTCATAAGTGCCTATATTTAAAACGTTTTCATCCACTTTCCCCCACAAAACACCATTGTGATTGGTGTCGCTGCAGGTGATTGATCATTGGATAAAAAATAGCATATTCTAATAAAACCTTTTCAGCCTTGGTTTTATTAGAATAAGCTATTTTTATAAATTGTTTGTTTTGTTTTTTATTCAATACTAGCTTTTTGTACCCGGCGTTGCACGGGTTTTCGTCTTCCTTATGTATGTAACTTTTTGTTTTGTATAATTTTACTTCTGTAAATTAGTTTAAATTAAAACTTATTTATTTAAATGCATAAGTTACATTTTATAAATATAAAAACTTCATGAAAATTTAAGTAATTTTTTCAGTGTTTCATTAAAGAAAATGAAACATTTATTAGAGAGTTAATTATGATAATTATTTCTAAGAATGTATTTTGTGTATATTAGTTACGTTAGTCAGTATTTCATTGGAGTGCTTCGGGATACACGATATTTACAATTTTTCCACCTTGTTCAAGTACATTAAAGTTTTTGGGCTCGAGAGCAAGCAACATATAACTGACCATGTGAAAAACATATATTTTCCAGATTCAATCCACAAACTTCAAGTGGGACAATCACTTTGTTTATAGTCATTGAAAATGCTAGGCGAATCAGAAACTGTAGTCGTTTGAAATCGGATGGTATATCGGTGGGAATCATCGGAATGCGTGGTATAAGGACATATTTTCCTTTTGATTTTCTATTTAAAATCGTTGCTTCAATGACGTTGGGCATTAGTCTCTTGACAGAAATTCTAGTACAATTAATTGCACAATCGAGAAGGACTAACATTCCTTAGGAGAATTATAGATGAACCAATTTTAAGAGATAACATGTGCGGCGGAATTCCTGGAAGGTCCAAAGAATTGAAAATGTAATACTCCTTTTCACTGTATCAACTGATACTTTTCCATTACCAACATCCAGTAGATGTTTCGTAAATATAGCTGCTGAGTCATCGTGATGCAGATGTACACGCATATTGGTCAGATTAATTTTTTGTACATAACGCTAGAGATGCGGGTGCTGATTTTGGAATTACTGGAAGGGTCTGTCGGAAGTCTGCAGCTAGTAAAATAAGAGTTCCACCGAAAGGTTGTGTATTTTATCTTAAATCTTGAAGTGTCCGATTAAGCGCTTGTAGGGATTTCTTATGTGCCATGGTGCAGTCATCCCACACAATCAGCTTGCATGTTTTGAGCATTTTCGCCATGCCTGAACTTTTGCCAATATTACAGGTTGGAGAATCGACAAATTGCATATTCCATGGCAATTTCAACGCTGAATATGCCGTTCGTCCTACATCCAATAATGTAGCAGCAATACCGGGGGAAGCAATAGCTAAAGCTATCCAATTTTGAGAGCGGATGTGCGCTAATACCAAACTGATGAGAAAGGTTTTAACTGTGCCTCCTGGTGCATCGAGAAAAAAAGGCCGCCGCTGTCATTTGTTACTGCAGTTATAATTTTGTCAAAGGCCACTTGTTGCTTTGCAATTAAGAGAGATTTTTGTTGCGACAAAAAACGCAAGTCTTCAACATTGAATTGCCATTCTCTTAGCAAATCTCGATCAGTAATGTCAATGGTAGAACGTTCAGGCACCACCATTCCAAGTTGATTAAGAGTTTTGTTGCTGATGGCTAGGCATATGTCTTAAATGTTTATCAGCGTATCGTTGAAAATGTTAATCACAAATGATATAGAATCGTAACGGCGCGATAATGATGCAAAATGTCCTCACTCATATCCTCTTTGAATTTTCCCCCACAGGTCTTTTGGGTTAGATGGCGAGCAGGTTCTTAATATTATCGCAAACAAAGTTCGTATCTGGAGAGGATGACAGCTGACAGACAGCAGACATTAATGTGGTCTCCCAGTTTCTGACACGCCTCTCTCAACTACTCTTAAATTTGAAACTGAAGTGGGTCCTCTCACGTTAACTAATAACATTCTCAAATAATAACATTCTGCGTTGTTTGGGTGTACGGTATAAACACGGCACAATGCATATGAAGCGTAAACATTTTGATATCCATCTACGGGAACACCTTGCTTGGTTCGAGTATGAGGAGACGCGCCAATTGTACATACCATGACCTCTTATATTCAAGAACCAAATCCTTACCTGAACGTAGGGGCAGAATAAAAATTGGCACGTGTTACTTTATAATATTGTTGTTTGGGTGGAGACGCGTCTCTTTTTGTAGCATGACCTTTTTATAGTCAAGGGTCATCCTCTGTTCGTTACAATAAAATATTCAAGTGAATCAATGTATTTTGTTATAGTTTTAAAACATAGTTTTTGTGAGCGGTGTCATGCCTATTTGTCGTGTCTTCCCCTATTATAGCCAGCAAACATCCCCTTTCCACAGGCTAGATACAGTAAAATTTTCAAGAGAATCCATCATTAGTTACATGTTTTGTGATAATTTTAATATATAGTTGGTGTGGGCAGTCTTACGTCCATTTGAGTCATGACCATTGTATAGTCACCATTCAGAAACTACCCCCTGTTCAGAAGTTAGTCATAACAAAATTTTCAAGAGAATTCGCACTTCGGAACGTGTTTTATGATAGTTTGTGTGGGCGGTGCAACGCCTCTTTTTAGTAGAATGACCTAGTATATTCTGGAACCATCCCTTGCCCAGAAGTTAGCTGCAATAAAATTATCGAGCGAATCCACCCATCGGTATGCCTGTTGTGATAGTTTTAAAATATTTTTTGTGTGGGAGGTACCACCCCCCTTTGTCCTATAATGACCTAGACTATCCAGGAACCATCCTCTGTCCAGAAGATAGATATAGTAAAATTTTCAGGCGAATCCGTCCACCGGTTTGGCGTCCTATACGCAACATACAGACACACATTGATTTTTATATATATAGATTTAGCTAGCATATATATATATATATATATAGCCCCCATACGAATTTCACTCCCGATTTGGCTCTTTTCACTCTAGATACCACATATTTTAACAGATTTTCTTCAAAGTTGGCAAAACATCTTATATTTGAACTAGAAACACCTGTGGTAAAAATGTGTTAGATCGGTTCAGATTTATATATAGCTCCCATACAAATTTCGCTCCCGATTTGACTTTTTCCGCTCTAGAAACCAAAAATTTTATCAGATTGTCTTCAGATTTGGCAAAACAAAGAACACCTGTGGTGAAAATAGGTCAGATCGGTTCAGATTTATATATAGCTCCCATACAAATTTCGCTCCCGATTTGACTTTTTCCGCTCTAGAAACCACATATCTTATCAGATTGTCTTCAGATTTGGTAAAACAACTTTTATTTAAACTAGGAACACCTATGACGAAAATATGTCAGATCGGTTCAGATTTATATATAGCCCCCATACGAATTTCACTCCCGATTTGACCCTTTTCACTCTAGATACCACATATTTTAACAGATTTTCTTCAAAATTGGCAAAACATCTTGTAGTTCAACTAGAAACACCTGTGTTAAAAATGTGTTTGATCGGTTCAGATTTATATATAGCTCCCATACAAATTTCGTTCCCAATTTGAATTTTTCCGCTCTAGAATCCACATATTTTAACAGATTTTTTTCAAAATTCGCAAACCACCTTATATTTCAACTGGAAACACTTGTGGTAAAAATGTGTTAGATCGGTTCAGATTTATATATAGCTCCCATACAAATTGCGTTCCCAATTTGGATTTTTCCGCTCTAGAATCCACCTATTTCAACAGATTTTCTTCAAAATTGGCAAAACACCTTATATTTCAACTGGAAACATCTCTTGTAAAATTGTATTAGATGTTGGACAAAAAACCAACATAAACAAGTAAGGAAAGGTTAAAGTCGGGCGGGGCCGACTATATGATACACTCCACTTTCTATCCGAATACATTTCAATTCGGTAAAAAAGAGAAAACAGGAAGGTTTTTTTATCCTGTAAATGTATGTGTTTGACAAAAAATTTTAAATCGGAAAAGAACATTTGTATGGTTGTATATATATATATAGTTTGGCCAAAGTCGGTTAAACGTTTGGGGCTATATCTAAATCTGAACCGATCTTAGGTGTTTTCGTTGGATTATAAGATTTTGTGCCAAATTTAAAGAAAATCGGGTACAATATGTGATTTATAGAGCGGCAAAAGTCAAATCGGGAGCGACATTTGTATGGGGGCTATATCTAAATCTTAACCGATCTAGCGCGCTTTCGACACAGGTGTTTCTAGTTAGATTTTAAGATGTGAATCCAAATTTAAAGAAAATCGGGTGCAATATCTGGTTTCTAGAGCGGAAAATGTCAAATCGGGAGCGACATTTGTATGGGGGCTATATCTAAATTTTAACCGATATTATCCACTGTTAAGCCAAATATGAAGAAAATCGGGTACAATATGTGGTTTCTAGAGCGGAAAGAGTCAAATCGGGATCGTCATTTGTATGGGGGCTATATCTAAATCTGAACCGATCTCACCCACTTTCACTGTAGTTATTTCTATTTGGATTATAAGATGCTCTGCCATATTTAAAGAGAATCGGGTGCAAAATGTGGTTTCTATAGCGGAAAAAGTAAAATCGGGAGCGACATTTGTATGGGGGCTATATCTAAATCTGAACCGATTTGCCAAATCAAATTAAATAGCGTTCGTCCTTGATCCACAAAACTTACTTGTGCCAATTTTTGTTAAGATCGGACTATAATTGCGACCTGTAATTTGATTAAAACAATAGATGGACAGACGGACAGACGGACTAAATCGACTCAGAAAGTGATTCTAAGTCGATTGGTATAATTAACAATGGGTCTATCTCGCTTCATTTTGGGTGTTACAAACAAATGCACAAAGACATAATACTCTCGTGGAGTGTATAAATATGTATGTATATATTGGGTGTTTTTAACTTTTATAGAACTTTCGAACTGTCATACGTTTTGACATTTATGATCAGTATACTATCATTATGAATAGATTTACGCGTAAGAAATACAACCAAACAATACAAATTTACTTTGAGAAATCGGTCATCAATTCGCGAAATTTATAAACGCCCTCGTGATTTATATGGCACAGTCCAATACGTGGAAAATTTTGCGCAAATATCTTGGCCTAGTAGCCGATTGGGCAGTGTGTCATAAAAATCACGAAGACGTCTATAAGTTTCGCGAATAGGTCGGCCATCGATCAACGCTATCAAAGTTTATACATGTAAGGCATTTCGATTTCATACAACCGAAATAAATTTTGACATATATGTCACAAGAAATTTTGTTTGATTTTGTTTAAGTAACACCCTAAAAACGAAAAAACCGGTTGGCCCGGTTTTCGGTTTCGGGTTTGTTACTCTACACCTTTTTCAATTGCAATTCAAAAGACATCACTTGAAATTCAAAAGACACCAGTTGAAATTCAAAAATTCCATTTGCAATTCAAAAAATATCACTTGAAATTCAAAAATTTCATTTGAAATTCAAAAAATGTCAATTGGAATTCATTTGTAATTCAAAATACAACATTTGAAATTCAAAAGTCGTCATTTGTAATTCAAAAGACATCATTTGAAATTCAAAAGACATCATTTGAAATTCAAAACTCGTCATTTGCAATTCAAAGTCGTCATTTGTAATTCAAAACCCGTAATTTGCAATTCAAAACTCGTCATATGTAATTCAAAAGACACCATTTGAAATTCAAAAGTTTTCATTTGAAATTCAAAAATTATTCCATTTGTAATTCAAAAATTATTCCATTTGCAATTCAAAAAGGGTAAACAAAATTATTTAAGCAAAATATACATTAAGTTGGGTAGCATTTATTTATTTCTGTAAATTTTAATATTCTGCTGTTTAGAAAACAGATTTACCCCCATTTATATTGATATCACTACTCAACAAAATGAAAAAAATTTCATGTACTCCGGATGCGATAATTTTTTCTGTCTAGATAACCTTGACATGAGCTCGAAAAACGCAATAACAAATTTTTTTTTCGTTTGGTTTTTTTATTTTTTTTTTTTTTAATTTTAAAATTTTTTTTTTGGTTAATTTGTTTCGTCCGGCATAACTCGGGAACCACTAGCCCGATTTAATTGAATTAAATTTTAAAAAATTTAAAATTACAATTCCCTTAATCTGTTTTAATCTGTTGTTTTCCTATACAAGCAACAGTTTCCAAGTTAAAAATGAATATATAAAGGAAAAAACTTATTTTTTGCCTAAAGATTTAAATTTTTTTTTTTAAAAATCCATAAAAAATCCAAAATGAAAAAAAATGTCAAATCTTATTACTTTTACGTAAAGTCACATAACCTATGAGCAAAATGAGACAAAGATCATGAAAATCGATGCACGCGTTTCGCTTTTATTCGCAATTGAGTAATTTTTAAATTTGCTCGACATATGCACAACTTTGTCTATGGTAAGGTTTTTTCTTTTTTTTTTTGATTCTCAGAATTAACAAAACGGAATAAACAAAGGGTTATTTAATTTTTATGATTGCGTAAGCAAAGTAATAAACGCTAATAAATGTGCGTGAACAATTAAAAGGAAAAAAGGAAAGGGGACTTTTTAATTATTTGGGTTTTCCGTTGGCTACCTGTATGATTTTTTACAGAAATGCAACCCACATTTAAGGGTGGTCATTATTCGGAAAATTTAAGACTCACACATGGTGAAACAGGTATGTAGCCACCGTAAAAAAAATATACACCCATTTATAAGTACCTGTCAGTAAAATACTAAACAATACACAGTATAAATAGGTCTTCATTGATCGATTTTACTCATTCAAACAAGTGTCGACGAACGCGATAGTTAAAATGAGCAAACGTTCGCGAGGATTTGAATGCAATACCAATCCAAGTAATTTTTGTTACATGTGCGGAGAATACGTTTCTGAAAAAAACAAGCGTTGTTTTTCACCTAAATTGAGAGATTCATTTGAAGAGAGCTTCAATTTAAAGGTCTCAAACATAGATGAGCGGTGGACACCAAGTGCTCTATGTCCAAGGTGCTACGTACAGCTAGCTGACTCAAGGTAAGTGTAGATTACGAAATTCAAGAACATATATAACTTATTATTGAAATTCTTTCAGACGACAGCCGAGAATCATCATGCCAATGCTTTGGAGAGCTCCGCTTTGCCATGTAACAGATTGCTACTTCTGTCTTAGCAAAAAAACAGGCGTGGGAAAAAATATACGATGGACTTACGCTGCTGTTTCAACAGTGAATTTTCCAGTGCGATTTTGCGATGAACCAGTGGACCCGCAACCGTCCGTTTCAAGATGGGCATATAATAATGAGGCGATACATCCAACATCAGATCCGGAGACAGTAGAAACCACATCAGAATGCGAGTCAACATATACATTGCATGGAGGTCAACGCTTATGTTCCCAAGCAGAACTGAACGATTGGGTTAGAGAATTGAAACTCTCCAAGGAAGATGCAGAGTTGCATGCATCGCGCATGCAACAGTTCGGTTTCTTGGCTCCTGGTGTGGTGACAACAATCTACAGGAAGCGTCATGAACCATACGCAAGGTACTACACAAAAAAAGACAACATCTTTTTTTGTAAGGACATTCCCGGATTATTTGGTGAACTCGGGTACTCTTACAATCCAGGAGAGTGGCGTCTTTTCATCGACAGCAACAAGCAGAGCCTTAAAGCAATTTTACTGCACAACGGCAACGAGAAACCTTCGATTCCAATTGCTCATGCCGTTGACACCAAGGAAACATACGAAGTCATGGACAATCTACTAAAGTGCCTTAACTATGAGAGGCACGATTGGAAAGTTTGTGCCGACCTTAAGGTTATCGGTATCCTTTGTGGATTACAAGGTGGATTCACAAAGTACTGTTGTTTTCTCTGCCTTTGGGACAGCCGCGATCGTCAACATCATTACACCAGGAGGAGTTGGACAGAAAGAGTTAACTTCATCCCCGGCAGCGACAACGTGAAATATACACCACTCATAAAAAAGGAAAATGTTTTTCTCCCACCTCTTCACATAAAGCTCGGACTCATAAAAAACTTCGTGAAAGCTATCAACAAAGATGGCGAAGCGTTCGCCTATTTAAAAACCATTTTTCCTCACCTTTCATCGGCAAAGATTAAGGAAGGCGTTTTCGACGGTCCGCAAATTAAAAAGTTGTTGCAAGACCAACAGTTTGAGCACATTTTATCACCAAATGAAGCTGCAGCTTGGAACTCATTTCGGCAAATTGTTTCCGGATTTCTTGGAAACAACAAAAGCTCAAATTACAGAGAGATCGTCGAACAACTACTCCAAAATTATAAAAAAATTAGAGCAAATATGTCGCTTTCTTCTTCTTCGAGCATGGCGCACATGTAACAAAAATTACTTGGATTGGTATTGCATTCAAATCCTCGCGAACGTTTGCTCATTTTAACTATCGCGTTCGTCGACACTTGTTGAATGAGTAAAATCGATCAATGAAGACCTATTTATACTGTGTATTGTTTAGTATTTTACTGACAGGTACTTATAAATGGGTGTATATTTTTTTACGGTGGCTACATACCTGTTTCACCATGTGTGAGTCTTAAATTTTCCGAATAATGACCACCCTTAAATGTGGGTTGCATTTCTGTAAAAAAATCATACAGGTAGCCAACGGAAAACCCAAATAATTAAAAAAGTCCCCTTTCCTTTTTTCCTTTTAATTGTTCACGCACATTTATTAGCGTTTATTACTTTGCTTACGCAATCATAAAAATTAAATAACCCTTTGTTTATTCCGTTTTGTTAATTCTGAGAATCAAAAAAAAAGAAAAAACCTTACCATAGACAAAGTTGTGCATATGTCGAGCAAATTTAAAAATTACTCAATTGCGAATAAAAGCGAAACGCGTGCATCGATTTTCATGATCTTTGTCTCATTTTGCTCATAGGTTATGTGACTTTACGTAAAAGTAATAAGATTTGACATTTTTTTCATTTTGGATTTTTTTAAAAAAAAAATTTTAAATCTTTAGGCAAAAAATAAGTTTTTTCCTTTATATATTCATTTTTAACTTGGAAACTGTTGCTTGTATAGGAAAACAACAGATTAAAACAGATTAAGGGAATTGTAATTTTAAATTTTTTAAAATTTAATTCAATTAAATCGGGCTAGTGGTTCCCGAGTTATGCCGGACGAAACAAATTAACCAAAAAAAAAAATTTTAAAATTTAAAAAAAAAAATAAAAAAAAAACCAAACGAAAAAAAAAATTTTATTGCGTTTTTCGAGCTCATGTCAAGGTTATCTACACAGAAAAAATTATCGCATCCCGAGTACATTTTGACTGTTGACTAGTGTATTTAGAAAGTCTGTGGAGTGAGGATATAAAAATAAGAACATTACCCATTGAGAAATTTGTTTCGTAGATTTTATATACACCTGAAATATGATCGATATTGCAAGACCTCTCACATAAATTGGCATAAGCTTTGGTTAAAATAAAACTGATCAGTAACAATTTAATATTGGAAATGGTTTTACAATCACTTTAAAATAGTTATTATTTGTTGTACCTCCCACACAAATAATCCGACCCTAGGTAAAATGCAAGTCCTTATAAATTATATGCAGATGCTCTCTGATGAAGATTATAAACTAAAGGGTGTTTTGTATTGAGGTATAGAACTTCGAATTGAAATAAAACACAAGAAAATCGTTTTAATGTCCATCAATTTGGCTTTATTGGAAGGATAATTTTATGCCATTAATGTTTAAATATGATTTCGGGCATGTGGCCGCCGCGGCTGGCTCGAATATAGCCAATTCTACAGGTCCAATTTTCAACCAACGCCACGAATGTTGGCTTCCAAGTCCCCTAACGTTTCTGGTTTGTTGGCGTAGACGAGCGACTTCACATATCCCCAAAGAAAATAATCCAATGGTGTCAAATCACACGATCTTGGTGGCCAATTGACAGGTCCATTCCGCGAAATTATGCGCTCATCGAATGTTTCCTTCAATAATTCGATTGTGACGTGCGCTAAATGGACGGAGCTTGCGGTGAACTTCGCGAGCTGAACCATTACTTTCGAAATAAATTTGCACGATTTGCAAGCGATGTTCTTTTGTCAACCTGTTCATGATGAAATGGCAAACCAAACTAAATATTAATTTGCAAGCGATGTTCTTTTGTCAACCTGTTCATGATGAAATGGCAAACCAAACTAAATATTAATCACTTGACCGCTGACAAAATGGCCGCCAGTTAAAAAAGTGATGCCAACTTAAAGTTCTATACCCCAATAAAAAACACCCTTTATATATGAAATTACAGACATTTTACATCATTATAATTATTAGTTGCTTATCATTTTATTAAATCTGTTTTCAAAACTGCAGAATATTCAAATTTGCAGAAAAAAATGCTACCCCACCTAATGTATATTTTTCTTAAAAAATTTTGTTTACATTGTTGAATTTCAAATGGAATCTTTTAAATTTCAAATGGAATAAATTTTGAATTTCAAATGGTGTATTTTGAATTACAAATGACGAGTTTTGAATGTCAAATGACGAGTTTTGAATTACAAATGACGAGTTATGAAAAACGATGAGTTTTGAATTTCAAATGATATATTTTGAATTTCAAATAGAATTTTTGAATTTCAATTGATATATTTTGAATTTCAAATAGAATTTTTGAATTGCAAATGGTGTCTTTTGAATTACACTTGAAAATGGTGTAGACGTAATTCCACGATCGATGAAGCGATTGTGGTTGTAAAAGGCTTTTGGTACCGGGCCTAAACCTAGGCCGCGGCCGGCCGTTAATGTTGTTAGCATTTTTAGCAGGCTCTGATATGAGAGTGTCGTGATTGCCACCAATTGAAGGACTACCAGTCTTTCCTTGAATATATACCGGGGACGTTTGTCATCAATTTGATTCTTGTTCCTGATGACCTGGCGGTTGCCATTTTATGTGATATAAAGGGTGATTTTTAGCTATTATCTTTTTGGCAACACTGGTTTAAACAGCTGACGCACGTTTCGTGTTTTGTTTCACTGTCAAACATCTTCAGTTTGGTCTATAATTTAACCATGAATCGTCTTACAAACGAACACCGCTTGCAAATCATTGAATTTTATTATCAAAATGCGTGCTCTGTTAAGAAAGTTCGTCGCGCGTTTCCATTTTATCAGTCAGTTTAATCGACCCACTGAAGCGGCTATTCGGGCTATTGTGACTAAATTTCGAACCAAATTTACTTTGTTGGACATTAAACCACCAACACGCTTACGTAGAGTGCGAACTAAAGAAAATATCGCAGCTGTATCGGCCAGTGTTAATGATGACCATCAATTATCGATTCGTCGCCGTTCGCACCAATTGGGCCTCTGTTACTCAAAAACGTGGAAATGCCAAAATTGGACTAAGCGGATGGACCATTTGAGGCGCAGTCAAGGTCAACATTTGCATGAAATAATCTTCAAACATTAAATTATATGGACCGTACTATCGATTCAAATAAAGATTTCATGCATTTTTCTGAATTTTATGTGTTTTTTTTTTGAAAAACTTTCCTATAGCTTTTAAAAAATCACCCTTTAGTAAGATATATAGGTGTTTGTTGTTGAAAATATTGTGCAAGAGTTTGCACTAAATGATTTTGCGGTTGTTGTGGATATTGTTGGAGAATTTGCACTGAATCTGAACTATGTGCTGTACTTGTACGGTTTGAACTTGATTCGGATGTTGAGGTTTTTGAGGCTATTGTTGTGGATACAGTTGACCTATTGGTATTTGCACAATTTGAATAATTTGTATTGCTACAGATGTTTGTAGAAGATTCTGTTGTTGCTGCTGAATTGGTCTAACCTGCAAATCAAGCAGCTGATTTGGTTTCTTATTCGCTTGAGTCGCTTGTGTTTGATTCAGTCTGGCTTGGTCAAGTTGTGCTTGACGTTTGTATTTGCTGGCTGGGTCGAACTTGATTTGAACGCTTTTATTGTTGTTGCCAATGGTTAGTTTGGGGTCTTTGAACCGCAACGGTTCTGCTTTTGATTTTGCGGCAGAACTTTATTTGGCGGTTGCTGTTGCTGGTTGGCCTGAGGTCTTTGAACTGCATGTTTTGGTTTTAATCCTTGCTGTTGATTGTGATTTCCATGTTGTCCTTGATTGGGTTTTGCATGACGATGTATTTGTATTATTTGCAGTTTGTTGGTGCCGCTTGTTGGCAACTGATTGACCTTGTGTCTTGTTCGCCTTATTGTCGTAGGCATTTTTTGCACTCGATGTTTGTTTTTATTAACTGGGTTATTCACATAGATTATGACATCCCTAGATGCAATGACTCTGACAGTTGCTGTGGCACTACCAAGACGGGAATTGACATTGGCAGCAGCCGCAGTTGTAACTTGGTATGTCTCTTGCAAAACACAACTACGACAATTTTCATATGCATGTACATAGAATTGATGATTTCTTCTTCTATTAACGACAAATCGAACTAAATTGTTTGACATCAACAAATGTACTATTTTATTGAAATTTTCTTAATTGATTTGCAGAAAATAATAAAATTTAAGATATTTGCGTAAGCTTATGATATATTGACCATATGGGTCACTACGTGTTTCGCTGCTATTGAAGAGGAAATATGCTATAGTATCTTGTTTAGACTATGGATTGATGTTTTTTCTTTTAAATCAATTTTGAGTGAATTTTGGAGTGATTGGTAAGGATGGACAAAAAAAAATGTTTGAGACCTAAAAAATATTTTCTTGTGTGGATTGAGGCATACTGATTCTTAAACTTATCACACAAAATATGGATAATTATTTTTATACCCTCCACCTCCAGGATAGGGGTATATTCACTTTGTCATTCCGTTTGTAACACCTTAAAATATTCATCGGAGACCCCATAAAGTATATATATTCTGGGTCGTGGTAAAATTCTAAGACGATATAGCCATGTCCGTCTGTCCGTCTGTCTGTCTGTTGAAAGCACGATAGCGGCCGAACGAAATGAGC
This sequence comes from Polietes domitor, assembly GCA_947397865.1. NCBI lineage: Eukaryota > Metazoa > Arthropoda > Insecta > Diptera > Muscidae > Polietes > Polietes domitor. The sequence continues at coordinate 148,819,670 of OX377618.1, forward strand.
TAGGAGGTTCAAATTTTTCCTAAATGTGTCTTATGGTTGTAGATCGGTTGGGATTGAAAGTGGACGAAATCGGCCCAGAGGGCCGATGTATCACACTTTAAAATCCGTTTATAAATACAAGTTATATAGAAAAATGTAAAAGCGCGACCCCTACGTTCGGCATAAAAAAATAAAATTTTTTTTTTTGAAACTACCTTTCAATAATACTTCATATTCGAAGGTGTACGGCGAACTTTTTTTTTGAGGTACGCCCTAGTGTACATCCCTCTAATTGTGTAGATACGTAAAATAAAGAGATTTTAGATAGTCGTACTCTTGAGGGGGCAAAATTGGAAAAAGGGGATAAAAATGGTACCAACAAAATGGCCGCTGATAGAATCATGGAATTCGGTGTATAGATTCCTCTGACTGCATAGCCACGTAAAATATTTTTTCCCAAATTCGTACTTTATTTTGTTGCTTTTACGACAAAAAAAATGGTAGAATCATGAAGTTGTCTTATACTGCGTACGTGAGAGATAAGGTATTTTCAAAATTTATATTTTTGAAATTAAAATAGGATGGAAATGCAACCAATCAAATGACTGTAGCTGAAAATACACTCTCTATCCCCTAATATTTAGGGTATTTATGATTGCTCCCTTACATTTACTTTATGAATTGAAGTATTATATCCATTATATATTTATAGTATACAAATATTGGTAGCCTTGGCTTATTAATTAAATTTCTTATTTTCATGCAGTTAAAATTTGTTGCGGACATTCCTCTTGTAGCTTGGAAGCACCACAAAGAAAATAAATGTTTTAGCGGGCGAAATGGGACAAAAAGGATAAAATATGGTACCAATGATACGACTAATCCCTCTAATTGCATAGACACATAAAATAGAGGGATTTTTCGAAATTCGTACTTTTAAGGGATATTTAAAAGAGGGATAAAAATGCTGATAATACTTTAATCTGCTGGTAATACTGTGGAATGCACTCCGCGGTGGAGGGTATATAAGATTCGGCCCGGCCGAACTTAACGCCTTCTTACTTGTTTCGTTTGTTTCATTTTGGTCTATAATCAATAATTGATTTGAACTAAAATATTGTCCTGACTCAAAACCGTTTACATCAAATATTGATTACAGACCAAAGTAAAACAAACGAAAAAAGAAATAACGCAAATGAGCTCGGCACTGCTAAAAAGTGTTGCTGGGTATCCATACCTGAATATACAATACTAACATATGTGTCATTCCATGTAAAGTGGTACGGTTTTTGACCAAGATAGCTGCGATTGTTTTGAAAGTTTCTGTATGTATTTAAATATAAATAAAAATATTGTATACGTATTTTCGGAAAAAAATGAAAATTTTTTTCACGAGTTCTAACGAATTTAACATTGAAAATACTACTTTTTTCAAAAGGTGTGTTCATTCAATCGCCTGTAACTCCTGAAATTCTTTACCAATTTTAATGTGCTATAACTTGTTTTGAAAGTAATTTTAACTACTTTTAAAATATTGATGTGGTGTGTTATAGCAGGGTTAGATTTAAAGTTTTTGCAATTTTAATTCTTTTATTTTGATTTTCGAAATGATTACACTAATCCAATTTGTTGAAATTTTAAATAAATGTGCTTAGAACTATTTTAAAGCGACTGTGTGAGTTTGAAAGTGGTAAAATTATGGCTTCAATTTTTTTTACAAAATCAACCAGAATTACAGTGAAAAATCATCAAAAATTATAATTTTTTCATTAGATCATAAATACAAGGTATAAAAGCAATGAAAAATCAAAGAAAAATAGGTTAGGGAACAACATATTTTTTTTTTTCAATTTTTTTCTGATGGTGCAATTTTCACACTACAAAAAAATAAAAAAAAAAATAAATTTTTTTATAACCTATTTTTTCTTGGATTTTTTCATTGTTTTTATACCTTGTATTTTTGAACAAATTACAATTTTGGTGATTTCTCACTCGTTGAATTTGTAAAAAAATCGTAAAAAATAGAAGCCATCATTTCACCACTTTCAAACTCACATAGTCGCCTAAAAATAGACCTAAGCACACTTCTTTAAAATTTCAACAAATGATTAGTGTAATGTCAAAATAAAATAATTAAAATTGCAAAAACTTTAAAAAATCTAAACCTGCTATAAAACACCACATCAGTATTTTAAAAGTAATTGAAATTACCTTCAAAATAATGTATAACACATTAAAATCGGTAAAGAATTTCAAGAGTTACAGGCGATTGAATGAACACGCCTTTTGAAAAAAAGTATTTTTTTTCACTGTTGAATTGGTCATAACTCGTGAACAAAAAATTTTAAATTTTTTTCCAAAAATACGTATACAATAGTTTTTATGTGAACAATACATACACAAACTTTCAAAACTATTGCAGCAATTGAGTTAAAAAATCGTACCGCTTGACATGGAATGACTCATATACTTCATAGGGTCTAGGCCCTAGTGTACATCCCTCTAATTGTGTAGATACGTAAAATAAAGAGATTTTAGATAGTCGTACTCTTGAGGGGGCAAAATTGGAAAAAGGGGATAAAAATGGTACCAACAAAATGGCCGCTGATAGAATCATGGAATTCGGTGTATAGATTCCTCTGACTGCATAGCCACGTAAAATATTTTTTCCCAAATTCGTACTTTATTTTGTTGCTTTTACGACAAAAAAAATGGTAGAATCATGAAGTTGTCTTATACTGCGTACGTGAGAGATAAGGTATTTTCAAAATTTATATTTTTGAAATTAAAATAGGATGGAAATGCAACCAATCAAATGACTGTAGCTGAAAATACACTCTCTATCCCCTAATATTTAGGGTATTTATGATTGCTCCCTTACATTTACTTTATGAATTGAAGTATTATATCCATTATATATTTATAGTATACAAATATTGGTAGCCTTGGCTTATTAATTAAATTTCTTATTTTCATGCAGTTAAAATTTGTTGCGGACATTCCTCTTGTAGCTTGGAAGCACCACAAAGAAAATAAATGTTTTAGCGGGCGAAATGGGACAAAAAGGATAAAATATGGTACCAATGATACGACTAATCCCTCTAATTGCATAGACACATAAAATAGAGGGATTTTTCGAAATTCGTACTTTTAAGGGATATTTAAAAGAGGGATAAAAATGCTGATAATACTTTAATCTGCTGGTAATACTGTGGAATGCACTCCGCGGTGGAGGGTATATAAGATTCGGCCCGGCCGAACTTAACGCCTTCTTACTTGTTTCGTTTGTTTCATTTTGGTCTATAATCAATAATTGATTTGAACTAAAATATTGTCCTGACTCAAAACCGTTTACATCAAATATTGATTACAGACCAAAGTAAAACAAACGAAAAAAGAAATAACGCAAATGAGCTCGGCACTGCTAAAAAGTGTTGCTGGGTATCCATACCTGAATATACAATACTAACATATGTGTCATTCCATGTAAAGTGGTACGGTTTTTGACCAAGATAGCTGCGATTGTTTTGAAAGTTTCTGTATGTATTTAAATATAAATAAAAATATTGTATACGTATTTTCGGAAAAAAATGAAAATTTTTTTCACGAGTTCTAACGAATTTAACATTGAAAATACTACTTTTTTCAAAAGGTGTGTTCATTCAATCGCCTGTAACTCCTGAAATTCTTTACCAATTTTAATGTGCTATAACTTGTTTTGAAAGTAATTTTAACTACTTTTAAAATATTGATGTGGTGTGTTATAGCAGGGTTAGATTTAAAGTTTTTGCAATTTTAATTCTTTTATTTTGATTTTCGAAATGATTACACTAATCCAATTTGTTGAAATTTTAAATAAATGTGCTTAGAACTATTTTAAAGCGACTGTGTGAGTTTGAAAGTGGTAAAATTATGGCTTCAATTTTTTTTACAAAATCAACCAGAATTACAGTGAAAAATCATCAAAAATTATAATTTTTTCATTAGATCATAAATACAAGGTATAAAAGCAATGAAAAATCAAAGAAAAATAGGTTAGGGAACAACATATTTTTTTTTTCAATTTTTTTCTGATGGTGCAATTTTCACACTACAAAAAAATAAAAAAAAAAATAAATTTTTTTATAACCTATTTTTTCTTGGATTTTTTCATTGTTTTTATACCTTGTATTTTTGAACAAATTACAATTTTGGTGATTTCTCACTCGTTGAATTTGTAAAAAAATCGTAAAAAATAGAAGCCATCATTTCACCACTTTCAAACCACAGTCGCCTAAAAATAGACCTAAGCACACTTCTTTAAAATTTCAACAAATGATTAGTGTAATGTCAAAATAAAATAATTAAAATTGCAAAAACTTTAAAAAATCTAAACCTGCTATAAAACACCACATCAGTATTTTAAAAGTAATTGAAATTACCTTCAAAATAATGTATAACACATTAAAATCGGTAAAGAATTTCAAGAGTTACAGGCGATTGAATGAACACGCCTTTTGAAAAAAAGTATTTTTTTTCACTGTTGAATTGGTCATAACTCGTGAACAAAAAATTTTAAATTTTTTTCCAAAAATACGTATACAATAGTTTTTATGTGAACAATACATACACAAACTTTCAAAACTATTGCAGCAATTGAGTTAAAAAATCGTACCGCTTGACATGGAATGACTCATATACTTCATAGGGTCTAAAGTCGATGTTTCAAACGGAATTGATATACCCCCCATCCTATGGTATATCCTCCACCAAGTAAAAAGGCGTTAAGTTTGGCAGAGCCGAATCTTATATATACTTTAGCGTGGATGGGGCATTCCATAATATAGAGGCTGTCGACTTCACGTAATTAAGCAAATTATGATATTTATACACACCACGAGAATATTATGTCTTTGTGCATTTGTTTGTAACACCCTAAAGGAAGAGAGATAGACCCATTGTTAATTATACCGATCGACTTAGAATCACTTTTTGAATCGATTTAGCCATGTCCGTCTGTCTGTCTCTCTGTCCGTCTGGCTATCCATATATTCTTGTAATCACGATACAGGTGCAATTGTAGACAGAACCAAATTAAACTTTGCACAACGAAGTTTTTCGGGATAAGAACGAACGCTATTTAATTTGAAGAAAATCGGTTCAGATTTAGATATAGCCCCCATACGAATTTCACTCCCGATTTGACTTTTTCCGCTCTAGAAACCACATATTGTATCAGATTGTCTTCAGATTTGGCAAAACATCTTATATTTCAACTAGAAACACCTGTGGTAAAAATGGGTCAGATCGGTTCAGATTTATATATAGCTCCCATACAAATTTCGCCCCCGATTTAACTTTTTTCGCTCTAGAAGCCACATATTTTAACAGATCCTCTTCAAATTAGGCGAAATATATTATATTTGTCCTAGAAACACCCATAGTGAAAATGGGTCAGATCGGTTCAGATTTACATATAGCTCCCATACGAATTTCACACCCGATTTGACTTTTTTCGCTCTAGAAACCACATATTGTATCAGATTGTCTTCAGATTTGGCAAAACATCTTATATTTCAACTAGAAACACCTGTGGTAAAAATGGGCCAGATCGGTTCAGATTTATATATAGCTCCCATACAAATTTCGCTCCCGATTTGACTTTTTCCGCTCTAGAAACCACATATTGTAACAGATTGTCTTCAAATTTGGCAAAACATCTTATATTTCAACTAGAAACACCTGTGGTAAAAATGGGCCAGATCGGTTCAGATTTATATATAGCTCCCATACAAATTTCGCTCCCGATTTGACTTTTTCCGCTCTAGAAACCACATATTGTATCAGATTGACTTCAGATTAGGCGAAATATATTATATTTGTCCTAGAAACACCCATAGTGAAAATGGGTCAGATCGGTTCAGATTTACATATAGCTCCCATACGAATTTCACTCACGATTTTAATCTTTTCACTCTAGATACCATATATTACAAGAGATTTTCTTCAAAATTGGCAAAACATCTTATATTTCAACTAGAAACACCTGTGGTAAAAATGGGGCAGATCGGTTCAGATTTATATATAGCTCCCATACAAATTTCGCTCCCGATTTAACTTTTTCCGCCCCAGAAACCACGAATTTTCACCGAATTTCTTCAAAGTGAGCATAAGCATTAGTCACATTTTTCCATGTTTGGATATAGCCCCGATATAATATTCTTATCGATTTGACAAATCGAACCAGGTCATATTAGCCTATGATTAGGAAACATACAAAAATTCTTCCCGTTTTCACTTTTTTGCCGAGTTGGACTGTATTCGATTGGAAAGTGGAGTGTATCATATAGTCGGCCCCGCCCGACTTTAGCCTTTCCTTACTTGTTTTTTATAAATGCGTTATTTGTAAATAAATCATAATGTTTCATTATTATAATTTTGAATTAAAATTAATCAATGAATTTTAAAGATCACGTCCACTTATAGGACGAGTATACAAAAACATTTTTTATAGCGTGATAGCACTTGACTATATACAGTTCTGTGTTATGAGAGTACAAACACAAAATAATTGTTTATTTGGCGATAAGGTTTTGATTTTGATTTGAGAAATTTGGATTATTCGACATTTTGGAGCGGCAATTTTTCTATTCGAATTAATGTTATAATGTAGGATAAAGTGTAAAGGCTTGGGCTTCGTTTTAATTTTATGGAGTTGGGTCAAAACATTGGGACGAAAAGGTATACAATTGGTACCAATGATGCTAATCGAATAGATGGATTTATCAAAATTCGTACTTTTAAGGAATACAATTGGAAAACGAGGGATACAAATGGTACCACCCAAACCGCAGAAGTTGAAATTGAAAAATTCGGTGTATACATTCATCTGACTGTGTAGACGCGGAACATAAATGAATTTTTCTAAATTTGTACTATTAAAAGGGAAATGAATTTTATGATTCTAGCGGTAGACGTTTGATTGTATGAAATAATTACATACATATATATAACAATAATTATAAACTCTGTTAACAATGACATAACTCAAATTTACTCGTTTTGTTTGATTTTTATTTGATGTCACACAACCAACTGTAAACAATTATCGCAACGTCCATAATTCAAATGTCCGATGTATCATCAAGAATCAATTCTAATGTCGATGGCTGGATATTGATCTTCATCATCTTCGTTGTTATCCGCATTAGCATAGTTTGGCGAATCAGGGTTTACAATGGTACCGGGCCGCACTGAAGGTCGCTGTGTGGTTGTGGTGCTTGATGTTGTTGTAGGCGAAGCAGTCGTAGTAGTCAGTTGGGAAGCTGGTGGCACCGGACTAAAAACTGGTCCGTTCATGTTGCTCGGAATGGGAAAGAGAGGATTTTCAACAGGTTGTGATATGAGTGTACCCTGATTGGGACCAACTGTAGGCCTGGTGTTTCCGGGGACATTTGGCTTGGCCGTTGGTATATTAAGAGGGGGTGGTTTAGTTGCCTGATTGGTTTGTTGTTGGCCTTGACTTTGATTTGGTCGTTGTCCCTGTTGTTGCGGAGCTGTTTGCACAATTGGGAATTGTTGTTGGCCCTGGATGGGTCGTTGTTGCTGCTGTTGTTGTCCTTGCACGGGACGTTGTTGTTGCTGTTGTTGCGGAGGTGTTTGCACAATGGGTAATTGTTGTTGTCCCTGGATGGGTCGTTGTTGTTGCTGTGGCTGTCCTTGCACTGGACGTACTTGATTCTGTTGTTGCTGGATGGGTCGTTGTTGAGGGTACTGTGGGGGTAATTCCACAATAATTGTCTGGATGGGATAAACTTGATACTGCTGTTGTTGCTGCTGAACGGGGCGAACTTGGTTCACTTGTGGCGGAGGTTTTTGCACAACTTGTGTCTGGATCGGACGAACCTGGCTCTGTTGCTGCTGAACGGGGCGAACTTGGTTCACTTGTTGCGAAGGTTTTTGCACAACTTGTGTCTGGATAGGACGAACTTGTTGAGGTATTTGCACAACTTGCATCGGAATAGGACGAACCTGTTGCTGTTGCTGCTGAACGGGGCGAACTTGTTGAGGTATTTGCACAACTTGCATCGGAATAGGACGAACCTGTTGCTGTTGCTGCTGAACGGGTCGAACTTGTTGGGGTATTTGCACAACCGGCATCTGAATGGGACGAACTTGCTGAGGTTTTTGCACCACTTGCGTCTGGATAGGACGAACTTGAGTGGTTTGTTGCTGTATGGGTCTGTTTACATTGCTGGAAATTAATTGTCCTTGTTCGTTGTAGACTTTAATGCCTTGAACTTGTTGCTGCTTTGAATTACTAGGCCCATCATTCAAATAGACTATTATAGTTGATGGCTCTCGAGAGTTGGCTTGACCCTGTACCTGTACGGGAAGGAACGGCAGTCCCAATATCACAAATACGGCAATTGCCACACATTGAATGGATAACGATTTAATATTTGCCATTTGCTTCAATCAATGTAAACAACACATCGGACTTTATGGCTTGAAATCAATAGAACAACTAATTTCTAGAAATTCTGTTAATATTTTCTTGTGTGTAAAGTAGTGAGAATAAAAATCTAGTATTTGAGAGATAAGAGCATCGCAGTCAAATCTACTAATTAATAATACATACAAGCATATGACAGATCATATGGGTGGCTCAACGTAGTGTATTTAAATTACTAGGTTTTCAATCAGACATTGTGTGTAACATGTAACACAAATATTTACAAGCAAAGTCAAGTTCGGCGGTGATCTGCAATTACTGAAGAAAATTTGAATAAGAAAAATATGACACCCGCAAAGCCAAGACTTAATGGTAAAAACCAGTTTTGCTTACCTTAACGCACTTCCATATAAACCTGTAACTTAGTTGTTTTTATCCGTCAATTTTCAAAAGTATAAACTTAGATCTTTCGAACGAAATATATCTTACTTAAAAATCTATGTGTATTTGTCAGACACACATATTTTTTCGTATATTTTTAAAATTTGTCCATGATTATAGACATTTCGTTTGTTTAATAGAGACGTTTAGTAAGGAATAAAACGTATCTTCGTTTTTAAAAATCCGTTGGATATTGACTGAGTTATTGACGTTTTTATTAAAACAAACTATTTGTGAGAATACAAGTTTTGTTCATTCAAGTTCACATCCCTCAAAATTTTACGAATTTGAGGTCTTAGTAACTGCTTAAAATTCAGAAAAATTAAAAAACAGATAAAACGTCGAATAAGTACTAGATATGGAAACAAGTAAATTAATATATTTTTATTATTATTAACTAGCTGACCCGACAAAATCTTCCTGTCCAACTTCTATTATTTTGTTTGTGACCGTCGCACAGAGGGTTGAAACTGCCAAAAATGGAGATTAATTCGGGGAAGCCTTCGGGTGAAGTAATGTTTATATGTTTTCAATATCTATACCATAATCAGTAAAAGAAGACACAATTTGAGTACAGTTTAGTGGAAACAAGTAAAAACGGCCGGGCCGAACTTTATATACCCTCCACCATGGATTGCATTCCACAGAGGTTGTCGGTTTTCGTAGAAGAGCAGTAATATTACAGGAAAATATAATTTTTTTAATATAGCCAAACCAAAACAAATACAAATATTAAAAAAAAAAATAATTTTATACATAAATATAATATTTTAATTATTTCAAACCATTATTTATTTCAAATCAAAAAATAAATATTCTTATATTTATATTTTTAAAAAGCTTAAATACCATAAATATTGGTAGAAAGTGGGTGCAGTTGGTTATATTTCCATTCTATTTTAATTCCAAAAGTACAAATTTTGAAAATCCATTATCAGACGTACATTGTGCAAAATAACCTAACTTCATGATTCAACCAATTTTTGCCGTAAAAGAAAAGGTACGAATTTGGAAAAAAAGCTTTCTATTTTGCGTGTATATGCAGTCAGAGGAATGTATACACCGAATTTCATGATTCCAATTGCGCCCATTTGGTTGGTACCATTTTTACCCCCTCGACGTAGTCGATGTAGTCGTTTAGTTGGTACTATTTTTATCCCTCTGTACCATTGTATCCCTTGAAAGTACGAATTTCGAAATATCCGTTTATTTTCCGTGTCTACGCAGTCAGAGGAAAGTATACTCAGAATTGCATGACTCTAGCTGCGGTCATTTGGTTGGTACTATTTGTATCAACCTTTTATTTTTCATGCTTACGCAGTCAAAGGAATGCATACTCCGAATTTCTTGACTCTAGCTGCGGTCATTTGGTTGGTACTATTTTTATCCCCTTTTTCTATTTTGACCCCAAAAAGTACGAATTTTGAAAAATCCGTGTATTTTACTTGTCTATGCAATCAGAGGAATGTATACACCTAATTTCATTATTCTAGGTACAGCCCTTTGGTTGGTACCATTTTTATCCCTCTATTCCCATTTTACGAAGTACGAATTTGGAAAAAATAATTTTATATTATGTATCTACTCAATTAGAGGAATGTACACACCGAATTTCGTGTTTCTAGCTGTTGTTGTTTAATATGTACCATTTTTATCCCTTTTTTGCCCCATTTCACACCCTACAAATAAGAATCACTTTATGGTGCACTTTTTTGTTATAAGGGAAATGCGCATACCAAATATCAAGCAAATATAAACAGACATATTCAAAAAACATGCTTAAATACGCTAAAATATTAAGGATTATTATGGGTATTTTTAGTCCTTGTGACGGACAAATTTTTCCCATTGGGCCGATTTCGCCCCGTTTCAATCCCAACCGATCTACGACTATAAGACGCATTTATGGAAAATTTGAACGTTCTAGCTCCTTTCGTTTAGATGCTAGCGTGCTTTCAACAGACGGACAGACGGACGGACGGACATGGCTAGATCGTCTTAGAATTTTATGACGATCAAGAATATATATACTTTATAGGGTCTCATGTCGATATTTCAAGGTGTTACAAACGGAATGACAAAGTTAGTATACCCCCATCCTGGAGGTGGAGGGTATAAAAATGTTTTTTCCTGGAAAATAAATTAATAAACCGTCCGTGTATAAATTCTTGTTATCGAAGTTCAAGTCACAATTATTATCCAATCCCAACAGAACTTGGTACAGCTAACTTTTTCGGATCAATGACGGACGCTATTAAATTTGAAACAAATCAGTTCAGATTTCCATACAAATGTCATTCCCGATTTGACTTTTTTCGCTCTAGATACTACATATTTATCCGATATTGTTGAAATTTGGCACAACACGTTATATTTTAACTAGAAATATTTATTGTGAAAGTGGGTCACATCGGCTTAGATTTAGATATAGTTCCCATACAAATGTTGCTCCAGATTTGACTTTTCCGTTCTAGTAACAAAATTGTTTATCCAATTTTGTTTGCATTTGGCGCATAACGTTATATTGCACCTAGAAACAGATGTAGTTAAATTTGGTGACATCGGTCCATTGTTTGAGAAAATGCCCACCAGATTTGGTAACATTTGCTCATAAATGGCAATGTTTCGAATGTGTGCGGCATTAAAGGGTAAAAGATATTTTAATACATCTAGAATTGGTAGAAAATTACTTGTAATAGGGTAGAAGATGCAGGATATTAGATAGCCGGCATTACCCGACTTTAGTCTTTCCGTACTTGTTTTTGTATAGGGATGTTTATAAATTAAGATTTATTGTGCAACTTTTCATTACAAAATGCTTAAATATTAAGTTTTCGTCATATTAAAAATTACAGTTGTTCAATAAAACTTAATGTATAAGCACCCATAAAGAGTGACTATTTTCACAATTAATTTAATAAAATAAATTGGCGCAAAAACGCGCAACGTGTAATTGCGCAATATTGAACCTAACACATTGTAATTTATTTAGAAATTCACCATATGGCGGTATGTTATAGAATTCACATTTAAAACTCCATATATATTTTGAAAATACCTTACATTTAGACATATTTTCAACAATTTCTTAACTTTTCTTAACTTTAAGGCCGTGCAACTGGGAAAGTAAAGAACACATGTCATTGATATTTTCGGTAGTGATATAGAATTTTATATTCTTTAATCGTTTAATAAAAAAAATTAATAAAAAAAAAATAAATTTTGAGTTTTGAATTAATCTCCATTTTTGGCGATTTCAAGCCCCTGTGCGTCGTATGAATGTTTAAAAAAATTATTCTCAGTGATTACTGTATCGATTAACGTTTGCTGTCATAGATACTCAATTTAATGACACGGTCATGGATATATAATGTTCGCTATAATGGATTTTGAACATGTTTAGGAACACATTTCGCATGAGTTTGATAATTCGTACGGTGAACTGGAAAAATCGATGTATTTAAAAAGTTAAGGCCGGCTTAAAATTTCCAACTAATTCTGGCTGATCAGAAATTATCCTTCTTTTAGCTCCAGGAGCTATATTTAAGAAGTTATGGCCGATTTAGGATTTCCAACTAATTCTGGCAGTTCACAAATTATCCTTCTTTTAGCTTCATGCGCTATATTTAATAATGCAGATGGTAGAAATTTCAATGGTTGGCATTTTATTGGGTGGAGTTAGTCGTGAAATCATTGTAGTGCTTGGTAAAAATCGCCAAAAGAATTATTGCACCACCTGACCATTCTTCATTAATAGGCAGTGGACTTTTATGCAAATTCTATTTGCAATATTATGTTAACATAATATTGGTTATATCATTTTTTTATTTTAATCATGAGAATCATTTGTGTGAAGTCGTCATTCAATTATAACCATCATTGCAAAAAATAATGTGATATTAACTGAAGATTCTAAGGCGATAGTCTGCGTAAGTACATTGAATTTAAAAATTCGGTTGTCAACATAATCTTCGCTAGAAACGGAATCCTCCAATTCATTGTTTTTCGAAGACAACGACACACAATTTTGAGCAATGCATTGGAACACGAACTGAAAAATCTAAATATCAACATTCGCAATATCAACAGCACTTTTTACTCCAGATTGGGCGCTCCACAACACATGATTCTGTCCGTCAGCTGCAGATTGCCGTGGAATTACCAGTAATATAAATTGAAAATCACCTTCCAACAAAATCATTGAACCAACAGTGCGCCATAGTACAGATTTTCGAGAGGAGCTTCGTTAATTTTAATTTTCATCGCAACCTGTGTGCATTTCGACAGTCTTCAAAGAACGCAGCTGAAATTCCTGATGAAGCAATCATCACTTTACATGATGAAGCAAGCATCGTATTCACATTCTTTTTACATTGCATTCTAACTTGGATAGTGTGGCGCTGTCATTCCTAGTTGGGCATCGCATGTCTTCATTCAATGCCTCATTGTGAATTTTCCGAAATGTCCTATTTGTATTTGGTTCACGAATCGGTGAAAATACATGAAATACGTGTAACTGGATATCCCTGTTTATTTTTATGACTGATTACGAACTGGAATTATGAACCAAATAAAAATGAATCAACAAAATATGTCGTTCCTATCGTCAGTTCAGTAAAATATAAAGATTTTTTGTATTTTGTCTGAATTTTCTTACTTTTCTTTATAATTATCTGATTTTTGTCTTCCGAAAACTTTCGCAGAATCATAACTATCATAACATAAAAGAATTTCGCATATCCACTTGAATTGAGACTTATAGCCTTGAGTTCAATCAAAAATTCTACAGAAAAAGGCACTTTCAGTTTTTTTTTAAATATTCCTATTTTGCGGTCAACTATCCAAAAGTTTTTTCATCCTAAAACCCAGTTCGAACAGTTTGTAACAAAGACCAGCCAAATCGGCTTAGCCGTTCGTAAGTGATGCGATTACCAACGAACATCATTTCATTTTTATTATATAGATAATACTGTGTTTTTACTCGGGAAGGCAAATCTTATTACAATTATGAAGTAGTATCTTATATACCCTCCACCACGGATTGAGTTCCACAGTATTACCGGCAGTACCATATTAGGAAAATTGTTATATCGGGCGATTCATCGTGAGGTTTGATTTTCAATAGGCTTTTTTGACAGATCAAGCATGACTCATATCAAACTGTTTTGTCAATTTGTTCAGTATCGTTTGGAAAGTCTCATACCCTACAGTGAAGAAAGATGACCGTGGAGAATCGATTCGTAAAAATATACTAAGATTAAATTCAAAAATTGTAAAAACATTATTAAGTAATATTGGATTTCAGGCACCGGTATAGATGTTATAAAGAATTTAATTTTACCAGGGATAGGGATAAGCCAGGTCGCACCCCATACAAAAATATTAAACGTTTTCAAATATCAAATTGCAACTGATTTTGACAATCCAAATGGAAGTTATATTAGTATTATTTTAACCAAATTTTATGCTAATTTTTTCATTCTCGGAAATGCAGGGTTTCATTCCCGAGATTATTTTTTTTAGCTATGTCCAATATGCTTTAAAATGTATACATCTTTCATATTGCATTCATTCCATTTTTTCTAAATTAATAGATCCTTGAACGCACTTTAAATATAAATTTTGATTCATGTCTTAGAGTATCTTATTGGTCGAATTATTGATAGTTTTTTTTATTTTTGTTATAGTGACAACTGAAAAATTTCTCGTATTAGGTGTTATGAACATCGCTCATTTTTTGTAAAATAAGTTTGAAATTTTTGGCTCTGAAAAACCATCTTCTGTATTAAATTATTTCATAAAAATGAATAATTTTTCATCCGATATTCATCATTTTGGCATCATTCGAAAGGTATTGAGTCATTCTATTTATTGTTATAACACCTTTTACAAAATGTTCCCAAGATAATACCACCAAAAAAATGTATATAAACGTCCAATAATATGACAAATTTATATTTGAAGTGCTTTCAAGCTTCTATTCTATTCATTCAGAAAAACAAAAATGCAACATAAAAAAATTACACGGGAAAACGCGATTTTTAGAGGTGTTTTCAGGAGCGTTTAGCTTACAGACGGCTTGACCCAGCGACGAAATATCATTAAACAATCCCATCTTCATTTCTGGTTGGTGACCGCACCACTTTATTTTCGTGACCCATCCTAATTCTTTCCATTTTACACATTTCCAATGAAAAAGTTATTCAGTTTCAATAGTTTTTATTTAAATTGTGAAATTATTGCGAAGTTTGCTTTGTTTTCTTTTGGACACGATAAGAAATAAAGTATAAAGGATTCCACTCAGGAAAAAGTGAACCCTTCAATGAGTTCAAATTTAGGAAAATTTAACTTCGCATAGCGCTATCATATAAAGTTCAAAGTTTTCCTTGAAAGTTCGACATACTTTGAACTTGGGTGTAACCAAGTAAATATTTACTCAGTCTGAAGAAAATTGCAGCAAATTTTTCCTCAACCAGTTACATTTTTACTAAATCTAATTAAAATTTAGCTGAAAATGTCAAACTAAGTGCATGTTTCCTTAAATCAAATAAGTATTTACTTAAACTGAGTAGTTTTTTCTAAAAAGCTCAAAAAGAGGAAATCTTTTTTATTTTTTCCGCAAAGCAAGTACATTTTTGCTTAAACTGAGGATAATTTTTACTTGATATAAGGAATAAAGTGAACTTAAAAGAAGTTCATTTCAACTAAATCTGAGGAAATTATTACCCAATGCTTCAAAAAATGATTTGCTACTCTGATGCAAAACTAATACAAAAACTTACAACATGAAATATTGGTCAAAAGTCTGATGATACCTCTGCCATAAAGAGTTGAGCTATTACTCCATGATTGCTGTGAAGTCAAGAAAGGCGCCTTCGCAGTAGTTGTTCAGAACAATACTTGAAGTATTTAAGAAATAAGTCTCGGCAAACGAACGAGAATTGTTTCTTAGAGTACTATTCAAGAATTCTCTAAACACATTGAAGTGGAATGTTTGAAAAACTCATTAATTTAAATTTAGGAAAAAAAAACATTTTTAGTTAGAATTTCCTAATGGCATTCTTTCTTATTTAAAACCTCAAACATGTTCTTCCACACAAGTATGCATTTACTCAACTGGAAGAATTTTTTATTCGATTCAAAGATATATTTTTAAGTAAATTTACTATCCTATTTCTAGTAGATGATGTAGTTCATGTACCATAACTTAGGATACCATAAATTAGGAAATTTTACTCATACTTAGTTAATTTTCTTACTTCTAAGGAAATTTTTACTAATCTGGAGCAAAATTGTAGAACTAAATTTGAGTATGGATTTTACTCAGATTTAGGAATGCTATTTTTCTGCGTGTCCATTTCGTCAAAATGGTTCACAATAAAGTATACTAAAAATCGTTATGTCTGAATCACCAATTCAATATCAGACAACAGGGGTTTTTAAATCCTGCATTTTATATTTTTTGATGGATAGCCATAAGTATAATTTCAACATTTTATACGTTTCGCTGTTATTATTTTTCTGTTTTTTTTTTTAATACATATTTATTTATATTTACTACTTGGTGCGATTTTTTAAACGCATATTCGGCAAGTGAGATGTGCTTCTCGTTTGTTTGTGAGAATCGTCTCCTTATAGAGGCCGGGTTTGATGTCGAAAAGTCGCTGTGAAGCCACTTGAAAAGACTTTTGACATGGTCGAAATCATGATCGTGGTAGTCTGCAGCCAAGTAATAAATGTCACCATGCCATTTGTAAATAAATTTGCGTTCTATTAAATATAGAAGCAAAATGGTCTTGAGCCAGGACAATATCCCAGTTCAAATCAAATATTGATTACAGACCAAAAAAATGCAAACGAAAAAACTAAAATAAAAAAGAAATCCAAAATATTAAAAAAATAATTTTATTTCAAAATAATAAAACTTATCGTTCTTTCCTGAAAAATATTTATTTCTTTGTTTTTTCGATTAGTCGACTTTACTACTTGACACCAAAAAGACGTTTAGTCTACTTTTCAAAAATCGACTTATAGAACCCTAAGTAGAACCTTCATGGGATCAGTGGCATCAGTTGTTTTTTCTTAGACGAAAAAGGGCGGCTCTTTACACGTTTTCATATCAAGTCACACATCTTTTTGCAATTAATTTAAATCATTACTCAATTTAATTAAGTTTAAAAATAAGTAAGTAAAACTAATTTTGAATAAATTTTATTAACTTAAATTTTATTTAAATTAACATTATTTTTTATTACTTTAATTATTAATTTTAATAATTTTAGTAAATATTTTTACAATAACATATATGTATATCGTGATGTGAAAGCGAATCTTTATAGGAATTTTGAGCCTCATTAATTTAAATTTTTATTCATAGTATTGAATACTTATTCTTTTCAATGCTCCTTATTGTCGATGACGTTTTCTTTCGACAAAAATCATGATCAGGAATCAAATAATAATAGTCACCACGATATTGATAAATAAATTTTAATTCTATAACCATAATGTGGTCACGTCCGGGTAACATCTCAGTTCAAATATTTACCCGAAATATTCATATTTTTGTTCTTTTGACCATCATAAAGTCTGGATATTGATGGATCGTGATCCACGTCCCCTTCTGTTAGAGTATATCGCTTTGAATATGGTCTAGTCTGACTTCTCTAAAAGTTATAATGTGAATAACGTATAAAATGTGTTTTTTTATACGGAAGTGATGAATTTGATTTGTGGAAAGACCCATATTGATAAGAACAAGTTTGATGTTTTTGCCCTTGCCAAAAACCAATACCAGTTTGTTTGTTTGCCTGTTGTTGTTAAAAAAAACGAACTAATGTATGATAAATATTTATAAGACGATCATCAGACGATGACGAAATGTATGAATGGGCGGGGCGCGGGCCATTAATAATTCTTTCATTCCATCTCATTCAGAGAAACTTCTCCGTTGGTGTTTCCCGCGCTTATGTAACTAAACGAATGAACAACTTCTGATCCAAGACCAAGGCCTACTGAGGATATTGTGACAACAAATCCTATATAAACTGAATGGTATGGTGTAGATTAATGACATTTAGCATAATGCATCACTCGTCACATTTCTGTCGGCGGTTCTTGGTCGTGGTGGTGTCGGTCGTTGTGGCACTCGCGTCGCAACACCATGTCCACGGTTATCGTTTGTTTGAGCAGCATTTCACGGAGCAGCGGACAGGACGCTCCTATGCCGATATAGCGCGTATTGTAAATCCAAATCCATATGTGTTCGTTCGCACGCAGCCATATCCGGGTCAACCTTTTTGGCCGCAGGGTCGATGATGACGATTGTTTGAGTTTGATCTCGATATTGATTAAAATTCACTATTTGCTAGTATCTCTGTGTGCACTTTAATCCCAAATAAACAATATTGCATTCGATTCGATGGTGATTTAATACCAAAAAAATACATAATTGTTTGACTAACTATTGAGGTGTTATCTTGGTATTTCACTTTTTAGTTCTGGATCACTGGCCAAATGTTGGCGGGGGAGGGGAAGGGTAAATAACTACATACATGTTACCCAAAATGACCGTCTGCTGCTTCTCCAAACAATCAACCAAATAAATAAATATACTACAACAAATACAACACGTCAGCATTGTTTTGTTATCACTGATATCGCACTTTCGTAAAATATATGTAGACATGTACATACATATGTATGTAAGTCTATAATCTTTATATGGAAACATTAAAGTGGTTTCGTACCACTCGAAAATAGTTGACATACATACACTGAAAGAATTTTCCTTCATAATATTTATGAAGCGATTGCATAAAAAGTTTTTCAAAAACTTAGTGAAATTTTTCTTAATATGTGTGAAAAATTCATAAATAGAATTACAATTTTTAATAGAATAGAAAATAGAAATAGAAATACAATTTTTATACCCTCCACCTAAGGCTGGGGTATATTCACGTTGTTATTCCGTTTGTAACACCTTGAAATATTCAACGGAGACCCCATAAACTTCTAAGGCGATTTAGCCATGTCCGTCTGTCTGTCTGTTGAAAGCACGCTAGCTTCCGAATGAAATGAGATAGAAGGTTCAAATTTCTCCTAAATGTGTCTTATGGTTGCAGTTCGATGGGGCTTGAAAGAGGGCAAAATCGGCCAAGAGAGAAAAATTTGTCCCTAACAAGGTCTGGAAATACCCCCTAATATTTAGATTATTTAAGCAATATTTTCAATTTCTGCTTTATATGCGCTTGAAATTTGTTGTGTACATTCCTCTTGTAGCCTGAAAGCACCAATAAGTAAATAACATTTTTAGCGGTCCAAATGGGACAAAAAGGGATGAATATGGTACCAATGATACGATAACAGCTAGAAACATGAATTTTGGAAAGTACATCCCTCTAATTGCGTAGATACGTAAAATAGTAATAATACAATTTGACGAACTTTGTACTTTTAAGCGGAAAATGGGGCGATTGGGGATAAAAATGGTACCAACCAAACGGCTGCAGCTATAAAATGAAATAAAAAGGATTTTGTCAAACTTTGTACTTTTAAGCGGAAAATGGGGCGATTGGGGATAAAAATGGTACCAACCAAACGGCTGCAGCTATAATAATGAAATTCGGTGTGTACACTTCTCTGACTGCGGTGACGCGAATAATAAAGAGATCTTCCGATATTCGTAGCATCAGGATCTAAGTGGAATTAAATTTGGCTACAGTCCAACGGTTGTAGTTAGGATCATAATATTCAGTATTTGCACTCGTCTGTCTACGAAGGCGCTGAAAATAAGAGGTAGAGGTTTTTTCTAAATTCGTACATTTAGGTTCAAAATAGGAAAAGGAGAGAAACTGGTACCAATAAAACGGCTGTACCTAAAATCATGAAATTAGGTGTGTACATTTCACTCTGAAACATATTGGACCTTCAATATTAAAACTTTTCCTATCAAAATGGTACAGACATTTAGGCAGTAGATGAAATCAGGAAATTGCAAATGGGGAGAATCGGACTTGAGATTGTTTCTACCTAATCATATTTATGCCACATTTTTGAAGATTTCTGACTAATAATTATATTAATACTAGCTGAACCCCGCCCGCTTCGCCAGGCAAAAAAACAAATGGTAAAATTAAAATCAGGTTTCATATTGATATTATCGTGGTCAGTAATATATACGTTCCAATTTTCAACGTTCTAGCTAAAAACACTTGCCACGCCCCCACCTCCCACGGAACGAAAATTAAAAATCCGGCATCATATTTATTTTTCTCGTGGTCAGTAATATATACGTTCCAATTTTCAGCCTTCTAGCTTAAAAAACACTATTGCCACGCCCACTAAACGAAAATCCAAATTTCGGTATCATATTTATCATTCTCGTGGTCAGTAATATATACGTTCCAATTTTCAGCCTTCTAGCTCTCAAAAACACTATTGCCACGCCCACTCCGCCCACAAAATGAAAATCCAAATTTCGGTATCATATTTATCATTCTCGTGGTCAATAATATATACGTTCCAATTTTCAGCCTTCTAGCTTAAAAAACACTATTGCCACGCCCACTCCGCCCACAAAATGAAAATCCTAATTTCGGCATCATATTTAACATTCTCGTGGTCAGTAATATATACGTTCCAATTTTCAGCCTTCTAGCTCTCAAAAACACTATTGCCACGCCCACTCCGCCCACAAAATGAAAATCCAAATTTCGGTATCATATTTATCATTCTCGTGGTCAATAATATATACGTTCCAATTTTCAGCCTTCTAGCTTAAAAAACACTATTGCCACTCCCACTAAACGAAAATCCAAATTTCGGCATCATATTTATCATTCTCGTGGTCAGTAATATATATGTACCAATTTTCAGCCTTCTAGCTCTCAAAAACACTATTGTCACGCCCCCTCCGCCCACAGAGCAAATTTTTAAAAATTCTATAGCCTATAGTTCCTTCCAGACCTGCATCTATCTGTACTGAAAATTTCAACAACATCGGTTCAGCCGTTTACACGTGATTTCGGAACAAACAAACAGACAGACTTACACTAAGGTTTTATAATATTCACTAGCTGAACCCCGCCCGCTTCGCCAGGCAAAAAAATGGTAAAATTAAAATCAGATTTCATATTGATCTTATCATATTGATATTATCGTGGTCAGTAATATATACGTTCCAATTTTCAGCCTTCTAGTTAATATTGCCACGCCCACTAAACGAAAATCCAAATTTCGGTATCATATTTATCATTCTCGTGGTCAGTAATATATATGTTCCAATTTTCAGCCTTCTAGCTCTCAATAACACTATTGCCACGCCCACTCCGCCCACAAAATGAAAATCCAAATTTCGGCATCATATTTATCATTCTCGTGGTCAGTAATATATACGTTCTAATTTTCAGCCGTCTAGCTCTTAAAAACACTATTGCCACGCCCACTCCGCCCACAAAATGAAAATCCAAATTTCGGAATCATATTTATCATTCTCGTGGTCAGTAATATATACGTTCTAATTTTCAGCCTTCTAGCTCTCAAGAACACTATTGCCACGCCCACTCCGCCCACAAAATGAAAATCAAAATTTCGGCATCATATTTATCATTCTCGTGGTCAGTAATATATACGTTCCAATTTTCAGCCTTCTAGCTCAAAAAAAAAACTACTGCCACGCCCACTCCGCCCACAAAATGAAAATCCAAATTTCGGCATCATATTTATTATTCTCGTGGTCAGTAATATATACGTTCCAATTTTCAGCCTTCTAGCTCAAAAAAAAAAACTACTGCCACGCCCACTCCGCCCACAAAATGAAAATCCAAATTTCTGCAACAAATTGATCTTTCTCGTGGTCAGTAATATATATGTACCAATTTTCAGCCTACTACCTCTCAAAAACACTTTTGCCATGCTCCCACCGCCCACGAAACGAAAATCCAAATTTCGACATCAAAATGATATTTATTGTGGTCAGTAATATATATGTACCAATTTTCAGCCTTCTAGCTCTCAAAAACACTATTGCCACTCCCACTCCGCCCACAAAATGAAAATCCAAATTTCGGCATCATATTTATCATTCTCGTGGTCAGTAATATATACGTTCCAATTTTCAGCCTTCTAGCTCTCAAAAACAATATTGCCACGCCCACTCCGCTCACAAAATGAAAATCCAAATTTCGGTATCATATTTATCATTCTCGTGGTCAGTAGTATCTATGTACCAATTTTCAGCCTTCTAGCTCTCAAAAACACTATTACAGTAAGGTTTTATAATATTAATAGGGATAGGGATTAATATATACTAGAGACTATAAATGTTATAATAATGAAGAATCACAATTTGCCTAATATAGTAGTGCACTCCTATGTAATGCCGACAGCCCTCTAATCAGCCTCGATAATACTGTGGAATACACTCCGTGGTGGATGGTATATAAGATTCGGCCCGGCCGAACTTAACGCTTTTTTACTTGTTTCATAAACATTTCATATTTCATAAAATAAAATTGTTAAATTAGTTTCATAAGATCAAAGAAAATTTTCATTATATTAAATAAAGATTTCCTAAATATTATGAAATATTTCATAGCCAATAAAATATTTGTGCTATGAAATGTCTTCATAAATATAATGAATTGAATGATTCTGTTCTTTTTACGAAACGTTTAATAACTTACAAACAGATTTTTAGTGTGTTGACTTTATTTGGTTGAATACTAGCTTGAATACTACTAGCAATTCTCATTTATCCTATGTTAACTCTGACATAAGTATGTACCCAAATTTAGGCCAAAGACATATTCACTGCAAAGGCTATCACAATGATGGGGTGTCACTGAACCAATTCTCCGCAACTAAAACAAGTCAGACTTTTTTGTTTATATTGGAAACTTTAGTATAAATTATAAATATTTATGAAACTTTTTCATAAAATTAATGAAGTTTCTTTATAAAATCTATGCAAATTTTCATAAATTATATTGAAAAATAAAGAACTTGTATGACAAAAGTTCATTGAGTGGAAAACTGCATTTCATAGTTTCTAAGAAATGTTTCAGAAATTCTATGACACTTTTCATTGATTTGTGCTTTATGAAACATGTTTCATACATTTTGTGATCATAAATATTATGAAGATAATTTTTTCTGTGTAATTACTTTATGGGAGCTGAACTCCACATATTTTATGAAGAATTTCTGGAAAATCGCAGGGATTGTATTTTTTACTAGAGCAGAAAATATAAAGAATTTGGTCATCATACCATTTGTAAATAAATTAGCATTTTATAAATTGTAGATGCAAAATGGTTTTGAGCCGGGAAAATATTGATCACAGACCGAAATAAAACAAACGAAAAGAAATGCAGGAAATATTATGTTTTAAACTTAGAAAAGTGCATGTCTTGTAATTGAAAGCTCTTGGTAATTCAGCGAAAACTTAATTACTTTTACAATTAGAATTGTTCGAGGCACAGTGGTTCAGAATCAAAATCCATCAGCCAAAATTCAATAACTTTTGTACTAGTAGACATTTTTGAGTTCTGCATAAAATTGAAATTAGACAAGGACCCAAGAATTATTTTTCGATTTTAAAGAAAAGTAATTTTTTGTTTTTCAGTTTTTAACATTTTTACGTATTTGGTCACAATGCGCAGAAAAAAAATAAACTTTTTTCGTATTACAGATTTTCGCGCTTTCCAGATTTTGTAAATTGAATTGTAGATTGAAGTAATAAATTGAACCTTGAAAAATCAGAAATTGATAATGAGCTGTTGCAATATCTTTGCGTAATGCTCTACTTTTGCAGTGTTCCTAACTGAAATATAACGTGATGTAGAAAATATGTCTAAAATCGTAACTGAGGCTTATTGGGTTTACATCAAAAAAGGGACCCTTGGTCCACTTCATCAGTAAGTCTTTCCTTGTGAAATAATCTATGAAAAGTGGAAAAGTTTATCAAGATTCTATGTAATATGAAGGTTTTTAGGCGATAATAATGAAAATTGGTCAATGTTTTCAAATACTGTGACAGGTATTCCGAGAGCAAATATAACTTGATCTGGAAAATTTGATCTGACGACAAATGCAGATTTTACAGCGGTAATAGTATAAATTGGTCGGAAATTTTTATTTTGGGTTTGTACCGTAGCATGTGCCTATATAGTTCTCATTCTTGGTAGGCATTCCTAGTTGAAATATATCATGATCTGCAAAATTGGGCCAAGATCCGATGTAATATGTAGTTTCTACAGCGGTGATAGTGCTAATTGGGGCCCGCATTTGTATGGGGTTTATACCAAAATATGGAACCATATATTTGACTTTCGTAGTAGGCATTCTTAATTGAAATATAACATGATCTGCAAATTTTGACAAACTTCCAATGTAAAATGATAGTTCTTGAGGGGTAATAGTAAAAAATGGGGCCCCATTTGTAAGGGTGCTACATTAAAAAGTGGACCTATATAAATCACGATCAACGTAGGTATTCTTAGTTGAAATATAATATGGTCAGTGTAAGATGTGGGTTCTACACCATTTTCAAGTGTAGTTCAAAAGACACCATTTGAAATTCAAAAATTCCTTTTGAAATTCAAGAAATATCAATTGAAATTCAAAAATTCCATTTGAAATTCAAAAAATATCATTTGAAATTCAAAACTCAACATTTGAAATTCATAACTCGTCATTTTTAATTCAAAAGACATCATTTGAAATTCAAAAGTCGTCATATTAAATTCAAAACTCGTCATTTGTAATTCAAAAGACACCATTTGAAATTCAAAACTCGTCATTTGTAATTCAAAATACATCATTTGAAATTCAAAATTTTTCATTTGAAATTCAAAAATGTAAACAAACTTATTTAAGAAAAATATACATTAGATGGGGTAGCATTTATTTTCTGCAAATTTGGATATTCTGAAGTTTTGGAAACAGGTTTAATAAAATGATAAGCAACTAATAATTATAATGATGTAAAATGTCGGTAATTTCATATATAGTTTATAACCTTCAACAGCTCAGGGAATATCTGCATATAATTTATAATGACTTGAATTTTACTTAGGGTTGGATTATTTGTGTGGGAGGTACAACACATGATAACTATTTTACAGGTATATATTTGACCCAAAACGTATGCCAATTTGTGTGAGAGGTCTTGCAATATCGCTCATATTGCAGGAGTATATAACGTCTATGAAAACATCACCAATGTCCAAATTTCAGAGTATTCCGAACGTCCGTATAGAAGTTATAAAATCTTTAAATTTAAATAGGTTTGAGTGATTTGCTTGAGAGATACGTAAATCTGTTTTCTTAACAGCAGAATATTAAAGTTTACAGAAATAAATAAATGCTACCCAACCTAATGTATATTTTGCTTAAATAATTTTGTTTACCCTTTTTGAATTGCAAATGGAATAATTTTTGAATTACAAATGGAATAATTTTTGAATTTCAAATGGTGTCTTTTGAATTACTTATGACGAGTTTTGAATTGCAAATGACGAGTTTTGAATTTCAAATGGTGTCTTTTGAATTACAAATGACGAGTTTTGAATTTCAATTGTCTTTTGAATTACAAATGACGACTTTTGAATTTCAAATGTTGTCTTTGAATTACAAGTGACGAGTTTTGAATTTCAATTGACATTTTTTGAATTTCAAGTGATATTTTTTAAATTGCAAATGGAACTTTTGAATTACAACTGGTGTCTTTTGAATTTCAAGTAATGTCTTTTGAATTTCAAATGATGTCTTTTGAATTACAATTGAAAAAGGTGTAGAGCGATAATAGTGTAAACTGAAGACCCATTTGTATGGGGGCTATACCAAAACATGGACCTATATAGCTGGCTTTTAAAGATGGCATTTCTCGTCTAAATGTAACACGGAGTGGGTAATTTAATCAAGATCCGATGAAAATGTGAATTTTAGAGCAGTAATAGTGTAAATCGGAGGTACATTTGTTGTATGGGGGCTATATCAAAACATGAACCCATATAGTCCAGTTTTACCTTAACTATTTCTAGTTCAAATATTGATCCTGAATATTTTATCAATATCTAATGTAAAATATGTATTCTAGAGCAGTAATAAGCTAAATAGGAGAACTATTTGTGCGGAGGCTATATCTAAATCTAAACCGATTTCCTTAAAATTCAAACGTCCTTGGGATAAAAAAATACTTCTGTCAAATTTAATGGCAATCGGACAACAATTTGGACCTGTAGAGTGCCAACAAGCATAGATGGACAGCAGACGGACAGACAGACATGGATAAATCGATTCAGCTGGTGATTCTAAGCCGATCGGTATTTCATTTGATTCCACAATTAAATGAAAACTGAAATTGCCACGCCCAAATAAAATTTTTAGTTTTTTTACGATTTACGAAATTTTTGATTAAAATTATTTTATCTTTAGTCGATGACAAACTGCTATTATAACTTTATAAATAACTTAAGATTGATATCGGCTCAATATTTACATGCGCTCGCGCGAAGAAAATAATGCTTCATTTTTGGCTTAGAAGGCTTTACCATTTCAGAATATTCTTTTTAAAATGAATAAATATGACAAAAGTTTAAGAATATTTGTAAATGCCGAGGCATCGGTCGGCTTCGCGAATATAGTTATAGTTATACTGTAGAAAATTAACAATACTAAATAAATACATCCTTCAGGTAAATCTCTGTCTGAAAAGGAGAGCAAAAACGTAATTACTCCTTTAGAAATGCAAAAGAACACCTCAAGAGCTCATATTTTCTACGAACTAAACGAAATTTAAATATGATACATGGTTTCCGAGATACATCCCAATAAAATAACCTATATTATGATGAAATTGTCAACTATTTTAGCATTTATGAATTTTAAACGCATCCACAGCTAAATTTAGCCGCGATATTGACAAAGTTTTTTAGAATATGCTTAATAGGAATGTTCTTTGCAAAATTCAATGAGTAAAGTAATATAAAAGTTCTTAAAAATCCCAAACAAATGCTTGGAATTTTTATTCTGAGAGTGAGGGTATATATAAGTCGGTTTAACCGACTGAAACTTACTTACTTCTTGATTGAGCTCACTTACTTACTTCTTGAGAACAAGTAAGGAAAGCCTAAAGTCAGGCGGGGCCGACTATATGATACACTCCACTTTCCAATCGAATACAGTCCAACTCGGTAAAAAAGTGAAAACGGGAAGAATTTTTGTATGTTTCCTAATCATAGGCTAATACGACCTGGTTCGATTTGTCAAATCGATAAGAATATTGTATCGGGGCTATATCCAAACATGGAAAAATCTGACTAATGCTTATGCTCACTTTGAAGAAATTCGGTGAAAATTCGTGGTTTCTGGGGCGGAAAAAGTTAAATCGGGAGCGAAATTTGTATGGGAGCTATATATAAATCTGAACCGATCTGCCCCATTTTTACCACAGTTGTTTCTAGTTGAAATATAAGATGTTTGCCAATTTTGAAGAAAATCTCTTGTAATATATGGTATCTAGAGTGAAAAGATTAAAATCGGGAGTGAAATTCACATGGGAGCTATATGTAAATCTGAACCGATCTGACCCATTTTCACTACGGGTGTTTCTAGGACAAATATAATATATTTCGCCTAATTTGAAGAGGATCTGTTAAAATATGTGGTTTCTAGAGCGAAAAAAGTCAAATCGGGAGCGAAATTTGTATGGGAGCTATATATAAATCTGAACCGATCTGCCCCATTTTTACCACAGGTGTTTCTAGTTGAAATATAAGGTGTTTTGCCAAATTTGAAGACAATCTTATACAATATGTGGTTTCTTGAGCGGAAAAAGTCAAATCGGGAGCGAAATTTGTACGGGAGCTATATATAAATCTGAACCGATCTGACCCATTTTTACCACAGGTGTTTCTAGTTGAAATATAAGATGTTTTGCCAAATCTGAAGACAATCTGTTACAATATGTGGTTTCGAGAGCGGAAAAAGTCAAATCGGGAGCGAAATTTGTACGGGAGCTATATATAAATCTCAACCGATCTGACCCATTTTTACCACAGGTGTTTCTAGTTGAAATATAAGATGTTTTGCCAAATCTGAAGACAATCTGTTACAATATGTGGTTTCTAGAGCGGAAAAAGTCAAATCGGGAGCGAAATTTGTATGGGAGCTATATATAAATCTGAACCGATCTGACCCACTTTCACCACAGGTGTTTCTAGTTGGAATATAAGATGTTTTTCCAATTTTTAAGAAAATCTGTTATAATATGTGATATCTAGAGTGAAAAGTGTCAAATCGGGAGTGAAATTCGTATGGGGGCTATATCTAAATCTGAACCGATTTTCTTCAAATTAAATAGCGTTCGTTAGATGGACGAACAGACAGACGGACATGGCTAAATCGATTCAAAAAGTGATTCTAAGTCGATCGGTATAATTAACAATGGGTCTATCTCTCTTCCTTTTGGGTGTTACAAACAAATGCACAAAGACATAATACTCTCGTGGAGTGTATAAAAATACGCAATATTTATACGAAATTTCAAACTTTAATGCCTGATAACTGTGCGAGATATTGATTGACCTCTATACAACAATTCAATGAATAAAGTCGAAATTTGGGAGCATGAAATTTGGGAGTTTTGGTAATCCACTGTGCGACGTGAGCTTCCTTATTATTGCTAGATTTTACCCGAATTCCCGCTATAGGAGCTTTAGACCACTTGGTAATTTTTGCTGATAGTCCATCGTCGATGTTTGAAAAAGATAAGTGTATGTCTTGTATACTTCACACCCCCCCTATACAAAATCAAATGTTGAAATTGTTCTTGTTTAAAAACCCTTAGGACTCCAGCTCTTACGTACGACCAAGCTCACCTAACCGCCCGATACAATTAAGCTTTTTTCGTATAATAAACGTATAATCAAAACAAAAACTTGTCAATCTAGATGGGTTATGACCATCAATGTCACTAATTTTTGTGGATTTACTTTGCAATTTATACGTTTCATAAAACCCACTGTGCTTTTATTATAATAATAATTCTATATCTAGAACAGCAAATGGTTGCCGCCACCGGTACCCACTACTATTATTACTACTACTACTACTGATCCTACCAATAACAATATGCAGCGACGATTGTCGTCTGTAGACCAACCAAATGTTGATAAACAAATATAATTGATAAGATTCAAGTCTGTGTAATAATGATAAAAATGTTGAAATTTTAATGATATACAAACGTGCCCAAACACACTTCTACTGATACTAGCTATGCGAACGGCGAAAGAAGGCACCATATAACGATCGAATCAAAAAAGAAACAGAAATTCAAACGAAACACCCTATAATAGACATAATAAACTAGGCTGTAATGCGAGGTTTTTTGGAAGTATCTCAGAAACTACCCTACGGGAAATTGTTGGAAATTCCTATAGACGTACTACTCTGAGATAGGTCGATAGGTGTATTTAAATATTTGTACAAATAATAATTACTGAAATACTGTTTAATCTCTCCATTGTATATAGTACTAGCAAATACCCGCTACTTCGTATGTGGTGTAAGGATATACTCTTCAGGGTAAATCGCTTGTAAACGCTCAAAACTTAAAAAAATTACTTTATTTTGCGCAACTACGTAATCATTGTCGACTCAGATCCTACATTGCCGATGGAATTTATACACCAAATTAATGTTAGTCGCCTTTGTACAAATCATCATAATCAATTTATACGTAGTCAATAGTTTAATTTAAGTAGGCACGAACATTGAAACAATTTTCTTACAAAAATCATATAAAGTAGAAAAATATTAGTCCGTCTCAACAGAGTAGGAGCGTATATGTCAGTTGGGATAGAACAAAGTGTAACGCATTAAAGGAGTGACTGATGTCTACAATCCCTTTCTCGTCTGTCTATCTGGCTGGCTGGTGTACAGGATAACTCTCAAAGGAAGTTAGGAATTTACTCAAACTCTGAACATAGTATTACTATTCCCAGACTTAGTTTAAAATTGGAGATGGTTGAATTGACTATGGTACCCCCACATTTTCCTAGTATTCGGAACCAGTTGTATTTTGATATTTGATGAAGTTTTTATAATCACTTTGAGCGTACGTAATATGGAGGATTTTGCCACGCCCCTTCTTGAACCTCCCACACTAATCGCCATTACGTTAAAATTAACCTTTTATAACTTCTATACGGATGATGTGAAATTTGAATGTGAATTTCTTTGCCAATATTTTCATATATGCTATGCACACACCGGTTGAAATCAGCTGCAATTTTAGATCTAAAAAAATTATAATCACTTTAAACCTACAAAATATGTATGCGTTTGTCACGCCCTTTGTAAAATTAAATCCTTTACATATACATGACTTCTATACCGGTGCATGACTTGAAATCTGAACTTATAAATAGAACAAACATTATTTATATATTTTTTATTTTTTTTCGACGGGGCTATAATATTCGCACATAACTTCACGATTATAATGCAATTTCTTTGTAGTTTGTACTATTTGTATCTCTTTTTGTCTTGAATTTCTAAATTTGATGTTGAAAAGTCGCTGCGAAGCCACTTGAAAAGACTTTTGACATGGTCGAAATCATGATCGTGGTAGTCTGCAGCCAAGTAATAAATGTCACCATGCCATTTGTAAATAAATTTGCATTCTATTAAATATAGAAGCAAAATGGTCTTGAGCCAGGACAATATCCCAGTTGAAATCAAATATTGATTACAGACCAAAAAAAAAAATTCAAACGAAAAAACTAAAAAAAAACATTTATTTGCCGCGTCTATGTACTCGGGGATATGTACACTAGAGCGTACCAGGTTACAAGTAAAAAAAAAAAAGTTCGCCGTACACCTTCGAATATGAAGTATTATTGAAAGGTAGTTTCAAAAAATTTTTTTTTTTTTTTATGCCGAACGTAGGGGTCGCGCTTTTACATTTTTCTATATAACTTCTGCATTTATAAACGGATTTTAAAGTGTGATACATCGATGTTTTTGTCCGATTTTTTTGTCTTTGAAGTCATTGAGCTCAAACATGATTCATGATTTTATGCGAGCTTTAATTTTCGATTATTAGAGTGGTACATTAGGGTAGTAGCAACTGAGAAATGATGGGTAAGTACCAGAAGGGGGTGCTTGAGCTCAATGACTTCAAAGACAAAAACATCGATGTATCACACTTTAAAATCCGTTTATAAATACAAGTTATATAGAAAAATGTAAAAGCGCGACCCCTACGTTCGGCATAAAAAAATAAAAATTTTTTTTTTGAAACTACCTTTCAATAATACTTCATATTCGAAGGTGTACGGCGAACTTTTTTTTTGAGGTACGCCCTAATGTACACTCCTAATGTTTAATAGTCTTTTCATATTCTAGCTGAAAACTTTGGTTGGTACCATCTATATCCCAATTTAGTTTGTTCGATTTTTATCACTTTTGATACGCTTCCACCTTTAAAGTGCACACTTTGATACAGTACATTTGTATTGCACGTTAGAATAACTATGTATATACCTTATTCTATACATTGGTGGGTACCATTTTAATCGCCATTTTAATTTCAACTTAAAAGTATAAATTTTGAAAAATCCATTAGAGGTCAGAATTTCACACCGATTCTTTGTTGTTGGTACCATTTGTATCCCTCTTTTCCTCATTATTCTTTAAAAACCCTTTATTTTGTGTTTCTATGCGTGGGGGCGTACAAATCGAATTTCATGATTGGTTATCACTATTTACCCAATTTCACCCAATTGATGGTACAATCGTTCGAAAAATTCCTTCATTTTGCGTTTGTAAGCATTTTGAGGTATATATATACACGCTGAATTTCACGATTTGAGGGATGTTCACACTGAATATTTTGATTCCAACTCCATACCCCTTAAAAGTACGAATTTCGAAAAATCCCGTCTTATCACACCTCTACACTGTAAGAGAAATGTACACACCAAATTTCATGATTCTAGCTCTAGCCGTTTGGTCTGGGGAGTGATCAGTCAGTCAGTCAGTCACTCAATCACGCAACTCTTTTATATATATAGATAGAGCAGACATCGTATGATCCAAGGTGATTGAGGTATGATCCAAGTCATATCCTTTGAAACGTGTAGTATAGAATAGTTATCGGACAAGTTATGTCACAGGTAGGGATGTCAAAACCGAAAACCGGTGTCAACTCCGACACCGTCCACCGGTTTTTTAAAAATTGTCATTTTCGACCAACCTGGGAAACCGGTGTTTTCATGTCGGTTAATCGGTTTTTAAATTACAAAACATTTGCATTTCGTGGATATATTCTACAATAAAAAGACGCAATTATTTGTTTACTAGCTGCGAATATAAGCTGAACTGACCTCAGGTTTAAGATTTTTCCCAAAATATTGATTTTCTGAAGTGAAAAAACCAAGTAGCTTCGTTTGGAGATTGATGTGTAACATCGAAGCCATTGACTGCTATTTCATTGGTTTATACCTAAAGGAATCATGTCTCATTCGGTCCAACATTCACGAGCGCGAAATTAAAACATATCACTCTGGCAGTAAATACGAAGAGACTCGAGAGCATTGATGGATGTAGAAAAGGTACACCTAGAAAAACGTGAAGTTAAAATGAACTAAAATTC
This sequence comes from Polietes domitor, assembly GCA_947397865.1. NCBI lineage: Eukaryota > Metazoa > Arthropoda > Insecta > Diptera > Muscidae > Polietes > Polietes domitor. The sequence continues at coordinate 148,852,189 of OX377618.1, forward strand.
AGGAAAATTTAAAGCAATATTTCCTCATACTTTTCCTTGAAACTTGCTTTAAATTTTCTTAATCTATGTAAAATTTTGCTGAAATTTTCCTGAAACTAAGTACATTTTTACTCAAATCAAGTAAATATTTACTTAAACAAGGACAAAGGTGAATTTAAAATAAGTTCAATTTAACTAAAAAATTCAAACAAATGGTTTTGTTTCAGAGTATGCAAAACTAATACAAAAAATTACAACATGAAATATTTCTCAAAAGTTTCATGATACCTCTGCCTTAAAGAGTTGATCTATTAGTCCATAGTTGCTGCGAAGGCAATATAGGCGGCTTCACAGTGGTTGTTTAGATTAATACTTGAAGTATTTAAGAAATAAGTCTCTGCTAACGAACGAGAATTGCTTCTTAGATTAACACATTAACTTAATTTTAAGAAAAAATAAATTTTTTAGTTAAAATTTCATAAATGAAAATTCCATTTATGAAATTTTAACTAAAAAATTTATTTTTTCTTAAAATTAAGTTAATGTGTTAATCTAAGAAGCAATTCTCGAAGCAATTCCATACAAAAAATTCTTAATATTTTTATACCCTGACTCTACAGAGTTAGAGGGTATATATCATTTGGGGCTTTGGTAACGCATTGAAGGAGTGACTTAATACCCTAAATATATTTGGACCAAATCCGTTTCACAACATTTTAAGCTGATTGGGCCATGTCCGTCCGACCGTCAGTCTGGCTGGTGTTCACGATAACTATCAAAAGGAACTAAGGAATCAATTCAAACTTTGCACATAGTAATATTTTCCCCAAACTTAGTTTAAGTTCGAGGATGGGCGAAATTGCCACGCCCCTTACTGTACCTCCCACACAAATGGTCTATATTCCAATGTTGTTAAAACCAATGAAATTTCCACACGGATAGTCGGAATTTGCTTTATTTAGGTATATGATAAAGTTTTTATAATCTCTTTTAGTATACACAATATGTCGGCTTTTGCCACGCCCCTTTTAGTACCTCCCCAAATAGAATTAAATGTCCTAGAACTTCTATACGAAGGATCGTAATACTCTGAAATTTGGCAATGTTTTTATAATCGTTATACTCATCCGGATTATCATTTTACAAAAAAATACGCAATATTTATGCGAAATTTCAAACTTTAAAGCCTGATAACTGTGCGAGATATTGACCTCTATCCAAAAATGTAGTCAGATGGCGGACATCGTTCTCTTGCCTTTTATGATACACAATGATAAGCATTGTGCTTCGGTGAGATATATCATAATCTCACATATTTGAATAGAGCATCTCAAAATAACAAGGGAAAATTGGTGGACTAGAGTGATCAAAAACCCGGTTTTTCTACAATGTCGGTTTTCCAAAAACCGTGATTTCAAAAAACCCGGTTGCACGGTTTTCTTTTTATGTAAAAGCCGGTTGGACCGGGTTTTTTCCAAACAGTAACAAATGGGGAAATTATTCATTATAGGGTAATTGCACAAAATGTTGACCATTGCGCATACATGTCATAATCAGATTCAGCGCACTGAAATCTTTCAGAATTGACTCCAAACATTCCTGTCTGAATTAGCTTGAGATCCATTAACAAAAATTCGTTGGCCGATTTTTTAATATTATCTGTATATTAAATCATTAAATCATTACATTTCATCCTACAACTATTTTCCCCAAAACATCAGGACAGGTGTTAAAACCGTATAAACTACAAATTATTTCTTGCTGAAATCGGTAATCATTTTGAAAACCGGCTATAATTTCTAAACCCATTCTAAAGCTAAAATACATAAAAAACAAGTAAAAACGGCGTTAAGTTCGGCAGGGTCGAACTTTATATACCCCCCACCATGGATTGCATTCGACAGAGGCTGCCGATTTTCGTAGAAGTGCAATAATATTACAGGAAAATTTAAATGTTTTAATATAACCAATCCAAAACAAATGCAAATATTGAAAAAATAATTTTAAAAATAGTAGAGGGTCCGCCAAATAACTTTTTTTGAAAATGCTATAAAAAAACTACTGAATATTTTCTCAAATTTCTTTTTTTATTTGAAAGTACAATCCTTCCGGTTAATAATGGAAAATAATTTCATTCAAATGGCTGCCTCGGGCACCCCACAAATAATAGTCCAACGGTTGAATAGTTGAAAAAAAAACGTTAGATGGCGAACCCTTTATAATATTTTTATTATTTCAAAACACGCTCCGATATTGCAAGCTTTGCCTGCAATATCCAAGTAATACTTAAAGTCAATTCAAAACATAAATATTCTTATATTTATACTTTCAAAAAGCATAAATACCATAAATATGGAATGTATACACCGAATTCCATGATTCTAGCTGCGGCCATTTAATTGGTACCATTTTTATCCCCTTTTTCCTATTCTAACCCATTAAGAGTACGAATTTCTAAAATCTCTTTATTTTAAGTAACGCAATTAAAGGGATTCACACACACCGAATTTCATCATTCTAGCTGTAGTCGTTTAGTTGGTACTATTTCTATCCCTCTGTACCTATTGTATCCATTAAACCAAAAAAAAATTAAATTTGGAAAAAACTTTTTATTTTTCGTGTCTACGCAGTCAGAGGAATGTAAACTCCGAATTTCATGACTCTAGCTGCGGTCATTTGGTTGGTACTATTTTTATCCCCCTTTTCCATTTTGACCCCAGAAAGTACGAATTTCGAAAAAATCTGTTTATTTTAGGTGTATACGCAATCAGAGGAATGTATATACCGAATTTCATTATTCTAAATGCAGCCGTTCGGTTCGTACCTTTTTTATTCCTCTATTCACATTTTACCCCTTAAAAGTACGAATTTGGGAAAAATACTTTTATATTATGTATCTACTCAATTGGAGGAATGTAGACATCAGATTTCGTGGTTCTAGCTGTTGTCGTTTAATATGTACCATTTTTATCCCTTTTTGGCCCATTTCACCCCCTAAGAAAAAAAATCACTTTATGGTGGACGTTTTTGTTATAGGGGGAATGCGCGTACCCGATATCAAGTAAGTACGAGCAGACATATTGAAAAATATACTTAAATACTCTAAAATATTAGGGGTTATTATGGGTATATTTAGTCCTTGTGAGGGAAACATTTTTCCCTTTGGGCCGATTTCGCCCAGTCAATCAATCCCAATCGATCTACGACTATAAGACACATTTATGGAAAATTTGGATGTCCTAGCTCTTTTTGTTTGGTTGCTAGCGTGCTTCCAACAGACGGACGGACATGGCTAGATCGTCTTAGAATTTTATGACGATCAAGAATTTATATACTTTATAGGGTCTCAGGTCGATATATCAAGGTGTTACAAACGGAATGACAAAGTTAGTATATCCCCATCCTGGAGGTGGAGGGTATAATAAGAAAATAAATAATATGTTTGAAATGAACTTCAAGGATAATGTGTATTTTTGAACTACTTGATATACAAGGACCTTTTATCGCTCTCTTAAGTTCGCAAAGGGTAGTTCATGAACTTTTCAGACGATACCAACGATATCAATGCCTCTCGCAAAAACGCCAAAAGTACCCGCATTAGATCAGTCCAAAACTAGAACCACGTACAACTTTGGCCTAAGGTAAACGTCATATTAGCTACAGGGACGTATAAGGCTGAATCGCGAAAAAAAATGTTGTTAGTTATCCCCAGAAATGAGAACTGGATTCTTTAGTAAAGATGTCTGTGAGGTACTCGCTCCTGAAACACTTCTACAAATAATTAATTCGTCAATTTGTTTCCAAATACGCTGGTGGGTGCTTATGTGAAACCTTGGACGAACTTCGCCATTTTAGACTCACAGTTTTGCTGTGTTCGTAAAGTTGTTTAGTTGATTTGCTGCCCCTAATAATAAGCGTTCTTAAACAAATTCTTACTGAAAAAGAGGCTTTTTGTACTATGAAAAAGAACCGGTTGAGATCGACATAAAAAATCCGGGTTTCCCGGTTTTTTCAAAAACCGTGATTTTAAATAACCCGACAATCGGTCTCAGATAGACCGGGATTTCCGGCCTCGGGTTTGATCACTCTAGTTGGACTTCAAAGAAAACCAGATAAAAAAAATAATTTAAATAAAATCGCGCTACATTTGAAAAATAATAATTCTTTTATTTTGAATACATTGTCAAAATTGTCCATCGCATGGTCTCTTTTCTCAACCAAAGTCTCTACACATTCTCTCTGATGGTAGAGGCAAAAAAACACAATAATATACCGAAATAAAAAGAAAACTTGCATGTAAGATAACACTATGCCAACATTTTTATCGAAATCTGATGGATTTTAGCTTTCTAAATTTGAAAACGATACTACAAATACAAGAGGTGTTATTTTGGTATTCAAAGAAAAATGCCATTTTTGAGATAAATGATCGGATGTTTATTTCATACTAAAGAGGATGGTATGCCGTTAAAAATGAAAAACAACATCAGCCAAATGGCCACCACGACCACGCTTACAGGACCATATCCTTTTCATGAAATTTTCCATAACCAAATCGCAAAGTGGCTGCCCTATGTCCTCGATAGCCCCACGAATTCTATCTTTGAGATCTTGAACCGACGCTGGGCTGTTCGGAAACTTTTCCCGTAAAAGAGCAATGGTTTCGTTGCTTGTATGGCACGTAGCGCCGTCTTGTTGAAAGTAAACGTTGTCCAGATCAATACCATCCAACTCTGACCATAAAAAATCATTAATCATCTCTCGATAGCGAAATCAATTCACCGTAACTGTTGATCCAACCTCATTTTCGAAAAAGTAAGGTCCAATGACCCCGCCGGACCATAAACCGAACCAAACAGTCACACGATGAGGATGGAGAGGCTTCTCAACAATAACTCTTGGGTTTTCCGAACCCCAGATGCGACAATTTTGCTTGTTGACGTAGCCACCGAGGTGGAAATGGGCCTCATCAGTCAAGATGATTTTTCGATGGAATTCCGGATAATTTTCATTCATGAATTTTAATAATTTCAATGCGTTGTTGAAGCGTTTATAGAGTGATCAAACCCGAGACCGGGTTTTTCATCTGAAACCGATCGTCGGGTTTTTTAAAATCGCGGCTTTTGGAAAACTGGGAAACCCGGGTTTTTTATGTCGGTCTCAACCGGGTTTTCATAGTGCAAAAAATGTCTTTTTTTCGGTGCCACTTTTTATACAGGGCTTTCCAACAAAAGGTGTTATTTTGAATCACCCGGTATTTCGGTAGCTGTCACTTTTAAAGCTTTTATTCTTTGACATTTGACAATAACGCATTGAAATTATTAAAATAGCGATGTTCGTCCTAGGTTTCAAATGCATTTCTTATGGGCAGAAGAAAAATCGACGCCGTTGACCATTTGCCGCTGCGGATGCATAAGAATATATGTGAATATTTTTAAAGGTGTTTTCAGGAGCGTTTAGCTCACAGACGGTTTGACCAAAGGACGAAATATTTTGCAGATCATCCTTAAATAAACCAGAAAAATTTCTGGTGGTGACCGCAGGTCACCCCTTGTGGGTAATATGAGGCTGATGAAATTTGCAATTATAAGAAAAAAGGTCCTTGTATTTCAGAGTCAAAAAAAAATGCGCAAAACTTCATGTCAAACTTATGATTTATTTTTTTTTTATATTTTTATCTTATTTCATTCTCTACAAGATATCTGAATCGCAGAATGTGGTAATTGGCCCAGAAATTAAAGCTGGTTTTCAAAATGAATTCCTATTTCAGGAAGACATAATTTGTAGTTTTACGGTGTTCACACCTGTTCTAAATTGATATTTTGGGAATAATGATGGGTTGATATATTATTTAAAAAAATGATACTACAGGAATATTTGGAGTCATTTTCGAAAGATTCCTGATTATGACATCAGAATTGACCTATTCCCAAGAACGAGTATGCATTTTGTGGAACTACCTTATAATGAATAATTTCCCCATTTTTACTGTTTCAAGAAAAACCCGGTCCGACCGGGTTTTTATAAAAAGAAAACCGGGCAAACCGGTTTTTTTTAAAATCACGGTTTTCGAAAAACCCTAAAACCCGACATTGCAGAAAAACCGGCTTTTTGATCACTCTAAGCGTGTATCGTTCCATTTTTATACACTCCACGAGAGTATTATGTCTTTGTGCATTTGTTTGTAACACCCAAAAGGAAGCGGGATAGACCCATTGTTAAGTATACCGATCGACTTAAAATCACTTTCTGAGTCGATTTAGCAATGTCCGTCTGTCCGTCTGTCCATCTATTGTTGTAATCAAACTACAGGTCGCAATTATAGTCCGATCTTAACAAAAATTGGCACAAGTAAGTTTTGTGGATCAAGGACGAACGCTATTTAATTTGAGGCAAATCGGTTCAGATTTAGATATAGCCCCTATACAAATGTCGCTGCCGATTTGACATTTTCCGCTCTAGAAACCACATATTGTACCCAATTTTCTTTAAATTTGGCACAATATCTTATAATCCAACTAGAGACACCTATGCAGAAATTCGGTAAGATCGGTTCAGATTTAGATATAGCCCCCATACAAATGTCGCTCCCGATTTGACATTTTCCGCTCTAGAAACCACATATTATACTCGATTTTCTTTAAATTTGGCGCAACATCTTATAATCCAACTAGAAACACCTATGCAGAAAGTGGGTAAGATCGGTTCAGATTTAGATATAGCCCCCATACAAATGTCGCTCCCGATTTGACATTTTCCGCTCTAGAAACCACATATTGTACCCGATTTTCTTTAAATTTGGCACAACATCTTATAATCCAACTATAAACACCTATGCAGAAAGTGGGTAAGATCGGTTCAAATTTAGATATAGCCCCCATACAAATGTCGCTCCCGATTTGAGATTTTCCGCTCTAGAAACCACATATTGTACCCGATTTTCTTTAAATTTGGCACAACATCTTATAATCCAACTATAAACACCTATGCAAAAATTGGGTAAGATCGGTTCAGATTTAGATATAGCTCCCATACAAATGTCGCCCCGATTTGGCATTTTCCGCTCTAGAAACGACATATTGTATCCGATTTTCTTTAAATTTGACACAACATCTTATAATCTAACTAGAAACAACTATGCAGAAAGTGGGTAAGATCGGTTAGATTTATATATAGCCCCCATACAAATGTCGCTCCCGATTTGACATTTTCCGCTCTAGAAACCACATATTGTACTCGATTTTCTTTAAATTTGGCACAACAGCTTATAATCCAAGTAAAAAACCTATGGTGAAAGTGGCTAAGATCGGTTCAGATTTAGATATAGCGCAAATACAAATGTTGCTCCCAAATGTTTAACCGATTTTGGCCAAACTATACATATTATATTTCACATATTTCGTTCCAGATTTCAATATACCCCCATACAAATGTCCTTTCCGATTTAACATTTTTTGTCAAACAGACACTTTTACAGGATGCAAAAATGCTGCCCGTTTTCACTTTTTCACCGAATTAAATTGTATTCGGATAGAAAGTGGAGTGTATTATAGAGTCGGCCCCGCCCGACTTTAGCCTTTCCTTACTTGTTAGTAATGGCGAAGTTTCTTTTTGTCAAATGTCAAAGAATAAAAGCTTCAAAAGTGACAGCTACCGAAATACCGGGTGATTCAAAATAACACCTCTTGTTGGAAAACCCTGTATTTTATGATTTTTTTTTAATTTAAATGTCCAAAAACTTAGCGAGATATTTTACTTCTTATTCCAAAAATTTAGTCAGATCGTGGACTCTTGCCCTTGTTTGTTAGTCTGATCCCACTGTGTCTGTGCCCTCCCAACGCAATAGAGCCATAAATGTCGATTATTACCGAATATTTTCATAGGCGCATTCATTACTGGTACCCGTCGTCGGTCGTATTCATTACGTGTTTATCAACATTGACTACCGTATATTTGCACATTGATATGTCGCGATGGAAACAAAAAAAATAAAATAAACACACACAAATAGTAGCAGTCGGTCGGTCTTTAGCGCTGCCGTCTTCGCCGCCGCCGTCGTCGTCGTAGTTAGAACGTCGAATACGTTGTCGATTTATTTGTTCAGGCAGTACCTATTTGTTTTGAACACAAGCTGGAGGAGCTAGAAAAAACGGTCGATCGGTCGACGCATATGTCCATAACAAAGTTGCCTCCGTACGGCGAGGATTGTTCCCCCCAAACGCCGAAACACTTGTTGAACAGCACAACAACAGCCAGTTGTCGGTCTGTCATTCGAAAGTTGTGTAGGACGCGTGTAACACCCATCGATGATTAAACGGTAACATACCGCGTGTGTGTAAAGTCATACTTATTTATTAGTTTTATTTTTGTACAAAAAAACTCTTTTTAAAGAATAATAAAAAGTTTTTGTTAAAAAATAAATAAAATTGCAAACATAGTTCTGGAAAAAAATTGCTGAACTTGTTTGTTGTGATGAATGCGAAAAAAATGTATTTCCGTTTCGAAAGCAATTAAAAACAAGAAACACAAAACATGTGGCACAATAATAATTGTTTGTGAATTATATGGTATCGTACCGATGTATGTACATACGAGTGGTGTTGCAATTCCAGAATTCAGAATAGCCAACAACAAAATAAGGCTATATAAACGTGAATTTATGGCATCTAAAATCTATAAAATAAGTAGTACCCACATATTTGTTAATGGCTATAGATAGCAGCAATCAGCAGTACCCGTGAGGAACCATGCCAACACACAAAACCACCTCTTATCTATCAGTGTTTGGCGTTTGGCACTCGGAATTAGTTTTCGATAAAACTAAAACGTCATATCGGAGAAAAAAAGTGTGAATAAATTGAAGTTTTCGTTATAGAAATAAATTTAATGATTCCATAAAAGAAAGAAAAACAAAAAAGTAATATTGAATCCTATGGTCGCGACATCGATCTAAATGGGTTCCCCATTAGCTTTAATGATGTACGAAAATGATTTTTTAAAATCCATTTAAATTAATTTTTGGCGATTTTCGATTAACTGGAGATCAAGATAAAGAACTGAATTAAACTGACATCCTCTGTATGATCTCGATTGCAAAATAGCCGAAAATCGTCCAAATTAATTTAATTTCACACATGGAGTTTGGGGCCTCCTGCAATTAAACTCCTGGCTTCTCAATATATTTCTAACTGGGGAATGCCAAAGCCGAATTTTTTCACTGAATCAATACTCAGCGGATGTCCCTCCAGGGCCGTGCGCAGGATTTTCCCCTGGGGGTGGGGGGTGTGTTCATCTACACTCATAAAAAAGTGAACCCTATAATGAGTTAAAATGAACTGGAATTTAGGAAAATTGAACTTCGTATAGCGCTAAAGCTAAATTTCCTCAAATCAAGTTCGAACTTTCCCTTGAAATTAGTACATGATTCTAGTTCAATTTTCCTCAAATCAAGTAAATATTTACTCAAACTGAGTAAGTTTTTCCTCAAACCAAGTACATTTTTACTAAATCTAAGTAAGATTTTGCTGAAATTTTCCTAAATCAAAATAAATTTTTCCTAAAACCAAATAAATTTTTACTAAATTTTCATAAAACTAAGTAAATTTTTACTAAATCTTAAAATTTCAGCAAAATTTCAAGTCAAGTCAATCTGTACTCATTTTTTTTACTCAAAGTCAATTTTTACTCAAATCAAGTAAATATTTACTCAAACTGAGGACAATTTTGCTGATTTTTTCCTTACAACAAGTAATTTTTTACTTAAACAGAGGAAAATTTTATGTGATACAAGGAAAAAGGTGAAATTAAAATAATTTAACTAAAAAAATTTAACAAATAGTTTTACTTCAGAGTATGCAAAAGTGATACAAAAAAAAAAACAACATGAAATATTTCTCAAAAGTTTCATAATACCTCTGCCATAAAGAGTTGAGCTATTACTTCATGGTTGTTGCGAAGCCCAGATAGGCGCCTTCGCTGTGGTTGTTTATAACAATTCTTAAAGTATTTAAGAAATAAGTCTCTGCAAACGAACGAGAATTGCATCTAAGTTTAATCTTAATAATATTTTTTAAACAATTTCAAATGTTTTTTATAAGTTCATTAATACTTAAATGTATGAAGAACTCGGCGTAAATTTCAGTAAACATTTTAAATTTATTTTAGGAAAAAGAACACATTTTTAAGTTAAGTTTAATGGAATTTTTTCCATACAAAAAATTTCAGATTTTTTCTCACTTAAAACCTTGGAAATATTCTTCCACATAAGTATGAATTTACTCAATTGTAAGAACTTTTTTTTCTGATCCAAAGAAATGTTTTTATGTAAATCTACTACCCTATTTCTAGTAAATGAACTATTTACTATGGCTTTGAAAGAAGGAAACTTTACTCATAATTAGCAAAATTGTTGAACTAAATTGTAGTATGAATTTGTAGTATAAATTTGTCAGTAAAAGAAAGCAGAAAGTCTACGAAAGAACAGATTTTCTGCTGCTGAAAAAGAGACAGCAGATTTGTATCTGCTGAGAAATTCGAGTTAAATTCTCTTATTAACGCTATTTTGATATTTTTTATTAACAGCAGCCGATTTTAGCAGGCTGCAAACTCTTTAGCAGTGTGAATGGTGATTTAAGATTGCAGAAAACTGATGTTATGCCAAAAACAGCTGTAATAGCAGTAAAGTGTCTGCTGATAGACAGCAGACAATCACTGCTTTTATTAACAGACTTGTTTTCCAAGTGTAGAACTTCTTTTTTTTCAAATAGTTGCTTGAAAGTACATACAAACATATAAATTTTGACAAATTCTTGGCGCTTACCCTTTCTGGGCCCGCATTTCTTTCTATGATAAATGCAGAAAATTGGATATGCTTGTTGACAAAGTATGGGTCTAAATATGTCTAAGGAGTTTAGGATTTTTAATTTATACAGGACATGAGTAACAGGAAGTTTATACGCATATTCCGATTAAATAAAAAATATTTGGAAATGTTTCTTCATTTTTATAATCTTAAATATGTATAAATTCGAATAACAAATACATTTTTTTTTGTACTCGATGAAATGCAAGAAGAAACTCCTATAAATTTTAATTAAAAAAAAAAAACAAATAATGGGTACTGAATTTGTTGTTTCTCTTTTGAATAATACTTGTTACATATGTACAAAAGAATGCTAACTCTGACAAATATTTGACACAAGTGAGAAATATAACAAAAATTTGAGCAAGTTAAAATTCATTTCATATTGTTTGGCAACTTTAAAGTAGATTTTAAAATAGAGACCTAGACGCAGAGAGAAAATGCATTACACAGAAAATAAATTTTAGACACGTGAACATCGTTTTTGAATTTCTTTTGTGGGAAAAATTAGTTTGTTTGCGGTAAACATGTCATCACTTGTTGTAAATGAACAAAGAGAAATATGTTTATATCAAAAAGTTTTCTTCGTTTGTCGAAATCAGAGCTGTTAAGTAATGATTAGTAATCGTAATCATTAGTAATTAGATTACTTTTTTTAAGTAGAAGTAATGATTACAATACGATTACATTCAGTTTTATACGATTAGTAATTGATTACGATTACAAGTAATCAAAAAATAATCAGGATTACTTGCGATTACTGAAAAATAATCAAAAATAATCAAAAGTGATCAAAAATGAGTTCGACTACTTTAAAAGATTACTTTTGATTACTTTTGACTATTTTAGATTACTTTTGATTTTTTGTGATTACTTTTGATTCTCGCGAAATCGGTATGAGAGTCATAGTAGTCTGTTTGTCAAAACTTTTGACTTTTCAATATATGTCAGTTTTGATTTTTTCTGTTCTCGTTCTTTTGCCAGCTAAAACCGAAAGGTAACGGTAATCGCAAGTAATCCTGATTATTTTTTGATTATTTGTAATCGTAATCAATTAGTAATCAGAAATTGTTGAATAGTGGATTATATAATCATTACGATTCTTTTTAAAAAGTAATGTAATTGATTACTAATCGTAATCGAAATTTAACAGCTCTGGTCGAAATGGATTTGTATTATCATTGCAAACTCCCAAAACATTAGAAGTAACAAAAACCCTTTTTGTTGCATCTGTGATGAAAATAGGACACATCGGTTCAGATTTAAATACAGCTCCATAAAAATGTCGCATCGCAAATGTTACATCTTAGCGCTCTACAAGCAAATTATTTCCTTTTATTAAGAATGTTTTTAGATTTCATTATGATATGATAGTGATTCTTATCTGCATCTTATCTTATCCGAAATTCAAGAAAGTGTCCACGATATTTTATGTAATTTTGGTGTTTTCATGATTTTACTGCAAAATTACCACTTCAGACGAGTTATTTTAAAAAGATCTTAAAAATTTTATATTTTATTGCTTCAGAAAGTCTAGACGGTTTTAAAAAGTATATGTTCGAAACCTCTCTGGGGGGGATTGAACCTCTAAACCACCCCCCCCTGCGCACGGCCCTGTGTCCCTCCCCTATAAATGCCGCGCATTAAGTTGGATAAAGGAAGATAAAGAGTTTGATGGAGGAATGTGGAGAAGTATTTGTTGACATCTGTTTTGAATATTTGTATGTTATAATTGGCGGAAGTCGATTCGAGTTGCACGATCAAAGAACGAATTCATTTTATAATGTGTATCAGCTGTTCAATCGACAACAAGGGTTCCTCTATCTATCGAGAGTTCCTATATCTACCGAACGTTCTTACTTCCGGGATGAGATCAGGAATATCCGAAGAACAAATACCATGATTAAGATTAACATTTCGTTTGTAACACACAGTAAACACTTATCAAGTACCCATGTTCATGGTTATTATAAAATTTTAAGGCGATAGCTAGATGTTCATCCGTCCCTCTGTTGAATAACACTATACAACAAAAATTTTGAATATATATTTTTTAATTTTTACAAAAATGCCAATGTTGGCTCTTGATAATGGTACCAGTTACGTACTGAATTCATTAGTTTGCAGCTGAATTGACCAGAGTAATTTTGGGGAAAAATAAGTTGGCGATTTTTAAACAATTTTCTATATTTAGGGTTTATCGTGCTGACAAATTCCTTAATTTTTGCCAGGCTAAAATAGCGGGGTAAACAGATAAATAATGGCTGTAAAGTCAAAAATTGTGAAAAGTACCTTTAGAAAACCCCGCGTATCTTTATACACTCCACGAGAGTATTATGTCTTTGTGCATTTGTTTGTAACACCTAAAAGGAAGGGAGATAGACCCATTGTTAATTATACCGATCGACTTAGAATCACTTTTTGAATCGATTTAGCAATGTCGGTCTGTCTGTCTTTCCGTCCGTCCATCTATTCTTGTAATCACGATACAGGTCGCAATTGTAGACAGAACCAAATGAAACTTTGCACAACGAAGTTTTACGGGATAAGGGCGAACGCTATTTAATTTGAAGAAAATCGGTTCAGATTTAGATATAGCCCCCATACGAATTTCACTCCCGATTTGACTCTTTTCACTCTAGATACCACATATTTTAACTAAAATGTGTTAGATCGGTTCAGATTTTTATATAGCTCCCATACAAATTTCGCTCCCGATTTGACTTTTTCCGCTCTAGAAACCACAAATTTTATCAGATTGTCTTCAGATTCGGCAAAACAACTTATATTTAAACTAGGAACACCTGTGGTGAAAATAGGTCAGATCGGTTCAGATTTATATATAGCTCCCATAAAAATTTCGCTCCCGATTTGACTTTTTCCGCTCTAGAAACCACATATTTTATCAGATTGTCTTCAGATTTGGTAAAACAACTTATATTTAAACTAGGAACACCTATGGCGAAAATATGTCAGATCGGTTCAGATTTAGATATAGCGAATTCACTCCCGATTTGACCCTTTTCACTCTAGATACCACATATTTTAACAGATTTTCTTAAAAATTGGCAAAACATCTTGTAGTTCAACTAGAAACACCTGTGTTAAAAATGTGTTTCATCGGTTCAGATTTATATATAGCTCCCATACAAATTTCGCTCCCAATTTGAATTTTTCCGCTCTAGAATCCACATATTTCAACAGATTTTCTTCAAAATTGGCAAAACACCTTATATTTCAACTGGAAACATCTGTTGTAAAAATGTATTAGATCGGTTCAGATTTACATATAGCTCTTATACAAATTTCGTTCCCCCAGAAACCGCGTATTTTCAGAGAATTTCTTAGCATAACACGTTACTCTTCAACAAGAAGAACTTATTGTGAAAGTTAGTCACTTCATTCCATGTTTGGATATAGTCCCGATACAAATATGGTCATATCAGCCTATGATTAAGAAATATACAAAAATTCTTCCCGGTTTCAATTTTCTACCGATTTGAATTGTATTCGGATTGAAAGTGGAGTGTATCATATAGTCGGCCCCGCCCGACTTTAGCCTTTCCTTACTTGTTTTATCATACAGTGAGAATACCAAAATATTTTTTGGAATATGATTACTGTTTAAATAGGGAATATTTATGTCAGAAAAGTTTAAGAAACCCACATAGAGAATTTTGGATTTTTAAAATGATTTTTCAATATATAAATTCGGTAATAAAAGTAGCTATATCGGGACCTTAGAGCAATAAGGTCCCAAGTGCACCAAAGGCTGTTTAGAGAAAACGTAACTTCAGTATTTAATATGATGTAGTTTTTATATGTGATTAAATTTGTTCAAATAAATTAAACCGGAAATTTAGCCCCGATTGAACCTCTAGTTATACCCTCACTCTACAGTATATATCATTTGGGAAAAGAAAAAAGTGTAGCGCACTGAAGAAGTGACTTAAGACCCTAAATATGTTTGAGCCAAATCCGTTTCACGACTTTTTAAGTTGTTTGAGTCATGTCCGTCCGTCCGTCCGTCACGATAACTCTCGAAAGGAGTCGAAGAATGAATTCAAACTTTGTACATGGTAATATTTTTCCCAAAATCAGTTTAAGTTCGAAGATGGGCGAAATTTACACGCCCCTTCTGGTACCTCCCACACGAATCACAACTACGTACAATTAAAGCGGTTTTAACTTCTATACAGATTATCAGAATACTGTGAAATTTGATATTTGGCAATGCTTTTATAGAAGTTACATTCGGTACCTCCCACACAGAGTGACATTAACTTTGGTTACAATAAAACCGACATAACATCCATACGGGTAGCCTAAATCATTTGCAATTTTATATATGAAAATGTTTTTCAAATCACTTTAAACACAAAAAACATTTACGCTTTAGCCACGCCCCTTCTTGTACTTCCCACACATTTATACTGGTCCCAAATCCATATTTTTTGGCAGAAATTCAAAAAAAATAAATTGGAAATTGTTAAATGTGTATATATATATCCTTAATGGCAAGCTATCAAGAAAAAGTATAGGAGAAAATTAGGTGGCAACACCACATAGCTAAGGGGCATTTAAAGTTTGCCGTTGAAACAAGTGGGATAAATTCGGCTCTAAAACAGTTATACAAAATAATTAAAATTAAGGCGTAAAAAGAAAATAATGAAGTGACTATATTATTGAAATTGAAGGCCGGCGTAAGTAGTTGAAAAGTTATATTTGACATTTTGTGATTACTGTAGTAGTTGTCAGTTTTCTTAAGTGTTGTAATTTTGTGGCTCGTATTGAGCATAACCTAAAAATGTCGTGGACCAAAAGTTATATGTAGGACTCAACTTGACTCAAAGTGTAAATGTGAAAGTGTTCGTCTGAGTGTGTAGTTTATGGTGGAATTAATATCTCGTCAGCATTTTTCGGCAAACTCCTACGATTGCCACTGTATTTTATCACAATTTCGATTAGCCATAGTACACATATTTAATCATATCTCTGAATCAGATTTGTGTATGAGACCCATCAACATTTCATTTTAAATGTATTATAAGTACCTTTAAAATGGTATATAACATCATTCATTTTTCTGTACATATGTAGACATTTTATATTATTTTCTGAAATAATTATTTAAATTGCAGTGTCAGGTAGAATATTTATATGATATATTTTGCATTTGTAATAATGTTCAGAAAAACATTGTTCGTCAAAGTGAAATAAGTTTCATTATTTTAAGCTTTCATAAAATTTTGTTTTGGCAACCCTGCACTAATACAGGGTGATAATTATGGTGGTTATATATTGAGTTTATATGGGAGGTGATAGTGGGTGTGGTCCGATCGGCCCAATTTTATTTTTTATTTTTTAAGAATATTATGTCTAGCAAATGTGCAAAATTACAAGATTGTATCTTTATTATTCGACTTTATGCCATAAAAAATGGATTTGGGACCAGTGTGTGGTGCCGGGAATCCACTATGACTTGATATTTGATCATGTTTTTACAATTGTTTTATAAATTTGGAAGCTGGCACCATGTAGCACGAACCTCCTAGTACCTTCCACACTAATTATCTTGCCCTACGTAAAATTAAATTCCGTATAACTTCCGTATATATGTTCTCTGAGAGTGAGGGTATATATAAGTTTACTTATTTGTTTTCTACAATTTTATGTTCCAAAAAAAGAATAGAACTTTGATGCTCATTTATTTAGCACCACAAGGTTCTATGTGCCACTTAGAACCTTGTAGATATGTAAGAACTTAAAATCATCAATTAGAACTTTGTTTCAGGATTGAATTTTTAATGAAGATAATATGGTATTTATTTAAATTAGTTTATTAATGAAATTTATTTATTTAAACAAGAGATTTGCATTTGTTATTTAAAAGCAAAAATAATATGACTTCAGAATTCACAAAGCTAGTTACTTATTTTCTAAGGCATCTACTAGTTTAATGCAAATCAAAACATGTTCCTCTAAATAATAGTATAAAATCATATACCAATTATAGAAATTGTTTTGTAATATGAAAAGTCAGCTGCACTCATATATTTGAACATTTTTTAAAATGATTTGTTGGTTCAATCTCAAATGGCAAATTGGGAACATTTTTAGATTTGAGATGTTCAGTTTTTAAATCTAAATAATATTCAAGTTTGTACTCTATCTGCTAGAGTTAAGAAATCCTAATGAACTGAATAGAACATTTATGAAGTTAAAATATTGTAATTCAATTTACCAACATTTCGGAAATCTAATGGATTAATTGGATTATCACAAACGGTTTTCTGCGGCTAATATTTTAGAATATTATTAACTCCTATTTGCGGAAAATATTCGTAGATCGACAAGTTCATCTCAATTTGATTTTTTATTCTGAGAAACACAAGAATTGCTTCACGTTATTAATTTAGTAAGATTGTTATGTTCACAAATATGTTTCCAATATATTCCATATATATTCCTTACCTCTTACCTCTTATTTTTTTCTCCTCTTTATTCTGTTCAATAGTCAAATATACTGTGAAATTATGTCTACACAGCATGGAATAATAAAATATTGGATCGATTTCTGCACGAGGACAAGATAAAATATTTTGAATATCAAAATATTCTTCATCGAAAAACTTCTGTTCTCTCATCAGGACGTGATCTTTTCCGACCATATCTACTTTTTTTCCTCCACAGTAAGAGTTTCTCTCTTATCATATCGATCAGACTTAGTACGCCTAATGAAAACTGAAGAATTATATGCAGCAGAGTTATATCAACAATACTTCAGTCAACAAAGTTCTATCAGTGACATATTTCATCTTGTTTAGGGGCTCAATGTTCTATTTGGTTGTTAGAGCTTTGTTTACCAAAATTTTTATAGACAAAATATTGGTAAGAACCTTGTTGCTTTGGATATCTCGATCTGAACGGAAAGAGATATCGTTATGCCTATAGCAGTTATCGAAAGAGCTTATCAAATTTAGTATGACATGAAATACAGATCAATTTATCAAAAATTGTGTGTTAGTAGTTTTTTTAGAAAATCATCCACACACGCCAAAACGGCATAAATTAATGATTTTTTGATAAATTTATTAGAAACGGGTTTAGGAAAAACCAGGCCGAACTTTATATACCCTCCAACATGGATTGCATTCCACAGAGGTTGTCGGTTTTCGTAGAAGTGCAGTAATATTACAGGAAAATATATTTTTTTTAATATAGCCAAACCAAAACAAATACAAATATTGAAAAAATAATTTTATAAATAAATATAATATGTTAATTATTTCAAATTAAAAAATAAATATTCTTATATTTATATTTTCAAAAAGCTTAAATACCATAAATATTGGTAGATAGTGGGTGCTACAGTTGGTTGTATTTCCATTTCAAAAGTACAAATTTGAAAATCCATTATCAAACGTACATAGTGCAAAATAACCTAACTTCATAATTCAACCAATTTTTGCCGTAAAAGAAATAGTACGAATTTGGAAAAAAAATTATTTTGCGTGTCTATGCAGTCAGAGGAATGTATACACCGAATTCCATGATTCCAGCTGCGGCCATTTGGTTGGTACCATTTTTACCCCCTTGACGTTTCTACGCAATTAGAATTTCATCATTCTAGCTGTAGTCCTTCAGTTGGTACTATTTTTATCCCTCTGTACCATTGTATCCCTTGAAAGTACGAATTTCGAAAAATCCGTTTATTTTTCGTGTCTACGCAGTCAGAGGAATGTATACTCCGAATTGCATGACTCTAGCTGCGGTCATTTGGTTGGTATTATTTGTATCCCCTTCTTCTATTTTAACCCCAAAAAGTACGAATTTCGAAAAATTCGTCTATTTTCCGTGTCTACGCAGTCAGAGGAATGTATACTCCGAATTTCTTGACTCTAGCTGCTATTTTTATCCTCTTTCTTTCATTTTAACCCCAAAAAGTACAAATTTCGAAAAATCTGTTTATTTTAAGTTTCTACGCAATCAGAGGAATGTATACACCGAATTTCATTATTCCAGGTGTAGCCGTCTGGTTGGTACCATTTTTATTCCTCCGTACCCATTGTATCCCTTGAAAGTGCGAATTTCGAAAAATTCGTTTATTTTCCGTGTCTACGCAGTCAGAGGAATGTATACACCGAATTGCATGACTCTAGCTGCGGTCATTTTGTTGGTACTATTTGTATCCCCTTTTTCCATTTTGACCCCAAAAAGTATGAATTTCGAAAAATTCGTCTACTTTCCGTGTCTACACTGTCAGAGGAATGTATAATCCAAATTTCATGACTCTAGCTGCGGTCATTTAATTGGTACTATTTTTATCCCCTTTTTTTCATTTTAACCCCAAAAAGTACGAATTTTAAAAAAATCCGTGTATTTTACTTGTCTATGCAATCAGAGGAATGTATATACCGAATTTCATTATTCTATGTACAGCCGTTTGGTTGGTACCATTTTTATCCCTCTATTCCCATTTTACCCCTTAAAAGTACAAATTTGAAAAAAATACTTTTATATTATATATCTAGTCAATTAGAGGAATGTACGCACCGAATTTCGTGTTTCTAGCTGTTGTCGCTTATTATGTACCATTTTTATCCCTTTTTTGCCCCATTTCATCCCCTACAAATAAGAATCACTTTATGGTGCACGTTTTTGCTGTAGGGGGAATGCGCATACCAAATATCAAGTAAGTACAAGCAGACATATTGAAAAAACATACTTAAATACGCTAAAATATTAGGGATTATTACGGGTATTTTTAGTCCTTGTGAGGGAAAATTTTTCACTTTGGACCGATTTCGCCCCATTTCAATCCCAACCGATCTACGACTATAAGACGCATTTATGGAAAATTTTAACGTTCTAGCTCCTTTCGTTTAGATGCTAGCGTTCTTTCAACAGACGGACAGACGGACGGACGGACATGGCTAGATCGTCTTAGAATTTTATGACGATCAAGAATATATACTTTATATGGACTCAGGTCGATATTTCAAGGTGTTACAAACGGAATGACAAAGTTAGTATACCCCCTTCCTGGAGGTGGAGGGTATAAAAACATGCTTAAATACGCTAAAATATTAGGGATTATTATGGGTATTTTTAGCCCTTGTGAGGGAAACATTTTTCCCTTTGGGTCGATTTCACCCCGTTTCAATCCCAACCGATCGACTATAAGATGCATTTATGGAAAATTTGAACGTTCGGAATGACAAAGTTAGTATACCCCCATCCTGGAGGTGGAGGGTATAAAAAGAATCAGTCATAATAAACTTATTGCGAAATGATAAAAATAGACATACGACTTTATAGCGTTATAAGTCTTGACTATATAAATAATACTTCAAGTGTGTTAAAAAACATTAACCTATTATTGCCCAAAGAAAACTGTTGGTCAGTGTCTGGCCTTTAACAGTTGTTCTCATATAATTTTAATTTTGGCGGGTATCAATTTTATGTCTTTTTAAAATTACGAATATCGAAAGTTCATTGTTTTCGAGCCTACGCAGCCAGACCGAAATATACACCATTTTTCATTATTCTAGTTTGTTTTGTACCCCGTTCCCCTCTAAAAGTACACAATTTCGAACATTTCGTTTATTTCGCTCGTCTATACAGTTAAAGGAAGGTACAAACCGATTTCTAGTATTCTAACTACTGTCGTTTGGTCGGTACCAATTTTATCCTTTTTCGACATTTCCCAAAAAAAAAACACGAAGTGTGTGTGTGCGATTTTTTTCATTTTCATCTTTTATTGGGAGATCTATTAAAATGTCCAGTCTCTACATTACTGTATTGCACCGGAGTATTGTAGAGTTTCAGCGAAGTTTTCTTTATTGCTCCTGCTTCCTAAATTTAGATATTTTTTTACTGAAATGGACTGATGTGGTCCACTTCACTAGCAGCTACTACTTATGTCAAATGTCATTCAGATCGAACTACAATTGCGACCTACACTCTCATACGGACTATATCGATTCAATTATTTTTCTTTCAGTGATGTAAGCAATAAACACACAGACTTTGTTTGTATGCTGCATTGCTGTAAACTAGTGTTGTCGTATCAATAAATTTACGAATATGACCACTGTTTACTATCACGATTGTTTATTTTCACTACAATATGGCAGTGCATTCGTTAAATGAAAATATGTTAACGAATTTTAATTAATGAAATATTTTCTGATTCATAGACTGGAATAAATAACGTGCCGGATAGGAATTGCGTCAGCTGAAAAGCCAAAGGAACATAACAGCCAAAAATCGAAATAAAGTTGTTTATTGAATGAGTTGCATTTGAATTGAAGTTAGATATAACTCATAGGTTTCAAACAATAAGACAAAATTTCGTACGGGTGGAATGTGGATATTATTCAGGGTATTTTACAATACTTTAAATTTCAATACTTGTTAGACCTGCGGACCTATTTTGACCATTATTTTAAACATGAATTTGAAAATTTTGAATTTATTTGCGGAATTATAAATGGGCGAAATTTAAAATCGTTATTGTGAGATTTCGGACGTTATGTTTGTTATTTTAATGTTTGACAAAACCGAATGGACTTATGTCACTTTCAAAAATAAACAGATGTAAACATTTAGTGTTTTACTTTATTGCTGTGTTGTTATCGATTTCGCACATTTTTGCGAGTTCAGCATTTCAGCAGCATTTATTTCGCGGCCAAGAGAATGTGCAAACGTAACCTTAATTGAAAATAATATAGCAAAAGCCAAACAACAAATTGAAATGCAATGAAAATAAAATAAACTTTTCACAAACTCGCGTATACAGTGAGAATCAAAAGTTGGTAAAGGTTGACTCCCCTAGGACTGTTGTTTAAAAATGCAATACTATTGCAAATGAATATATTTATACTAACACTAGCTGACCCGGCAAACTTTGTTCAAATTTTATTTATATTTGAATAGCTGACTCTGCCTAGAAAAGTATTGATTTATACATTTAATGCTTTATTGTTACGGATATAATTAAAATACAGGTACATGATAATATTTAAAGGAGATCGGTGCAGGTAATTCATATTTATTTGAAAAAAAAAATGTGAATAATATATGAACTATTAAATGATATATACTTTTATACATAATTAAGAGAATGTTAGTGCTATTCGTTATAGGGGCACCGGGGAACTTCGTGTCACAGGCTTTGTCCTACGTCATTACAAATTGCAGAAAATCTGAGGTCAATTGTCATTGCAAATGATTCTTTTTTTAATATTTGCTGGATGGGTTACGGTCGTGTCGATTTTGAATTGTATTTCCCCTCATTGAAGCACTCTGTGATAAACAATATTTTTCGTTTTGTTGCAAAATGCGCGAATGGTTTTCCGACACGGGACCGTCCTAAAAAACATTGACTGTGTGAAAAACATGCATCTCCAGATTGAGGCCACAAACAAACAATGATTGACCTTGTGATTTATTGATTGTCATGGCGAATTCAAGACGACTCGGAAATTGGATTCGCTTAAACTCGAATATCGGTTGGGATCATTGGAATTCTCGGAATGAGAACTTTCCTTTTAGTATTCTTGCGCGAATTGCATATGTTTTCTATCAAAACCATGTCTTCTGACATGTCATCCTTGTACTTGTCACAAAATCCACTTGGATTCAATGGAAAACATGTGGAAATAATGATCGCAAATAATATGCGAATTTGACTTGGAGATGCAGAAACAGTTGCTTCAGCGATTGTCGTGTCCCAATGCGTATCGGTTTCAAGCAAATTGAGCCCCTGACATGCTGCACGAAATGTTGGCAACACTACACAATGGACAGTTCGAAGTGACTTAAAGTGAAGTGACTCGGTCCACGGACATTCACCGGAATAGTCGCAAGTAAAAGCATTGATCAATCTTCAAATAAACTGTATAAATACAGCCAAGAGCATCATTTCCACAATAAAATTAAAAATGTTGTATAAAAACTTAGATCACATCGCTTTTAATCAGGTATGTCAAATATTGAAGTTGGATGACAAATTACTTTAAGCTGCGTTCGGATGTAGGTTCAAAATCCACTTTTTCCGATTTTTCCTGTCAAGCTGCATATGAAAAAATTAAAATCCAGGAAAAATAGATTTTAGGCATGTATCCGAACGCCAAAAATAAAGAATTTAAAGTTTTTGAAGCGACAGGACAAAGAACAAACATTTCATTTAATGCTATACTCACTATTAATATGAACGATCGTTCTCCGTCGCGTACATTTTCCAATAAAATAAGAAATATCTGATCTGTAATTAATTTTGAAACTTGAAAAGATGTTTGAATTGATCTCACATTGCGCTTTATTATATGAATTCTGTAACAGCTTCGTTGTGAAATATATATTTATTTTACTTTAATAAAATGTGAATGTTTCATTGGAAAAAATAAGCTTAACTCATGCTAAACAGTATGTTGACGATTTCCCGTGCTGTCCCGGGATCCCGGGAAATTGAAAAAATAATTCCCGTTTCCCGGGAAATAAAAAGTACGGGAAAATGCAAACCCTAGTACGTGCCAACGGATCACTTTGACAAATCTAGAAGAAACTGGTCGCTGATGGGTTTGATCATGTTGGGCTACATTTGCTGCAGTGAAATAAACTCGTTCACCGTTCCCCAGATGCACTGCCAAATGTGTAACAGTCAGATAGCGTTCGTGAATGGGAAATGAGAATATATGCCAAATCGCCTCATTGCAGCTTACGTATCGACCAACTTGAAAACGCGTGATTTCATCATTGCGGTTAGGAGCTTGAAGACCAAAAACCGCCATGTCACTGTCTTTCGTAACATATTTGCAGATGTACTTGATGAATTGATGACAGAACAGCCCAAGAGTTATCAACCAAGAAATCATTTCCTTTCACTTTGAGTGTGATTGTTCTACCGCCATTATCACCATGATTACCGATTTTCGCCAATAATCACAACTGCAACTTTATCTATTGTAGGAGCGTTGCATTGGCGTTCGTGTGTCCCAGCAGGTCGTGTATCCGCTCTGGTCAAGAGTTTATAGTCATCACTTGGCATGCGATTTAGCGCAGTTTTGAACCATTACCTGATGTTCGTAAAGTAGCTGCTGCAGATCTCGTAGAATTCATTCTTTCATTGCCGTATTTATTGTTTGGCTCTGATCAAGTTGATTTTCCGAATTGCCCATGGAGTAGATTTGGAGGAATTTATGTTGAGCGTCTGAAAGCGGTAGCAATTATCCATTTCGATGGTGAATTTGGCCTTGGATCTGTGTATTCAATGAGTTGTGTGCATGAAAAGGAAATGATGGGTTACTTTATTACTTTGAATATCGGATTGAATCCGCGTTCGTCAATAATATCTGCTCCAAATGAAGTCATTTGAAAGCATCCGCTATATTTTTCTGATTGTTCGATAGAAAATGAAGTGATTCTGGTCTTTCAACATGAAGCAAAGAATGCAATGGCTGTGGTGCTAAAGGCAATTGTGGTAATTTAACGTTGCCACTGAGACAGCACAGTTCAGGCGATTTTCCAGGAACTTCAAACATAAACGTCATCTACCATGAAGATGACGTCGTAAAATTACTCAATACAAATCGGGGATATTTCGGGAATTTTCTTGGGTATTCTTCTTGTTTGGCCGGCAACCAATCCGAATTGGTGCGAATCATCTATATCGGTCCATGCGTTCTTGAGTTATAACGCCACTCTTTTTTATAAATATATATATATATTATATAGATTTACTCACTTTGTAGTTTAAATGAGTAAATAAAAATACTTTTGAGTATTTTATTTTACTGACGTACTTAATTTTTGTAAATTTTCCCTTCAAAATTGTTTGTATTTCTGCGTGTTTGGCTAGGAATACTGTAATTTTTATATCCAATATTTTCGAAGCATCGGAAATAAAAACAATGTCTAATAACAAATTAAGAACGCAAATATTTCATGTATAAATAATAATAACACTATGCACACCGTGATGTGTCGGGTGATATCTTGTTGGATGAAAGTGAATATTTATAGGAGTTTGAGTTTATTGATAGTATTAAATACTTTATAACAAATTCATTTTAATGCTCCTTTTTTGACGATGTTTTACCTTTATCATATCTTTATTATAATTTCTTTTCTGACCAGCGGAAGATGGTCGTCACCGACAAAATCATGATAAAGGTAGTGAGCAGTCAAGTAATAAATTTTTGGACATTTGTACATAAATTTGCATTAAAATCAAACACTAAATATTCTCCAAAGTACTTCAAGTATCCCCAGAAAATCCTCAAAATATTTTATGAAATCCCCACAAAAACCCCCTGACCCCATTTCATATTTTTTGTCCTTTTTAACATCATTAAATCCCCACGTTTGGGACTAATCCCCACATCTGGAAAGCCTGTTCCGATGTATTTTGGAAATCTAAACTCGAAAACTATATTAATTTTTATGGTACTTTTTTTAATTTTCCAATTTTCGGCGAAGGTGCTTTTAATATTTGTACTCTCATTTAGGAAATATAGGTCATTTTGGAAATATAACACCCGGTTATATGTTAAATTAAAAGTCCTCATCATGAGCTACAAATTTGTGAAAAATAAATAATGAATAAATTTGGCAAATTATTTTTTCGAAAAAAAAAAACAATTTTTTGCTGACACGAAAAAAACATAAAAAATCGGAATAATATTATTTTATTTTAATAATAATATTTTATTATTTTAATAGCTAACAAAAAAATATATATTTTAATAGCACGAAAAAAATCATAAAAAGGAGAATTGGAAAAAAGTATTTTGTGTTATTTTTTAAAAGCTAACCTTCTAAAGCAAAATACAACGTTTATTTGTAAAAAATCTATGGATAAATGTAGAAGTTATGACACTCATTGTAGACGCAAAATATTATAATTTTAAATTTTTTATTTAAGTGGCGTGAAAAATATCCTTACAAATCGGATGACATAATAGGGCTGTTTTTCTTTAATAATTCTTGTCCTCTTTTTTGATCTTAGATTTGGTTTTACTGAATAAACTATTTACTGTACTATTTGTTTTGAGTGCTAATTGAAAATTGTCTTTGCTATAAACGTCAGTATTTTTGAACCTTTCGGAAAATCCTTCTACATACGTCAGCGGTTTATAGATTTTCTCCTCCTTCTCTTTGTTATTTTTGTGATTTTTCATCTTAGTATGTTTTATTAGATCGTCGATGGTTTGTTTTGGGAAATCATTTAATCGTAGAATTTTCTTGCGTTCATTGTCTATGTGAAATAATGAGTCACTTATATTCGTTGCTGTGTTGATTATTGTTCGTCCTTGGTGTTTGGAATGAAAATTGTTCAAGAATTCCGAATAACTTGATTTAAGGACATTGTAAACTAAAATGACACCCCAGAAGAGGTAGATTTACTATCTCCGCTATAATCTGACATGGAAATAACCGAGTCCAAGTCCAAGGTATCTATGTGGACGGGAAATGTTTCGAAGAATTTGTATAGTACTTTAAGCATTGTTAAAGAAACGGTAGGAATAATGGAAACATAAATCAGGAAACATGAAAAAATTGTTTTGAAAAAATGCACAAATATTTATCTATAGAATTTGTGGATTTCTGAGTGAAAATATCTTGTTATCCAAGTACTGTATTTCTGTATATTGCATCTGATTATATGTTGTTTTACTATTATACAGTACATTACATTTTTAATCTAAAACGTAAACTTATTTTTGATTCTGATTGTATAGCACCTACATATGTACGACTACTACTACTACCCCCACCACAACGCTACAACTGAACTAAGAAAGAAGAACAACACTTTGTACGACGCTATAATGTTTGCTTATGCGTTTTCTAGTCGGCGTTGAAGATGGTCAGTGAAATTGCGGAGAATATCGTAACGTTACATTCCATTCGAAAAATAATTGGATTACTCGTGATACTCGCATATGGTGTGTTGGACAGTGCGCACGGATTCTTTGTCGATTATGCAGGTAAGAATTTGCACTACATTTTCATCACATAATCAAAAAATGAACGAACAGCCAGTCTAAAATCTAATTATTCAATCTAACAAGTGCTGTAGTTAGTATTGGCTAGGGGTTCCCACAAACTTTCGCTTCGTGAAAGCCTATTCAGCGGACACGTGCATCCCCTATGGTTGTACCCCTACAGTAAGACCTTGAAATATTTACATAACACTATCTCTATTACTTTGATCGACTTTCCAAGCTGAAATTGAATCAAAATAAATAAAATCTGCTAGACCTGCTAGAGTTAAATGAATTTGCGACAAACACCAGAGCGAATAGTGATGCAAATTCCGAAATCCCGGGATTTCAAGAAAAAAGTGAATCCCGAATTCCGAGATTATTTTTTTTTGCAAAGATATCTTTTATTAATTATCCTAATGGTGTTTGTTGATCCCTTAGGCTGAATTTAGCTGCAAATTTGCATAATATACTTCTCAAAGAGTCGACGTTAATGGAATTCTAGGGTGGTGATCTGTATCATTGATTGAACCGCCTTCGATTATTATTCTCATCCTCAAAGGTCCGCTTATCACCATTTAAGAGTCACTATCCGAATCACTAGATCGTTACGTTACATTCATACATTGCAATTATTTTGGAAAAGCATCCGATGGTTTCTGATACAATCAACTGATTCTTCTCTCTAATTTTAATTGTTTTAATACTTTTCTCAGGCTCAGCCGAATACCATAAGGCCGAGGAATCCATTTCCACAGATTGGCCTCTTTCATTTGATATCCTTATTGACATAAAGTGATGGGTAGAAATATTTAAATAAATTATTTATATCCTTAAAACTTTGAAATCATTTAAAAAGGGGGAAAAGAAAATCACCAAATGGAAAACTGAGTACATAGTTCTTCTATATATAATCTCTAGTTCCACTTGTATATGTCCGTTCAAGTCCCAAAAACATTGTCTAGTATTTTTCTAATCTAACCGACTGACAGGCCGTTTATTCCCACTTAAAGAGGTTTCCCACTAACCCAGTTTTCCATTTATTCGGGTAATTTGTATGTTAATCCTACCTACTTAATCTGTCAAGCCCTCCCAACAATTGGAACATTTTTACTTTGACAAATTTATCCACTTCACAAAACGAACTTCGACTTCTGGATTTTTTAATCTTTTCAGTTTACTTTGTCCTTCTAATGTACGGCCACAATGTCAAATAAATATCTCTCCCAGTATGAAATCCCACTAACAGAGGTAAAGGAATTGAATTCAAAAGTCCCACTTATAGAGGTCCATAATGAAAACAAAATCTCACTCTTAGATTTTTGTGTGAAGCGTGCAGGGACCATCAAAAATGTCCCACTTATGCAAAATTATAGAGTCCACTCTACAATTTTTTGTTAAGGCTTAACTCAGGCCTTCCCAATTGATGGGACACTGCTCCCTTGGGGGCCAAAGCGAACTTCCATTGAAGCCGTGACGACTTCCATGTATTTATTACATGATCGTTCTAAATGAAACCTTATACAAAAAGGTTTGTCTTTATAAAAAGGTTTGTCGCAAATAAACAAATTATTATTACAATTACGAATAAAATAAAGGTTTTCTTAAAAAAAAAATAAGCGGACTTTTAAGCAAGCGTATTTTCGAAATACGTATTGCATTTTTGTTGTATTTTTGTTCTGCTTGCATGTCACTCGTATACGATCAAAATTTAGGGGAAATTGAAGCACCGGAAGACACAGATCAACTCCGGTATCCTAAGTCTACTTCCCCCTAAATTTCGTCTCAGTTATTTGTAGAAGGAAAGGAAAAATAAGACCAATGAAAGGATACTTTAATATATAAATTCGTTCAAAAAATAGTCGACCGAAAAGACTACATTTAGTAAATATGTTTTTTAATATAAAACCCCTTATTTATTAACTCTAAAATTCACAGGGCTTGTTTGGAATTTACATTTCTGAATATAAATTTTCTTTATTCTCGATTTCAATTTATATTCACTTTGTCATTCCGTTTGTAACACCTTGAAATATTCATCGGAGACCCCATAAAGTATATATATTCTGGGTCGTGGTAAAATTCTTAGACGATATAGCCATGTCCGAACGAAATGAGCTAGGAGGTTCAAATTTTTCCTAAATGTGTCTTATGGTTGTAGATCGGTTGGGATTGAAAGTGGACGAAATCGGCCCAGAGGGAAAAATGTTTCCCTCACAAGGACTGAAAATACCCCTAATATTTAGAGTATTTCAGCATGTTTTTTGAACATATTACCTTGTATTTACTTGATATTTGCAATGCGCATTCCCTTTATAGCATAAAAAGGGCACCATAGAGCGAAATGGGACAAAAAGGGATAAAAATGGTACCCATCAAACGACAACAGATAGAAACACGAAATTTGGCGTGTACATTCCCCTAACAGAGTAGATATATAATATAAAAGTATTTTTTCTAAATTCGTACTTTTAAGGGGTTAAATGGGGATAGAGGGATAAAAATAGTACCAACCTAAGGGCTGCACCTAGAATAATGAAATTTGATATATACATTCCTCTGATTGCGTAGACACGTAAAATAAAAGAACTTTCCAAAATTCCTACTTTTTGGGGTTCAAATGGAAAAAGGGGATAAAAATAGTACCTACCAAATGACAGCAGCTAGAATCATGAAATTCGGAGTATACATTCCTCTGACTGCGTAGACACGGAAAATAAAACGTTTTTTCCAAATTCGTACTTTCAAGAGATACAATGGCTACAGGGGATAAAAATAGTACCAACTAAACGAATACAGCTAGAATGATGAAATTCAGTGTGTACGTCCCTCTAATTTTGTAGATACGTAAAATAAAGAGATTTTAGATAGTCGTATTCTTGAGGGGGCAAAATTGGAAAAAGGGGATAAAAATGGTACCAACAAAATGGCCGCTGATAGAATCATGGAATTCGGTGTATACATTCCTCTGACTGCATAGCCACGTAAAATATTTTTTTTTCCCAAATTCGTAGTTTATTTTGTTGCTTTTACGACAAAAAAATGGTAGAATCATGAAGTTGTTTTATACTGCGTACGTGAGAGATAAGGTATTTTCAAAATTTATACTTTTGAAATTAAAATAGGATGGAAATACAACCAACCAAATGACTGTAGCTGAAAATACACTCTCTATCGCCCAATATTTAGGGTATTTATGATTGCTCCCTTATATTTATTTTATGAATTAAAGTTTTATATCCATTATATATATATAGTATACAAATATTGGTAGCCTTGGCTTATTGATTAAATTTCTTATTTTCATACAGTTAAAATTTGTTGCGGACATTTCTCTTGTAGCTTGGAAGCACCACAAAGAAAATAAAAGTTTTAGCGGGCGAAATGGGACAAAAAGGATAAAATATGGTACCAATGATACGACAACAGCTATAGTCATGAAATTCGGTATGTAAATCCCTCTAATTGCATAGACACGTAAAATAGAGGGATTTTTCGAAATTCGTACTTTTAAGGGATATAATTAAAAGAGGGATAAAAATGCTGGTAATACTTTAATCTGTTGGTAATACTGTGGAATGCACTCCGTGGTGGAGGGTATATAAGATTCGGCCCGGCCGAACTTAACGCCTTCTTACTTGTTTTCTATTTCATTCTATTATTCTATTTCATTTCTCAATTTCAAATTGTATTTTCTGAATTACAATTTACAACCAATCAACCAATCAACCAATCAATCAATTTTCAATTTATATTTTCTCAATTTACATTTCCGAATATTAACTTGTATATTCTTTATTTCAATCGAAAATTTGTCATGTTTAAAAATATCGGTTAAAAAAAACAACTAAAAACGGCGTGAAGTTCAGCCGGGCCAAACTTTATATACCCTCCACCATAGATTGCATTCCACAGAGGCTATCGATTTTCGTAAGTGCTGTAATATTACAGGAAAATATAATAAGGGGAAGTAGCGTCCCTTGAAACGATCGGCTGCCCTGCTAGCAACCGAACCAAATAAATGTCATACACTTCTTTTTAAAATACTTTGTTTTCTGTTTAAGAAAACAAAAACAAATAATCTCGAACCTGAGTAAGAGTTAAAACAAAAACTCTTTTCAAAGATCAAATAATAAAAAAACAGAGGAAAACTTATTTTTTTTAATATAGCCGAACCAAAACAAATACAAATATTTAAAAAATAATTTTATAAATAAATATAATATTTTTATTATTTC
Organism: Polietes domitor; assembly: GCA_947397865.1. Taxonomy (NCBI): domain Eukaryota; kingdom Metazoa; phylum Arthropoda; class Insecta; order Diptera; family Muscidae; genus Polietes; species Polietes domitor. The sequence continues at coordinate 148,883,259 of OX377618.1, forward strand.
AAACCACGAAATCGAATATCGAAATAATACTTCAAGTCAATTAAAAAAATAAATATTGTTATATATATATATATATATATATATATATAAATATTGATAGCTAGTGGGTGCTACAGTTAGGTGTATTTCCATTCTATTTTAATTCCAAAAGTACAAATTTTGAAAATACATTATCTCACCTACATAGTGCAAAATAACCTAACTTCATGATTCAACCAATTTTTGCCGTAAAAGTAAAAAGTACGAATTTGGAAAAATCTTTTTATTTTGCGTGTCTATGCAGTCAGAGGAATGTATACACCGAATTTTATGATTCTAACTGCGGCCATTTGGTTGGTACCGTTTTATCCCTTTTTTCCTATTTTTCCTCCTTAAGAGTAAGTCTTTCTAAAATCTCATTAATTTTACGTGTCTACGCAATAAGAGGGAAGTACACACCGAATTTCATCATTCTAGTAAGCTGTTTAGTTGGTACTATTTGTATCCCTCTGTGCCCAGTGTATCCCTTAAAAGTACGACAAATCCGTTTATTTTACGTGTCTACGCAATCAGAGGAATGTATATACCGAATTTCATTATTCTAGGTGCAGCCGTTTAGTTGGTACCATTTTTATCTCACTATTCCCATTTTATCCCTTAAAAGTACGAATTTGGAAAAAATAATTTCATATTATGTATCCACTCAATTAGAGGAATGTACACATCGAATTTCGTGTTTCTAGCTGTTCGTTTGATATGTACCATTTTTATCTCTTTTTGTCCCATTGGTGCACGTTTTTGATTTAGGGGGAATGCGCATACCCAATGTCAAGTAAGCACAAACAGACATATTGAAAAAATGTGTTTAAATAATCTAAAATATTAGGGAATATTATGGATATTTTTAATCCCTTTTGGGCCGATTTCGCCCAGTTTCAATCAATGTAAAATTTGGACGTCCTAGCTCCTCCCGTGCTTTCAACCGGCGAACGGACGGACATGGCTAGATCGTAGGGTTTGGGGTCCGGGAATTCCCGAATCCCGAAATTTTAAATTTCCCGGGAATACGGGAAATATTAAAAAATATTTTATTGATTATTTTTTTATTATTTTTATTATTATTTTACAGTACAATTGTGAAATTATTTTTTATATATTTAATTATATTTTATATTTTAAATTCATATATTTACATTATTGACAATAGTAATGAACATTTCTTTACATCATATTACTGCAAAAAAACTTTTTAAATTCGCTAAGTCGCTATTTTTTGCTAGCTAGGGGAATACACATTTTTTATTAGGATATTTGCAGTATTTTTAATAAAGGGTGATTTTTTAAAAGCTATAGGAAAGTTTTTCAAAAAAAAAAAAAAACACATAAAATTCAGAAAAATGCATGAAATATTTATTTGAATCGATAGTACGGTCCATATAATTTAATGTTTAAAGATTATTTCATGCAAATGTTGACCTTGACTGCGCCTCAGATGGTCCATCCGCTTAGTCCAATTAGCACGAATAGCTGCTTCAGTGGGTCGATTAAACTGACCATAAAATGGAAGCGCGCGATGAAATTTATTAACAGAGCACGCATTTTGATAATAAAATTCAATAATTTGCAAGCGTTGTTCGTTTGTAAGACGATTCATGGTTAAATTAAAAACACGAAACGTGCGTCAGCTGTTTAAACCAGTGTTGCCAAAAAGATAATAGCTAAAAAATCACCCTTTATAAATCGAAAATATCATACTGACAATACTGTGGCTGACATAGTGTCAATACTTAACCCCTCGTGCTATATGGTTTAACTTTAAATTTCTTGTTTTACCAGAAGAATCTACGAGATAAAAGGTGAAAATATTCTTAATGAAGAGTTTATTTTACATATGAAGCCAGTAAGAAATGGTATAAAAATAAGGAAAACATTAAAATTGTTCACCTGGAAACTTTCGAGAGAAAGAGAAATATGTATATCATACGGTATATTTAAATGACCTTCTGTAAGAACTAATGACTGGACTATTTCAATGTTTTAATTTTTTATGAATTTATTTAATTAATATTAATTTTTTATAATGTTTCTATTGCTTTTACAGTTTAGAATATTTCCCCCCGTTGCTGTTAAATATTTTCGTCTCTAGACGAATGAATCTTCCAAATTAAAGACGTTCTCAGCAATACGAGTTATTGTTGTCAGGCACTTGTGCCTATGATTTAAATGTCCAATTTTATGACGACAATTAGTCTAGATTAAAATATTTGTAAAATGTAAAATATTTTGACAAACACATTCGCTTTTAATTTGTAATATGACAGTATTTTTAAAAGCACATCCGTTACTAAATATTGTTATTTTAAACCAGTGGAAATTTGGATACAATTTGGAGAGCCTCACCGCTAGTTTTCCTAATCAAATGTCATAGCAATGTACATCGCTGAAAAAAGATCCCTAAATGTTGGCCATGAGAGGAAATCACCCTGGAAAACGTCAGTATCGCATGGCGGCAATGCGAGGCCGTTAACCATACTGTTGCTGCCCTCATATTGCTCCTGATGCTCCTTAATGGACTTCGATCGGAAGGAGAATCCAAGTGATCTATCGAATCTGTAGCCGTAGAAGTACTGGGCGGAGTTATAGGGGATGACTGCAGCGGAGCTCGAAGCTCATCCAATTTCCTATTAATAGCAGCTAGAACAAGAACGAATGCCCTATATGCTACATCATATTTGCTGTCAGCAGAATCTATGTCCTCCTTCTCCTCATCCTGAGCAGTTTGGAGATGACTAAGACACTTATCGAACCTGTCCCTATGTGAAGGATGAGTTCTATAAAAATATCGAAAGATGTATGCCACAACATGCATAGGTCTATCCAAAGACAAAAATCTTTCAAGGATATCCTAATAGTTCGTAAAGAACGAAGCATGACTCTTGAGAGGACGTAATTTAATACCGGTGTCGAGAGGAGCTAGATCCCTAATATCCCATTGATTATTATTTTAAACCATATTGGACATACCTAAAATAAATTACTTTTTTCCCGGGAATTCCCGGGAATGAAACTTTTCATTCCCGTTTTCCCGGGAAATGAAAAAAGTCCGGGAAACCCCAAACCCTACTAGATCGTCTTAGAATTTTATGACGATCAAGAATATATATACTTTATAGGGTCTCAAGTCGATATTTCAAGGTGTTACAACGGAATAACAAAGTTAGTATACCCCCATCCTGGAGGTGGAGGGTATAAAAATTGAACTTCAACCTGTTTTTTAAGATCTGACAAATGAATGTTTCATAGTCATGTTCGTAATTCAAATACATACATATTTAAAAAACATAAAATATATTAGTAATGGGAGTGACGGGACATGAGAAATTGTAAATGCCTCAGGGGAGTCCGCGAAAACAAAGAGGCCGGAAACCCCTAACTTAATTTATGGCCTTCTTCAAGTCCAATAAAAATGTAAAATTGTCTCACGGTGTGATCAATCAAATTGATTTATATATTGTTTTGGATCAAACATTTTTACTTTTACATACAAATGGCATGATGACATTTATTACTTATGTATATACATTATTTATTTTTATTTCGATTTCAATTCTGGAAAATAATCCAACAAATTCTGTTAGGTGGGATACCTTCAAACAATAATATAACGATTGGACGTTAATATGATTTTGGTAGATGTTTCAAATTTCACCTCCACTCTGTTGCGATCTGTGTACCCAAAGTTAAAGCTTGAGCTATACCTATATGATTTGTTTTTAATAGATCTCTTCGAGATAATATTTTCCTTATTGAGACTAATTAGTAAATTTATAATTTCAGAAAATACTGAACTTATCCAGCAAAGCATTGGCTATAACATAACACTCCAGTGTAGTCTGAAAGGACTAATAAACGAGAATAAAGACAGCGATATCAAATACCTGTGGTATTTTAAGGTAAGTTGACAAGAAAATCGTGGCAAGTTCAAGATATTAGATTTTTTTGAACTATTTGATTATTTTATTTTTTGGATTTATGTATTTGAATTCTAATCGATCTTGCCCTTCAATTCCAGCAATGCGGCGAAAATTCCGGTGGAACAGCCAACTGTTATGACGGCAGCGATGGCGAAGATTGGGCTCAATTGCCATGCGAAGATAATTTCTGCAAATCAGAGTTACAACTGAAAAGTGTAACCGAAAAATACTCGGGCCTCTACAAATGTACGGTAATGCCAAAACTGGGAGCTAGTCTAGTGGATATAAAATTAGTTAGGACCTTTCAATTGGATATCAAAAGTGAGTACAAACGATAACAAATTGTACTATATCTGAATTTGATTGCTAATCTTTGTATTATTGGTCGATAGATAGCTCACAGAAAATTCCCGAATTCTTGGATGCCTATCCATTGAATAACTCGGTGAGCTTGGGATCTCAGGCGGTATTCCAGTGCCGCGTTTTCAGCGAGGAATACCCCACCATAAAATGGTTTCGCCGTCTTCCTGATCTCAAATATAACGACTATGAAAATTTGCATTCCAACGTTTACTACAATGGTCGAGCGTATGAGCTGTTAACGGCTGCCCGAGAGAAGCTCGTTGCTCGGGATGTGTATTTGAGTAAACTTATCCTGAACGAGGTGAGGCCCAAAGATGAAGGTTTCTATGCCTGTGTTCCCATAAGTGTACGAGGTCATAGCATACGCGAGGCTTATCTGCAAGTCGAGGCAGTGGAGGATGAAGTTGCCAACTATTGGTCGGATTATAGTGAAGAAAATGATGAGAGTGCTCCAAGCGATCCGAAAAAATTCTGGCTGCTCTTCTTAATGCCGGTGGGTTTGGCAATACTGCCCTTGTCGGTGTGGCTGTGCTATGTCCTACATAAACGATGTCGGCACAAGGGCCTCACAGATCCTGCCGAATATTCGGATGAACAACTGTCAACAGATCAGCAGCGTATGTTAAGGGCATAATGCTAGTTGATGTTGATTAAGATGATACGGGTGCCAAAGATTGGTTGTAAATAAATTGTTAAGTACTAACTAAGTAGTATTCCAAATTATGGCATTGCCACAAATGTTCAAAGTCTAATCTAATAAAGATATCAGCGGTTCATACTGCATTGTTTATAAGAATATTTAATTTCACGTAGGATATTCAATTTGAATATGGTAGCTGCAATTACTTTCGTACTAGCCTGACTTTATATGACCCTTAGTTCGTAATGGATATAAGTTTTGATGTGTAAATATTATTATTTTTCTTCTCTGATATAAGCATATTAGAATAAAGTGAAGCACGCTTATTAGATACAAATATAATAGATACAGATAGTAATAAATAATGTGTCATATATAATATAAACAATTGGAAATTATTTCTTGCGTGATAAATTTGAACAGAGTTTTCAAACTGTTGTTAACTGCTTCATGAAATAACATCCAAAAAGAAAAAGTTGGTCAAAAAATAAAAATATCTCAGAAAGAAAAAAATAAATTACGTCCAAAAATAAATACAAATTCACCCAAATGAACAAATTATCCAATTATTTGGAGGTTTTTTCAGAGGAAAAATTGTGCGAAATATGCCCAAATAATTGACCCATTTGTCATATGAAAAATCGGTGCACGGCATAACGCCCACGGCCATGAAGCCTAAATATTTTTTGGGCGTTGTGACCACCTCGAAAATGGACAGAAAGAACAATGAAGTTTCGGACATAAATCCAAAAGTTTTGGCAGAAAACCATTCCTCGGCTTTGGATATATTCCAGAGGAGACAATCTTTAACACAGAAAACGTTTGCTATGCGTAGCCGGCTTTGGATAAATTTCAGGGTAGAAACTTCTTAAGCCAGGCCGAAGGCAGGAAATGTCTCTTTTTACAAAATTTGCTATAAAATAGCCCATAATTTTCCATAAAACCAGTCAACATTTCAGGAAGGGATCACCATGGGATCGGGATGGTCCCTTGAGGACTCATCCTAAAATCAGAATTTGCGATCAGTACCTTTCAAGCGAGCCATTTCCAACACATATCGGACCAAAAAATGTGAAAGTAAATCGGATTTTATAAAAAATGCATTAAAAAGCACGGGATGAACAAACGTGACAAATTTTATACAAATCAGAGGATCTCGGGTTTGCTACTATGTGGAATTTCAAATTTCAAATATTTCAAATATGAGCGATTTTACATAATGAAAAATCGCCACAAACATAAATATGAAAAACTAACAGTGTCCGCTACTTCGCACGCGGAAAAGCCAGTTATTTTTTAACAGTTTTATCCGTCTCTATTTTAGGATAGTATTTATTGAATTTTCTTTTGGCGGTTATAGATAAATCTATAAGAGTAATTTGGGAACCTTCTGTTAGATAGCACTCATACACAGTCAAATGAATTTGCTTGTCGAATTGCACTTTTTTAGCAGAAATCCCTTCGTATGTATCATTTTTATCATTTTCTCCCAGTTTCGAACAAAAAATACAACTGCAGAGCCTTTTACATGCTCGATCTCATTTTTCTAAATTTTATAACGTTTTATCAATATATCTCCCTTAAAAGCATGTACACCATTTTCCCAAAAAGTATACATTTTGAAAAAATGTACTTTATTTGGTACCACGATTATGCCTTTTCGTCCCGCATCCTCTGTATAAGTTAATTTTTATACACTCCACGAGAGTATTATGTCTTTGTGCATTTGTTTGTAACACCCAAAAGGAAGCGAGATAGACCCATTGTTAATTATACCGATCGACTTAGAATCACTTTTTGAATCGATTTAACGATGTCCGTCCGTCCGTCCGTCCGTCTGTCCATCTATTCTTGTAATCAAAGTACAGGTCGCAATTGTAGCCAGAACCAAATGAAACTTTGCACAACAAAGTTTTTCGGGATAAGGACGAACGCTATTTAATTTGAAGAAAATCGGTTCAGATTTGGATATAGCCCCCATACGAATTTCACTCCCGATTTGACTCTTTTCCCGCTAGATACCACATATTACAACAGATTTCCCTCAAACTTGGTAAAACATCTTACATTTCAACTAGAAACACCCACGGTGAAAATTAGCCAGATCGGTTCAGATATAGATATAGCCCACATACGAATTTCACTCCCGATTTGACTTTTTCTGCTGTAGAAACCACATGTTTTAACAGATGTGCTTCAAAATTGGCAAAACATCTTATATTTCAAATAGAAACACCCACGGTGAAAATTAGACAGATCGGTTCAGATATAGATATAGCCCCCATACGAATTTCACTCCCGATTTGACTTTTTCTGCTGTAGAAACCACATATTTTAACAGATCTTCTGCAAAATTGGCAAAACATCTTCTATTTAAACTAGAAACACCCACGGTGAAAATTAGCCAGATCGGTTCAGACATAGATATAGCCCCCATACGAATTTCACTCCCGATTTGACTTTTTCTGCTGTAGAAACCACATGTTTTAACAGATGTTCTTCAAAATTGGCAAAACATCTTACATTTCAACTAGAAACACCCACGGTGAAAATTAGCCAGATCGGTTCAGATATAGATATAGCCCCCATACGAATTTCACTCCCGATTTGACTTTTTCTGCTGTAGAAACCACATATTTTAACAGATCTTCTTCAAAATTGGCAAAACATCTTCTATTTAAACTAGAAACACCCATGAAACACATCAAATGAGCCAGATCGGTTCAGATTTAGATATAGCCCACATACGAATTTCACTCCCGATTTGAGTTTTCCGCTCCAGAAACCACATATTTTAACAGATTTTCTTCAAATTTGGCAAAATATCTTATATTTGCATGAGAAACACCCAGGATGAAAATGAGTCAGATCGGTTCAGATTTATATATAGCTCCTATACAAATTTCGCTCCCGACTTGATTTTTTTTAGCCTATGATTAGGAAACATACAAAAATTCTTCCCGTTTTCACTTTTTTCCGAATTGAATTGTATTCTGATAGAAAGTGGAGTGTATCATATAGTCGGCTCCGCCCGACTTTAGCCTTTCCTTACTGGTTTTAAATATCCATTTATGTTCCACGTTTACGTAATGAAAGGGCAATGCACCATTTTTTATCCGCTTTTGTCCCGCACAGCCATTAAAAGTAAAAATTTCTAAAAATCCATTTATATTGCGCTTCTACGTAGAGTTTACACACCGAATTTTACGATTCTAGCTGTAATACTTTAGTTGGCACAAATTTTATCCCTTTTTGTCCCGCTCACCCCTCAAAAGTACAAATTTCGAAAAAATCCATTTATGTTGCATGTCTGCGTGGTTAGAGGAATGTACACACTGAGTTTCACGACTACAGCTGCAATATTTTGGTGGGTACTGTTTTTATACCTTTTCATCCCATTTGTCCCTTAAAGTACAAATTTCGAAAAAAATACATTTATGTTGCAAGTCTATGTGGTCAGAGGAATGTACATACCGAAATTGACGAATATTCCTTTTTGTCTTAAAAGTAAAAATAAAAAAAACTTTTTGTCGCCGAATTTAACGAATATCCCTTTTTGTCTTAAAAGTAAAAATAAAAAAAAAACTTTTTGTCGCCTGTCTGCATGATAAGAGCAAGGCTCAAACCGAATTTCATATTTCTAGCTACAGTCATTTAGTCAGGACGAAGATACGATGTTTACCACTTTCTGTCCCATTTTACCCCCTAAAAGTACGAATTTCGAATTTCTTAGTCCGCCTCTCCGTCATATTTGGGAACTACCCTGATCCTTGCTCAAGATTTTGGTCTGGGCGCTGTTCAGTGAATAACGCAACTCGTTTAGGGTGGGCCATTTAAAATTTTTAATTTGAACTACCGATTACTCCGACTTTAAAAGGTTGAATAACATACATTTTTATTTTCAGGTTTATGTTTGCAAATTGCAAAACGGGACGCTATACTCTCCAACAAAATTGGGAAATATTAAAAAATTACTTCCAAAGTAGTGAGTCTGTAAGAAATTTACGTGGACATTTTTCGAGAAGAAATCGGCCTTCAGTTCAGCCTCATTTTCATCTCGGTGTCTATGTCAATAAGCAAAATTGCCGAATATGGGGTTCAGGGTTCATGTGACTATTGAGAAGCCACTGCCACAACGAGTCACTGTTTGGTGTAGATTTTGGGTTGTACTGAAAAATTGTCAAGCCATACGTAGTAGTCATATGAGTGATATTGTTTTCCATTATTATTATTATACATATATATATTTATATATTTTTAGATATATAATGGACCATATGTAGAAATTTCTAATTTTTGTAAAATTTTATATTTTATGCAATTTTCACTTTTAATTCGCCTTTATAAAAACATAATAGCTTATGAGAAAATTCAAATTGAAATTCATTGAAATTGAGAATAAAATTCAGATCTACAGATTTCTATTTCTAGCCAGGAGAAATATTGTTGAATAGTCCATCTGTGATAAACATTTTCCAATACAGTATCTATCGCTTATATGCACGTCGGTTATAAGCATTTCCCACTTATATGCACCCAAACTTGTGCAATTTCACTTTGTTATTTAAAATAAACGGAAATTTCTTGCTTATAAGCATTCGTTTATATGCATTTCTCGCTTTTATGCATCAGAAATTTGGAGAATTTAAAGCAATGCCATGAAAAGAAAATTGGATATATGCTGCTCCAATTTCTTTCTCTTAATTTTTTAACAAATTTTATTTTAATCTATGTATGTCCTAAAAACCAAATGAATTAAATGTGATCACTTGTTTTCAAATATTTTTATTTTAAACATACATATTCCTATGAATTTCCTTCAATAAAATTGAATTTAGACAAATCTTGTTTGAAAAAAAAATATTGTAACATACATATATGTGCGAGTTAGAATGATAGTGGTCTAAGTCACACTTTATCCGTTCTGAGATATGCAATGGTTTATGTTTGAGTCAATTGAAAAATATTTTTCCACCAAACCACAAATTTTTTTCTTAGAATACTACAACGTTGGTACTAGGGTATCCAATTATTCGGACTTTTTTGTTCTTCGATCGTTTATTTTAAAATAAAGGATTTTCAATTAATCGAATAATGACGTCGATATTAAACGATTATTCGAACAATTTCCCACTTAAATAAAATATTATTAATAAGAGTTATATAGACAAGAGAGACAGAGTTATATAGACAGCTATAAAAATTGTAGTTTCAAATTCAAAAGAAGTTGACAAAAATCTTAATTTCTTGTCAAAATAAAGAATCTTTCCTTAATTGAGCATAATATCAGAAGGTATCCATTAACTTATTCCGAATATGGATCATGTGATTTATAACAGAACTGTCTTTATTATCACGGTGTTGACCTCTATTTTGCTTTCTATTATCACTTTTCTATAAATATACTATTTGAAATAATTCCGAAGCTATTGGCCAGTTTTTGCTATTTTTTAAATGAAATTGGAAAAATCGTAAAAAATTGTTAATATTTGTGCATACATTTCAAAAATTGAAAAATATTGGTTATTGGATTTTATATTTTGTGTCTTTTACCCAAATGGAGCGAACTTGCTATTCAAAATCCATTTATCATACAAAGCAGACGACGATTTCATTAGTTTTTTAAGGCAAAACTTATAATATCGATTAATCGATTGTTTGGGACAATTTATTCGAATTATTCGTTATTCAAAAATCATGATTTTTTTCATTATTCGAACAAATATTTGACAAAAATTATTCGATTAATCGAATAAAATGTAATCGGTTGGATACCCTTTTTGGTACCTCTAATGGAACCACTACTTTCAGAGGATGTACTGACGTAGACCACTTTCATTCTTCTCAAAATTGAACTCACAACATTTTTAATTTTTTTCGCATCTAATATTTCCTTACCAAAAATGAAAGAAAACAAGTTTTTTTTTTCTTTTTTTTTAATATAAGTAAATATTTACAGGTTGTTAGTCTAGAAACTTTACATTATAAATAAAAAACGTTTGTTTGGATATAGTGTGACTTAGACCGCTTTCAAACTAACACTAAAGACAATTTTGGTGTGCATAAAATGAGAAATGTCATTGTAAGGGTACAGTTTTTATAAATGTCAAAAATAAAAGTTCTTAAGTTAGAGATCTGATCAAACTAAAGAGAAATATTGGGATATCTCATTTTTTGGATTTTTGCACCTCTGATCTATATAACCGGTTTTTTATATATGCACAGATTGTGCATCTAACCGAGATTTTATATATGCACCGATGATGCATATAACCGAGTTTTTATATATGCATTTCCCACTTATATGCACTTAAAGTCGAACATTTTTGGGAATGCATATAAGCGATAAATACTGCTGTTTTTTGAAATGCATGCATATTATGCTGTGTGTATTTGTATTTTTATATGGTGCATTTTTTTCCTAATTAATGGATCCTTGATAGTACTTTAAACATAAATTTGTTCTCTTTTCTTAAATTAACTTGATTTACACTGTGGAACACATAAAAATAACACGGTTCTGACAAAGGATTCTGAAGAGGGACGTATGTAGGTCATTTTAGAGGCGGGCCAATATTTTCCCCTTTTGATGTGATCCTTACATTTTTGGTATAGGATGTGTTCAGCAATATTACTTAAAACACCACGAGACAAATTTTTCGGGGAACATTTTAACCTTCTAGCTCCTCAATGTAGGGGTCTTTTTGGACCCTTTTGTAAAAAAGGGGAGTTCTACAAAATGCTACTCTGAATACACTAAAACCCAAAACTTAACTTAAATACCTGAAACAGGATAAAACATAAAATAAATGTTAGGGTTAATTAATATCGTCCTTTTTCCGAATTGATGCTGTGCAGGGGTTGGTGTGAATGGAAAAATTATTCTACGTCAAATTTCACTACAAGTCAGCGAACTAAAGAAAGCTGTAGGCTGTAGGGTCGAGGTCCATACAAATGGAAAAAAACAATTTCCAGCCACCCCACGAAAATAAATTTTGGATTGTTTAATGATTATTTGCAAAATATTTCGTTTCTAGATCATGCAGTCTGTGAGCTAAACACTCCTGAAAACACCCCTAAAAATCATGTTTTTCCCGTGTAATTTTATGTTGCAATTTTTTCTCAGTGAATGGACCTTTGAAAGCACTTTAAATATAAATTTTGATTCTTGACTTAACTTATTGGTTGAAATTGGACGTTTTTAGTATTTTGTGTGTGTCCCTATGAGTGACAACTGAAAACTTTTTCATATTTGGTGTTAGTATTTTATAGAAAATAAATAGCTGCTGCCAATACCTTTCGAATGATGCCTAAATGATGAATATCGGAAGGAATCTGACGCTGCAGCGCTCTTTTTTGTAAAAAGTAAAAAAGAGTTTGAAAAGTTTGGCTGCTAATTAAATTATTTCATAAAAAGTCGGCTACGACATTTTTTTCTGAATTTTTGTAGGTATCATTCAAGGCGTATTTATACAGGTGATAGCACTGGAACAACAACAAATTCGGCAACAACAAAATACAAGTAATTTTTTGAATGGTGAGCCATACTGTCAAAGCAAAATAAATGGGATTTGACAATTTCGGTTACTTTTGAATGAAAAACAATTTCAGCCAGCTGGGCTCCTGCTATCACCTTTATAAATACGCCTTGGTATCATTCGAAAGGTATTGATTCCTTCTATTTATTTTTCATAACACCTTTAGCAAAATGTTTCCAAGAAATATGAGTTTTTAGCTGTCACCTTGAAAAACCACAAGAAATCAATATAATCGTCCAATAATACGACCAACGACTTTGTTAAGAATTCAGGAAAAACTTTTGGAGAATAATGCAGCACAAAAAAATTATGAGTGAAAAACATGATTTTTAGTGGTATTTTCAGGTGCGTTTAGCTCACAGACGGCTTGACCTAGCGGCGAAATATTTTGCAGATCATCATTAAACAATTCAATCTTCATTTTTGGGGGGTGATCGCAGCAATTTATTTTTGTGACCCACCATAATACATATGGAGTGGAGATAGGGGACAGGTATCTTTAAAGAAAATGTTGGGGAGAAAAAATTAACGGGGGGCCTTCCCTTCAGGGGTGATTAGGGGGGTAATTTGAGTCTTTCCTTCATTAAAAAATTAAAAAAAATGAGTGGGGATCACCTTAAGGGTTGAACATAGGTACGTTCTGAGAAAATATTGGGGCTCAAAAAATATTGACGGTTGGTCATACATTTCACTCCACTAGCGGCCTCCTTTTGTATGTATTTTTGCGCCCCACTAATGAGTGGGGATAGGGGGTAATATTGTTCGGAAAAAATGTTGGAGATGGAAAATTAGTGGAGAATGGTCTTACATCCCTCACTTTTGACCCCATTTTTTGGCTCATGAATTTTTGTCCGAACATCACAAAATTAGCATATCAAAATCGAAAAGTCGTGCACTATCCCACACCTAATATATATATATCTATATATATAAAAATGAATGTTAGTCTGTCTGTATGTCCTTTATAGAATCGTAAACTATGCATTGGATCATGTGATGATCTTCAGCAAAGTTGTTGTGCATGAGCCCGCGAAGGTTTCTGAGTTGGTACGACCAATTTTCGACAGATGGCGCCACTGTTATCTCCCAAAACAACGTTTGCCGGGTCAGCTAGTTTATGTATAAATAAAATATCAGAACCAATTTGGGTATTTAAAAAAGAAATTATTTATTAAACTTTTCTTTCTCTATACCGCTATCAAACAATGTCTAGCATATATCAGCTTAAGAGAATGGATATGACTTTATATCGTTCTTCGATATGAGCCCATGTTTGATGAAATCGTTCTTCTTGTTCATCGGATTCTGTTGCCAACTGACGGTCGAGGTAATCCATATGAGAATTCAATAAATGAATTTGCTTTAGCTCTGCTGCTATATATAAAATACGGCTTGACCAGTTTTTAATGGATTTTCGATTTTACCAGATCCGTTTGCATATTTTGAAAAATTGAAAAAGCACTACCCTAATATGTGCCTCAAATGTCTAATAATTTTAAATCAAAATTTGTAGCAGACAAATTCAGAAGTTTTTATCTCTGTCAATAAGAATATAGGTTTATTAATATATATTTTCAATTTCAATATACATAAATTATATATTTTATACCAATACGTACAAGTTTTTTATAAATAATCTGCCTATCGCGAAGATTTTGAGACCACCTTAGAATCGCCTCAACGAAAGTACTTCATGATATTTGAGATTTATTTAAATTTTTATTTGATGCGTCGACTGCAAGTTCATATATTCTATTTGCGTATTTGTATTAATATCGTCAATCAATTGGAGCCGATACACCACCGACCACGTGGACGTCTGGAGTCGTAGAGTCTGGATAATATTTGAACTTGGCAAACAAAAATTCGAACAAAGGAAAACACGTTATGTCGCGCAAACGCATTTCGGCTGTGGCATTATTGGATGTCGGACCTTCAACACCCACTAGCGAGGACAATGATTACGAATACTATCGTCCCGGATGTTATTGTATACCCCAAGTACCGACACAGCTGTGTTGTTATGTGACACCAACACCTTATTGCTGTGGCCAACTCCAGCCTTGGCGGCCCTGTTGCTCTACAGCCACCTATGTGGTCGATGCTTCTGGTCGGGCTTATTATATGAGCGATTTAGAACTTCAATATCAGCTACCACCACCTACTGTTCTGTCGGCGGAAACAGAAGTGACTTTTCATTGTTATAAACATACAGATGTGGGCATGATACCCTCTATGCCTCAAATAGACGAAGACGATTATTATGATCCTCCCGAAAGTCCGCGTAAGCGTGAACGTTTTCAAGAACAAAGTGACGATGATGAAGATGTACAAGGAAATGAAGAAGTCGTTACTAAGAGATGGGAAACTCAAAAGCGCTCTTCTAATGTTTATCGCGCCAATGAAGGGTATTTAGTAGAAGAACCTAAGGAAGATGGTGAAGTCTTGAAGAAATTGTAATAAAGCAGAAATTTGGTATTTGTCCGAGTTGAATTATAGCACACTGAGTATGTTTTAATAGGTCTTTCTATCACGAGTAACTAATCTGTACTAAAGAATGAAGTCCATATATATAGTCAAAAGAATTTGTCAGTAAAGGAAAGCAGAAAGTATGCTGTTTCAGCAGATTTTCTGTTGAAAAGGGGAAAACATATTTGTTCTGAAATAGCAAATGTTGTTTCTTTTAAAGAAAGACGCAAAAAAGCTGCGGCCACCCCCTAGAAATGAAGACTGGATTGTTTAATGATGATCTGCAAAATATTTCGTTGCTGGGTCAAGCCGTCTGTGAGCTAAATGCTCCTGAAAACATCACTAAAAATCTTCTTTTTTTCACCTGTATTTTTATGTGTTTCATTTTTGTTCATTCCCTTTCTTAGCACTTTGAATACAACTAATATTTAGTAGTGGTAGTATGAAAACGTTTAAGCTCGTCAGCGGACGTTGATAAATCTGATCTTCATTTTGAGAGGGGTAACATTCCAATTTTTTCCGTGAGTCCCTGTAATGTGCTATATAAAATATAACAGATATTATTCATGGTACTACAATTACATGTAGAGTCAATTGCCCAACAACAATCATGAATAGTATTATACCCTCCACAATAGGATGTATACTAAGTTTGTCATTCCGTTTGTAACACCTTGAAGTATCGATATGCGACCCATCTTGACCGTCATAAAATTCTAAGACGATTTAGTCAGTCAATTGCCCAACAACAACCATGAATAGTATTATACCCTCCACAATAGGATGTATGTATACTAAGTTTGTCATTCCGTTTGTAACACCTTGAAATATCGATATGCGACCCATCTTGATCGTCATAAAATTCTAAGACGATTTAGTCATATCCGTTTGTTGAAAGCACGCTAGCATCTAAGTGTATAGCCACAACCAAGGCGTATTTATACAGGTGATAGCACTAGAACAACAACAAATTCGGCAACAACAAAATACAAGTAATTTTTTGAAAGGTGAGCCATACTGTCAAAGCAAAATATATGGGATTTGACAGTTTCGATTACTTTTGAATGAAAAAAATTTCAGTCAGCTGGGCTCCTGCTATCACCTTTATAAATACGCCTTGGCCACAACTGTGTCGCAGAAGTCAACTTCAAAAACAGTTTTGTATATTTTCTTATGGGAAAGAATGAGAGAAATATAGTTATTGATGAAGTTCGTCGACGCTAGCGTCAAAATTAGAAAATTTTATATTTTCTTGACGTCGTTCTCTTTAATTTTTTTTTCACAGGACTAAAAAATAATCTTTGAGGGATATTTGCATCACGGCAAGCGTCAAAGAATGTATAACAAGAAAACATTTTTGAACACGAAATGAGCTAGGACGTCAACAATTTCCAGGAATACATCTAATAGTTGTAAAGGGTGTTTTTTATTGGGGTATAGAACTTTAATTTGGCATCACTTTTTTAACTGGCGGCCATTTTGTCAGCTGTCATGTGATTAATATTTAGAATAAAAGAACAACGCTTGCAAATCGTGCAAATTTATTTCGAAAGTAATGGTTCACTTCGCGAAGTTCACCGCTCCGTCCATTTTATGGTCGACATAATCGTCCATCAGAGCAATTAATTCGGTTAACCATGGATCGTTTTCGCACTACGTTTACTCTATGTGATAATACGCATCCGCAGAGACGTCGAACAGTGCGCACCGAAGAAACAATTGCCGCTGTAGAGCAAAGTGTTGAAGAGGACCCGAATGAATCGATTCGCCACCGTGCACAGCAATTGGAGCTTTGGAAAATTGGACCTGTAGAATTGGCTATATTCGAGCCAGCCGCGGCGGCCACATGCCCGAAATCATATTTAAACATTAATGGCATAAAATTATCCTTCCAATAAAGCCAAATTGATGGACATTAAAACGATTTTCTTGTGTTTTACTTCAATTCGAAGTTCTATACCTCAATAAAAAACACCCTATAGATCGGTTATGATTGAAAATGGTCGAAATCGTTCAACAGAGAAAACATTTCAAGCATTTAAGAACATTTTTCAAGATTTCTGCCTTGTATTTACTTGATATTTGGTAAGTTCAATCCATTTATATCGTAAACGCGCACCATAAAGTGGTTCATAATAAAGAAAATTTTCTAAAATTTTCACTTTTAGGGGGCGAAAGGGTTTAAAAATGGTACCAATAAAAAGGCTGCAGATAGAATAATGGAAATCGGCATATGCTTATTTTTAGCCGCGTAGACTCTACAGATAACGCTTTTCTGATATTTGTACTAAAGAGTGATTTTTTTGAGGTTAGGATTTTCATGCATTAGTATTTGACAGATCACGTGGGATTTCAGACATGGTGTCAAAGAGAAAGATGCTCAGTATGCTTTGACATTTCATCATGAATCGTCTTACAAACGAACAACGGTTGCAAATTATTGAATTTTATTATCAAAATGCGTGCTCTGTTAAGAAAGTTCATTGCGCGCTTCCATTTTATGGTCAGTTTAATCGACCCACTGAAGCGGCTATTCGGGCTATTGTGACTAAATTTCGCACCAAATTTACATTGTTGGACATTAAACCACCAACACGCTTACGTAGAGTGCGAACTGAAGAAAATATCGCAGCTGTATCGGCCAGTGTTAATGATGACCACCAATTTTCGATTCGTCGCCGTTCGCACCAATTGGGTCTCTGTTACTCAAAAACGTGGAAATGCCAAAATTGGACTAAGCGGATGGACCACCTAAGGCGCAGCCGCGGTCAACATTTAAATGAAATTATCTTCAAAAAGTAAATGTCATGGACCAATCTAACGTTTCAAATAAAGAACCGATGAGATTTTGCAAATTTTATGCGTTTTTTTTTTAAAAAAAAAGTTATCAAGCTCTTAAAAAATCACCCTTTATTAGGGTCAAAATGGTCAAAAAGGGACAACATTTGTACCGATCGGCTAGCATCATAAAATTCGATGTGTACATTCCGCACAATCAAAAAGATTTTTCTAATTTTTACATGTATATAACACGGCGATAAAGATAAAACCGAAATATTAAACGAAATTCGATGTAAATGCTCCTCTGATTGTGTGAAACTGGGTGAAATTGGTCCAAAGTGAACAAATTCTTCCCTAACAACTCAATGAACTCCGCCAGTAATCTTTAATATTTATTGTATTTATGCATAATATTTTGAATGCACTTGAAGTATTATTTTCATATATATACTATATGACTATTACGACACATAAATATTTTAGTATCCTCGACCTATAAGTGGGCGTGATCCTTAAAATAATTAATTAATTTTAATTCAAAATTATAATAATAAAATATCAGAATTTATTTAATACATAGCACAAGTAGTACTTCCTCTTGAATTCGACAAATTCTAATCTGCCGCTAATAATGTGGAATACACTCCATGGTGGAGGGTATCTAAGATTCGGCCCGGACGTTAAGTTTTTACTTGTTTTTATAACCTCCACCTTCAGGATGGGGGTATACTAACTTTGTCATTCCGTTTGTAACACCTTGAAATATCGACCTGAGACCCTATAAAATATATATACTTGATCGTCATAAAATTCTAAGACGATCTAGCCATGTCCGTCCGTCTGTTGAAAGCACGCTAGCATCTAACGAAAGGAGCTAGAACGTTCAAATTTTCCATAAATGCGTCTTATAGTCGTAAGCTGTTGGGATTGAAACGGGGCGAAATCGGCCGAAAGGGAAAAAATTTTCCCTCACAAGGACTAAAAATACCCATAATAATCCCTAATATTTTAGCGTATTTAAGCATGTTTTTTGAATATGTCTGTATATATTTGCTTGATATTTGGTATGCGCATTCCCCTTATAGCAAAAACGTGCACCGTAAAGTGATTCTTATTTGTAGGGGGTGAAATAGGGCAAAAAAGGGATAAAAAGGTACATATTAAACGACAACAGCTAGAAACACGAAATTGGGTGTGTACATTCCTCTAATTGAGTAGATACATAATATAAAAGTATTTCTTCCAAATTCGTAAGGGGTAAATGGGGATAGAGGGATAAAAATGGTACCAACCAAACGGCTGTACTTAGAATAATGAAATTCGGTGTATATATTCCTCTGATTGCATAGACAAGTAAAACACACGGATTTTTCAAAATTCTTACTTTTTGGGGTTAAAATGGAAAAAGGGGATAAAAATAGTACCAATCAAATGACCGCAGCTAGAGTCATGAAATTCGGAGTATACATTCCTCTGACTG
The DNA here is from genome assembly GCA_947397865.1 of Polietes domitor. Classification (NCBI taxonomy): domain Eukaryota; kingdom Metazoa; phylum Arthropoda; class Insecta; order Diptera; family Muscidae; genus Polietes; species Polietes domitor. The sequence continues at coordinate 148,902,483 of OX377618.1, forward strand.
TGTAGATACGGAAAATAAAAGGATTTTTCGAAATTCGTACTGTTTGGGGTCAAAATAGAAAAAGGGGATAAAAATAGTACCAACCAAATGACCGCAGCTAGAGTCATGAAATTCGGAGTATACATTCCTTTGACTACGTAGACATGAAAAATAAAAGGATTTTTCCAAATTCGTACTTTCGAGGGATACAATGGGTACGAAGGGATAAAAAAGGTATCAACCAAACGGCTACAACTAGAATAATGAAATTCGGTGTATACATTCCTCTGATTGCGTAGACACTTAAAATAAACAGATTTTTCGAAATTCGTACTTTTTGGGGTTAAAATGAAAAAAGGGGATAAAAAAAGTACCAATCAAATGACCGCAGCTAGAGTCATGAAATTCGGAGTATACATTCCTCGGACTGCGTAGGCACGGGAAATATACTAATTTTTCGAAATTCGTACTTTTTGGGGTTAAAATGGAAAAAGGGGATACAAATAGAAATAACCAAATGACCGCAGCTAGAGTCATGCAATTCGGAGTATACATTCCTCTGACTGCGTAGACACAGAAAATAAACGGATTTTTCGAAATTCATACTTTCAAGGGATACAATGGTAGAGAGGGATAAAAATAGTACCAACTAAACGACTACAGCTAGAATGATGAAATTCTAATTGCGTAGAAACGTCAAGAGGGTAAAATTGGCGCAGCTGGAATCATGGAATTCGGTTTATACATTCCTCTGACTGCAAAGACACGCAAAATAAAAACTTTTTTTTTCAAATTCGTACTTTTTCTTTTACGGCAAAAATTGGTTGAATCATGAAGTTAGCTTATTTTGCACAATGTACGTCGGATAATGGATTTTCAAAATTTGTACTTTTGGAATTAAAATAGAATTGAAATACAACCAACTGTAGCACCCACTATCCAACAATAGTTATTGTAGTTAAGCTTTTTGAAAATACAAATATAAGAACATTTTTTTTGAATTGACGTATTGGTAGACTTGCCTTATAAGCTTGGTTTGAAATAATTAAAATATTATATTTATTTACAAAATTATTGTTTCACTATTTTGTATTTGTTTTGGTTTGGCTATATTAAAAAATTATATTTTCCTGTACTATTACTGCACTTCTACGAAAATCGACATCCTCTGTGGAATGCAATCCATGGTGGAGGGTATATAAAGTTCGGCCCGGCCGAACTTAACGCCGTTTTTACTTGTTTAAATTGTTATGTATATTTCATAATTAAAAATTCCCATTCTTACCCTTAACTATCATTATGATAGCAGTATTTAACAAAAAGACGTATACCAAGAACTCTTAAGAAGAGTTTAAACTTATAGATTTGTATATATAATACAGATTATCGAGAAAGTTAAAAATACTTAACTCGAAATTGTATGATATTCTTTAGGGTTTAAAAATTATATCACAACTGATGTTAATGAGTTGCCTAAACCCACTCGAAGATTTTCGAAAAAGTGATTTTTTATTTTTTTGGATTTGATTCATTAGGGTTTCAAAAATGAAGTACCGAAAGATTATGGCGGGTAAATTTTTCTAACAGCCCCATTTCTGGAATGTAATCGTTTTAGTTACTACTCTATAATGAAGGGAAAGTTGATTCTTTAACGGCATGAGAATTGCCTTCGCTCCAAATACAGCAATTTTACTTATTAATATAACCATTTAACCAGAAATGAGCTTCATTACTAAACATAAACTATGATTACCATAAAACCGACATAACAACCATAGGGGTAGTCAAAATCACTTGCAATTTGATATTTAAAAATGTTTCTATAATAACTTTGAACCTAAAAATATATACGCTTCAGCCACGCCCCATCCTGTACCTCCCACATAATTGTATATACCGGTGCATGGAAACCACTATATTTAATTTTTTGATCATGTTCCACACAAATTATCCTGCCCTACGTTAATTCAATTTCCTTATAACTTCCGTATATACGTTCTCTGAGAGTGAGGGTTTATATAAGTCGGTTTTGCCGACTGAAGCTTACTTACTTGTTCTTATTGATGATTAGACATGGTTCTCTCAGAGTCATATTGAAAGGCTGGCGACGGCCGCTCTTAGTTTCACATATGTTGCTTAAGGGTAGAAGAAAAATCGCCGACGCAAGCCGCTACATGTGAGAGCAAGAGCGGCGGCCGCCGCCAGCATGTTTCAATGTTGTTTGAGTCTGAGGCACTCACACACTGATGGAATCAATTGTTGTGAGCATATGTCGATGTCAGAGAACCTCTCGTTAACAGGTTTTTACCGATGCCTAATGTAGATAAATCCACTGGTAGACTGAAATGTAGATAAATCCACTGGTAGACTGAAAAACTTAATTATGTTACGACAATATCATTGTTTTCGGGTCGGCTGCGAAAAATATTTCATTAAATTAACACAGTGTTTCATTAGATTACTGGAAATATGCTTTCCAACAATGACACATTGTCATTAAGTTGATGTCATGATATGTTTCATTAATGGAATATACGTCATTGTAGTACAGTAGGATGTGTCACGAAAATAAATTGCAGCGGTTGCCCCCAAAAATGACGATTGGATTTTTTTATGATTCGCTGGGTCAACCGTCTGTGAGCTAAACGCTCTTGAAAACACCTAAAAATTGTGTTTTTTCTGTGTATTTTTTTATGTTGTATTTTAGTATTTTTTTTCTGAATTAATATAGGCTTGGAGACACTTTAAATATACTTTTTTTCTTGTCTTAGAATAACTCATTTGTCGTATTATATATATTTTATATACTTTCATCACTGATGCCACAAGCGGTTTAACAAATTTAGTACACTCTCCACCCTAACGTCGAGGCTATACAATGAATATTTAGATTAGATAATCCCATGTGTATTTTGTCCGCACATAGCGTTTCAAATTCCAAAAACGATATGACTTCAGTTTAATTTTACCAATCATGGCATCGCGACCCATTCTCTACGGAACATACACCAGCCCCGGTGTAAATGCAGTACTCATAACTTTGAAAGCCTTAAACGTCGACTATGAATTTCGAGAAGTGAAACCGTTCAAAAACGAACATAAGACCGCAGAGTATTTGCGTAAAAATCCCACCGGTACTATACCAGCCCTGGAGACTGAGCACCATCAGTTTATCGGAGATTCACATGCGATTGCGGCATATTTGGTCGATCGTTATGGCAAAGATGACTCTTTGTACCCCAAGGATTTGTATAAACGAGCGAAAGTCAATCAATTGCAACACTTTGCCGATGGTGTTCTCTTTACGTCGTGTGTGAAACCTGTCTTTGCGCCGATATTTGCCCGTCAGACGACCGAGGTGCCGGAACATCTTCTACGGAATCTGGACGAAGCGTTCCTAATGATGGAACGCTTTCTTAGCCAGCATAAGTGGGTGGCCGGTGACCATTTGACAATTGCCGATTTCAATTGCATATGTTCGATGTACGGCTTGTACTTCGTCAGACCCTTCACGGAAGAAACACATCCGCTACTGCTCGATTGGTTAAAACGCGTAATGTCCATACCCTACGTTTATGAGACACTGTCGAGTGAGGCGATGTCATCGACTCATCGATTTTTAAACAAATATGTAGCACATTTGTAATAGAATCAGTAATCGGTTGTAATATTTACATATTGTACGTGTGCTTTGAATCGAAATATATCGGAATGTCTTCATGCCAATGAAATATTAGCAGCGTTCACTATCAGATGTATTTGTGATCAAGTTTTGTCATAAATACAATTTTGTCATCAAATCACGATATACAACATAAACTATAATAGATACTAAATCATTGTATTTTAAAAGTAATAAAAATATCAAGAACACATAAAACAAGACCAAATACATCGGATCGTGAATGCCGCTATTGTGTCGTTATCTGAAATTAATAATTTATGAAATGATTAAAGATAGTGTTTCATAATTTTTTCAGAAAGGTCCGCCGTGCTCAAAGAATAAAAAGATGAACCAAATTTCCTTATGATTTGTATTTGTAAACAAAAATAGTATTAAACAAGTAAAAACGGCGTTAAGTTCGGCCGGGCCGAACTTTATATACCCTCAACGGATTGTATTCCACAGAGGCTATAATATAAATGTTTTAATATAGCCAAAGCAAAACAAATACAAATATTGACAAAATAATTTTATAAATAAATATAATATTTTTATTATTTCAAATCACACTTGAAAGGCAAGGCTACTAATACGTTTACACTATATATTTCGAAATAATACTTCATATCAATTCAAAAAATAAAAATTCTTATATTTTTATTTTCAAAAAAAGCTAAATACCATAAATATTGGAAGATAGTGGGTGCTACAGTTTGTTGTATTTTCATTCTATTTTAATTTCAAATGTACAAATTTTGAAAATCCATTATCTCACGTACATAGTAAAATAACCTAACTCCATGATTCAACCAATTTTTGACGTAAAATAAAAAAGTACGAATTTGAAAAATCATTTTATTTTGTGTGTCTATGCAGTCAGAGGAATGTATACACCGAATTCCATGATTTTAGCTGCGGTCATTTGGTTGGTACCACTTTTATCCCGTTTTTCCTATTTTACCCCCTTGGTTTGGTTTGGTTTAAAAGACCAGAATGCTCCTGCATTCTGAACACTCGGAGACCCAGTTGGGTCCATTGTGCAAATCCTTTTGTTTCCTGAAAGTATAAGGTTGTAGGTTATAGGAGAGGGATAGGGAGTGATGGGATTTAGGAAGCAGTGATTGGTGATAGATGAGACGTGAGGGAAGTAAGGGGATATTGGAAAGGGATATGGGGGTAGGAGAATATGAAGGTGTGTTTTAGTATTTCTGTGTGTGGGTGTTTTCCAATGGTTGACGACTAGGTAAGAAAATTTGTTGAGAGTCATCCGGTATACCGATGGTGGTATGCCTTTATGGCTCTCTTTCTTTGTTAGTCGTCAACTGTCTATGCGGTTACATCCATGTTCCTTATTAGCCACCCCTGATCCTATGTAGTCCTTTTGAGAATCCCAAAAGGTCGTAAATGGTGCGGGTTGCAAAATCCTCTATGTTACTGATGAAATAAATTCCCAGGTATTTTTTTCTGCGTACACAAAGCGCTGGACATCTGCAAATTATGTGTTCAATAGATTCTATCTCCTCCTCATCCTCACATAATCGACAGTGATCTTCAATGTCCAACTGCCATCTTGAGATCCTACCCCTAGTGTAGTAATGCCCTGTGTAGATACCTATCAAAGTTCGAATTTCTGCCTTGTTTAGCTCTAATAGAGTTCTGGTTTTGCCCCTATCGATCTTTGGCCATGTGGCCCTGGCGATCCTACAGGTTGACAAACTATTCCATGCTACGTTCATCTGTGACCATTTTCTTCATTCCATCAGTCTATAAAACGTGCCAATCGGTGGTTTTACTAAGTTGTCAGCTCTATCGATTTCCAAGGACGAACCATTTCTAGCCAGTTCATCTGCTATCTCGTTTCCTTTGACATTACTATGTCCGGGAACCCAGCAGAGACGGACGACGTGGTCGTTGAGGTTATCTTGTGAGCGTTTACAACTCAGCACAAGCCTGGATTTGACAGTGTGTGACATGATTGATTTCATTGCTGCCTGACTATCTACGTAGAAGTTTATATCCGTGGTCACCGGAATGTTCTCACTTGATAGAAATCTTGCTGCCCTTTCAATTGCCAGTAATTCTGCTTGGAAAACACTACAGTTGTCGTCAAGTCGGAGAGACTTGCGTATTTGTAGTGATTCAATATAGAATCCCGCACCTGTGCCTTGTTCCATCTTTGAGCCATCAGTGTAGACCGATAGCCCTTTGAAGGGCTCTACGTAGATAGTCAGGCTCATTGCTGCCTGACTATCTACGTAGAAGTTTATATCCGTGGTCACCGGAATGTTCTCACTTGATAGAAATCTTGCTGCCCTTTCAATTGCCAGTAATTCTGCTTGGAAAACACTACAGTTGTCGTCAAGTCGGAGAGACTTGCGTATTTGTAGTGATTCAATATAGAATCCCGCACCTGTGCCTTGTTCCATCTTTGAGCCATCAGTGTAGACCGATAGCCCTTTGAAGGGCTCTACGTAGATAGTCAGGTTCATTGCTGCCTGACTATCTACGTAGAAGTTTATATCCGTGGTCACCGGAATGTTCTCACTTGATAGAAATCTTGCTGTCCTTTCAATTGCCAGTAATTCTGCTTGGAAAACACTACAGTTGTCGTCAAGTCGGAGAGACTTGCGTATTTGTAGTGATTCTATATAGAATCCCGCACCTGTGCCTTGTTCCATCTTTGAGCCATCAGTGTAGACCGATAGCCCATTGTCCAGTCTGATCTCTTTGGTATAATCATCTGTGGTAAGGGTGAGAAGTCCAGAACCGGCACCATGTAGTCTGTACCTCCATTGATGACCGACTCGTGAACACCCAGTATTCCTCCTTGAACTATCCTTGCGTGACCATATGGTCTATTTTTCCAGCATCCTGATTCTTTGAGTCTTATAGCACTCCTGGCAGCAATCATCTCTGTAAAGTGGTCCAGAGGTGGGTGATGCAGAATTACATCCATTGCTGCTTGTGGAGTGCTTTTTATGGCTCCCGTAATGCGTGTCTACGCATTTAGAGGGATATACACACCGAATTTCATCATTCTAGCTTCTTCTTCAATCCCCACCGATCTACGACTTTAAGACGCATTTGTGGTAAATTTGGACATCCAGCTCCTTTCGTTTAGATGCTAGCGTGCTTTCAACAGACGGACGGACGGACATGGCTAGATCGTCTTAGAATTTTATGACGATCAAGAATATATGTACATTATAGGGTCTCAGGTCGATATTTCAAGGTGTTGCAAACGGAATGACAAAGTTAATATACCCCCATCCTGAAGGTGGAGGGTAAAATTAACGAGTTACAACGATGATCAAACGGAATAGTTGTTACAAAATAACCAACTGCAATAATATGTAAGAATAGATAATAAAAATCACATTTTGATTTGCTTTCAATAACTATTCTAAAATTATGCTGGGTATCATCTATACATATACTTACATATGAAACTCAATGGCCTTCTAAAATACCTTCTCTTCCGATCCAAAACACTTTCATGTATGCCTTTTTCGCACGTGGAAAAAGATTCGGCATACATTCTCACCATTCTCTCTAAGAAGGCCTAAGTATCAGCATTTAGAAATCGTACACTCATTCCTGACTACAAGAAGGGGCGTGGCAATTTCGCCCATCTTCGAACTGAGTTTGGGAAAAATATTACCATGTGTAATGTTTGAATTGATTCCTTAGCGCCACCAGACGGTGTGAAGGAAATGGCTCAAACAACTTAAAAAATTGTGAAACGGATTTGGTCCAAACATACTTAGGATCTTAAGTCACCGCGTTACACTCTTTTCTGTCCCAAATGATATATACCCTCATACTCTGTAGAATGAGAGTATAATTAAAGCTGTTATAACTTCTATAAATTTGATCGGAATACTTTGAAATTTGATATTTGGCAATGTTTGTATGTAAGTTTCTTTCGCATAGAATATGGGCGATATTGGCACACCCCTCTGGTATCTCACACACAAAGTGGCATTAACTTTGGCTACAAAATTCATTTGCAATTTGATATTTTAAAATGTTTTTAAAATCACTCCTTCTTGTACGTCCCACACAATTGTCTCTATCCCAGGAAATATTAAATCATTCATAAGTTCTGTACTGCATGGTGCTTAGAATCCACTATGACTTGATATTTGATCATGTTTTTACAATTGTTTTATAAATGTGGAAGCTAGGACCACACTAATTATCCTGCCCTACGTAAAACTTAATTCCTTATAACTTCCGTATATATGTTCTCTGAGAGTGATTTTATATATAAGTCGGTTTAGCCGACTGAAGCTTACTTAGTTGTTATACCCTACACCACATCATGGACTAGGGTATTATCAGTTAGTTTCGCGCCAAATGTTTGTAACACCAAGAAATAATTGAGAGTGTTGAACGTCTATTTAACAGAGGCCATAGAGCTCGGAAGGATTTTATAGTTTTGTCACAAGCACTATATAGCAGTAAATAACAGTTTGTGGTCAAATATAACACCAAGATATTTTACTTCATTTCTTATGTCGATAATGTGTCCATTAAAATCTTTTTGGCGATTTATTAAAGGGGATGATGATTGTTTGCATTTTTTCGTGATTTATCTTAATCTTCCACTTCGTAAATTTTTTGTTACAAACTGCTAAGCTGTTATCTATTTTCTTCAGAAGCGCACTAGTTAACTGGCTGGTGGGACATTGTTTTTTTTTGTCGCATAGTGTAATTAATAACCTATAATGTGCGTGAAGATAAATTCCGAATTTAACTAGCGGAGACACAAACCACCCATGTTAACAGTGGGCTGTTAATGGGTTAACAGAGCTATGTTAATCTTGATAGAGGAAGATAATATATACACAAAATCGGATCGGGAGAATATATATTATCGAAATTCAAAATTTCAGAATATATATCCCCCGTTTCCCAAAGCAATTTTGTATTATGAAAATACTCTGTTGCAAGTCTAAATTCTATTTTTATTCAAATATATGACCCCACTGTGCGCAAACCGTGACTTTGGTACCAAAAAATAGGTCTTCCAATGAGCCTTTAGAATATATATCCCACGATTCCCAAAGCAATTTTGTATTATGAAAATACTCTGTTGCAAGTATAAATTCTGTTTTTATACAAATATATGACCCCACTGTGCGCAAACCGCTAGGTCTGAATTTTGAATTTCGATAATATATCTTCTCCCGATCCGATTTTGTGTATATATTATCTTCCTCTATCAAGATTAACATAGCTCTGTTAACCCATTAACAGCCCACTGTTAACGTGGGTGGTTTGTGTCTCTGCTAGTTAAATTCGGAATTTATCTTCACGCACATTAACCTATACCACAATAAATTAAAATCTATATTATTTCTAGACCTAGGGATTTTCACATGACCACAAAAATGAGCGCACCCATTTGGATGCAATATGACCATAGGGATAAGCTTTACTGACAATATATTGGTAAATTTAGGACAGACGTATTCATCGACAAGCAAGGCAATATGAAAACGATTCGAAATCGTATCGTCTAGAAGGACAATAATATTGCGGCATTAATCATATTCGTATTGCGGAAGTTACCTCAATTGGAGAAGTTTGTGCGGCCAGGCGATACGCTAAGGCAATACGAGAGCAATACATCCAGATGATAAATCGGCGATATTGCCAGATTATCATCCGCAAGAAATCTGGATGATATCGCCATACTATGAACTGGAAGATAAAAACGGGATATCGCCATACTTTTATGTTTTTCATATTTCAAAATTAATAATTACATAAAGTGGTGAATAAAGAAATACAATAACATCATAAATGATAAGTAAACATAAAACAACTAAGAGTTAGAATTTAAATAGATGGACATAACTGCTGTTTTCGCCTTATGTTCTTTATTATTTCGGTCTGTTTCTGGTTAATCAAATGGTCGTTTTTGCACATGGGCTTGGAAAAAACCAAAGCAGATGCCTGAAAATAAAACAAATAAAATGCATATAATACAAGCTATATTGTTCAAAATTCCGCTTAAATAGCTTTAAATGCAGAAACGTTATAATTTTGAGTTGACGGTTTCTCCTCTGTTCCCATCTAAGTAAATTTGTTGACCAAGCATTTTGAGAGCGCGTCTTATAAAAACTGCATGTCACTACTCCAATTAGTTTTGATAACATAGCCTCTGTGAAATTAAAAAAGCGAATGTCTGATAAAATGTTATACCCAAAAGATGTTTATCAATAATGAACTTACCAGTTGGCTTTTCATCACTTGCTACTGATTTCATTTAGAACTTCAACTTGTAGGTTCTCTTTTACTTATAGCATGCTAGTCCATTTTGCAATGCACCAACAAAATATGAAAAGAAACACGGATTTCTAATGAAACATAGATTTTCTTTTGTTATTTCCGAAACACCCATACGAAAAATGACAACAAAATCAATATCGCCAATATTTCTTCAAAACGATACAAAGGTGATAAGAAAAACAAGTAAGAAGACGTTAAGTTCGGCCGGGCCGAATCTTATATACCCTCCACCACGGAGTGCATTCCATAGTATTACCAGCAAATTAAAGGAAGTCGACTTTACATTGAAGCACAGTACCATATTACGAAAATTGTGATATTTTTATGCACATTACTATATTTGTTTACTATTTCAAACTATAATGTATACTTATGCGCACTGTATAAAATCGACTACTATATATAAATAAAATGCTGAAATTGTGAAAGTGAACATGCCGAAAAATTAGGCGATTGTCAGTCGCCATTAGAAAGAAGCATTTACAGATACAGACAAAGTGATAAGAAAAGTATAAATTTTAAAGATATCCCCATTCGCCCCATTCTCCGCCCAAAAGTACAAATTTCGAAAAAAACCTTTTTCGAGTCTTCATAGTCAGAATGTATACACCGAATTTCATGATTTCAACTTCAGCGGTTTGGTAGGTTCCATTTTTATCCCTCTTTTTAATTATATCCCTTAAAAGTACGAATTTCGAAAAATTTTACGTGTCTATGCAATTAGAGGGATGTACACACCGAATTTCATGATTCTAGCTGTTGTCGCTAAAACTTTTATTTTCTTTGTGGTGCTTCCAAGCTACAAGAGGAATGTCCGCAACAAATTTTAACTGTATGAAAATAAGAAATTTAATTAATAAGCCAAGGCTACCAATATTTGCATACTATATATATAATGGATATAATACTTCAATTCATAAAGTAAATATAAGGGAGCAATCATAAATACCCTAAATATTGGGGGATAGAGAGTGTACTTTCAGCTACAGTCAATTGGTTGGTTGTATTTCCATCGTATTTTAATTTCAAAAGTATAAATTTTGAAAATACCTTATCTTATCTAAGACAACTTCATGATTCTAAATTTTTTTGTCGTAAAAGCAACAAAATAAAGTACGAATTTGGAAAAAAATATTTTACGTGGCTATGCAGTCAGAGGAATGTATACACCGAATCCCATGATTCTATCAGCGGCCCCTTTTTCCAATTTTGCCCCCTCAAGAGTACGACTATTTAAATCTCTTTATTTTACGTATCTACACAATTAGAGGGATGTACACACTTAATTTCATCATTCTAGCTGTATTCGTTTAGTTGGTACTATTTTTATCCCCTGTAGCCATTGTATCCATTGAAAGTACGAATTTGGAAAAAACGTTTTATTTTTCGTGTCTACGCAGTCAGAGGAATGTATACTCCGAATTTCATGATTCTAGCTGCTGTCATTTGGTAGGTACTATTTTTATCCCCTTTTTCCATTTGAACCCCAACAAGTAAGAAGGCGTTAAGTTCGGCCGGGCCGAATCTTATATACCCTCCACCACGGAGTGCATTCCACAGTATTACCAGCAGATTAAAGGATGTCGACTTTTAAAGATATCCCCATTCACCCCATTCTCCGCCCAAATGTACAAATTTCGAAAAACCCCTTTTTCAAGTCTTCATAGTCAGAATGTATACACCGAATTTCATGATGTCAACTTCAGCGGTTTGGTACGTCCCATTTTTATCCCTCTTTTTAATTATATCCCTTAAAATTACAAATTTCGAAAAATCCCTCTATTTTACGTGTCTATGCAATTAGAGGGATGTACACACCGAATTTCATGATTCTAGCTGTTGTCGTATCATTGGTACCATATGTTATCTCTTTTTGTCCCATTTCGCCCGCTAAAACTTTTATTTTCTTTGTGGTGCCTCGAAGCTACAAGAGGAATGCCCGCAACAAATTTTAACTGTATGAAAATAAGAAATTTAATTAATAAGCCAAGCTACCAATATTTGTATACTTATATATAATGGATATAATACTTCAATTCATAAAGTAAATAAATGTAAATACCCTAAATATTGGGAGATAGAGAGTTTATTTTAAGCTACAGTCGTTTGGTTGGTTGTATTTCCATCCTATTTTAATTTCAAAAGTATAAATTTTGAAAATACCTTATCTCTCACGTAAGCAGTATAAGACAACTTCATGATTCTACTATTTTTTGTCGTAAAAGCAACAGAATAAAGTTCGAACTTGGAAAAAAATATTTTACGTGGCTATGCAGTTAGAGGAATGTATACTCCGAATTTCATGATTCTAGCTGCTGTCATTTGGTAGGTACTATTTTTATCCCCTTTTTCCATTTGAACCCCAAAAAGTACGAATTTTGGAAAGTTCTTTTATTTTACGTGTCTACGCAATCAGAGGAATGTATATATCGAATTTCACTATTCTAGGTGCAGCCGTTATGTTGGTACTATTTTTATCCCTTTTGCCCCATTTGACCCCTTTAAAGTACGAATTTAGACGAAATACTTTTATATTATTTATCTACTCTATTAGAGGAATGTACATGCCAAATTTCGTGTTTCTATCTGTTGTCGTTTGAAAGGTACCATTTTTATCCCTTTTTGTCCCATTTTGCCCCCTACAAATAAAAATCACTCTATGGTGGCCTTTTATGCTACAAAGGGAATGCGCATTGCGAATATCAAGTAAATACAAGCTAATATGTTCAAAAAACATGCTGAAATACACTAAATATTAGGGGTATTTTCAGTCCTTGTGAGGGAAAATTTTTTCCCTCTGGGCCGATTTCGTCCACTTTCAATCCCAACCGATCTACAACCATAACACACATTTAGGAAAAATTTGAACCTCCTAGCTCATTTCGTTCGGCCGCTATCGTGCTTTCAACAGACAGACAGACAGACAGACAGACAGACGGACAGACGGACAGACGGACAGACGGACAGACGGACATGGCTATATCGTCTTAGAATTTTACCACGACCAAGAATATATATACTTTATGGGGTCTCAGATGAATATTTCGAGGTGTTACAAACGGAATGACAAAGTGAATATACCCCCATCCTGGAGGTGGAGGGTATAAAAAGTACGAATTTTGGAAAGTTCTTTTATTTTACGTGTCTACGCAATCTGAGGAATGTATATATCGAATTTCATTATTCTAGGTGCAGCCGTTAGGTTGGTACTATTTTTATCCCTCTATCCCCATTTAACCCCTTAAAAGTGCGAATTTAGAAAAAATACTTTTATATTATGTATCTACTCTATTAGAGGAATGTACACGTCAAATTTCGTGTTTCTATCTGTTGTCGTTTGATAGGTACCATTTTTATCCCATTTTGTCCCATTTCGCCCCCTACAAATAAAAATCACTCTATGGTGCCCTTTTATGCTATAGAGGGAATGCGCATTGCAAATATCAACTAAATACAAGCTAATATGTTCAAAAAACATGATGAAATACTCTAAATATTAGGGGTATTTTCAGTCCTTGTGAGGGAAAAATTTTTCCCTCTGGGCCGATTTCGTCCACTTTCAATCCCAACCGATCTACAACCATAAGACACATTTAGGAAAAAATTGAACCTCCTAGCTCATTTCGTTCGGCCGCTATCGTGCTTTCAACAGACAGACAGACGGACAGACGGACATGGCTATATCGTCTTAGAATTTTACCACGACCCAGAATATATATACTTTATGGGGTCTCCGATGAATATTTCAAGGTGTTACAAACGGAATGACAAAGTGAATATACCCCCATCCTGGAGGTGGAGGGTATAAAAATATTTTGATGAATTTCTTCAAAATGATAAATGGAAGATATTGCCGCAATATCTTCTTGGTATCACCAAGATCATCCAAATGTTTGTTGGGGTATAAGTTTTGTTTGTTTGTCCTCATACATCACCATTGGAGAGACATAAATTCTAAATTTTAATTGTCGAGTACTCATAAAATCGAGTAACCGCCACGAGTGATATTGAGTCTTCACTAGAACTTTCATTCAACGCCGTTGATTAGGAATATGCGAGAAATTGATAATTTCTCTTTTTTCTTTCACTTGCTTTCTATCATTTCATTTCTCTCACTTCTTTTGACATTTAAATGTTATTACATATTTCGTTATCTCTTTTACTTGCTGTTGTTGTTGCCGTTGCTGTTCGCGGTGGTTTGTTGATAAAAATGTTAATTAGATTATCGACGTTTTATGATTGTTTACGCTTTTTGTGCGAGCAGCAAGGAGACATATAACAGCAAGAGTTGTCGACCGATGTCAGGCTAATGAAGCACGAGGCATATTCGTTGTATATTTAAATGTTCAGGGATCTGTGTGTATTTGCCCCGCAAACACATTTTGCTTGAATTATTTATTTATTTATTTATTACACTTAAAATTATAATAAACTTATTAAAATAAGGGCACTAGCAACTAAGGTTATCGGCCCGTTGTTTGAATTGTTCCGCCATTTTCCAACATTGGGAATACGTAACGTGACCATCTCTTATTAGGCAAAAAACGGAATTTATGAATTCAAAAAGCGGGATTTCACGGGATTTTGTAGAAAAAAGGCGGGATTGTGAAAATCTACCCATAGAACAAAAACATAAAAAACTAAGCTATATAATGTAATATAAATAACCAGTAAGGAAAGGCTAAAGTCGGGCGGGGCCGACTATACGATACACTCCACTTTCTATCCGAATACAATTCAACTCGGTAAAAAGTGAAAACGGGAAGAATTTTTGTATGTTTCCTAATCATAGGCTAATATGAATATTTTTATAAGAATATTTGTATCGGGGCTATATCCCAACATGGAATAAAGTGACTAACTTTCAAAATAAGTTCTTCCAGTTCAAATATAACGTTTGGTGGTCACTTTAAAGAAATTCGGAGAACATTTGTGGTTTCTGGGGCGGAAAAAGTCTATCCGGGAGCGAAATTTGTATTGGATCTATATGTAAATCTGAACCGATCTGACCCATTTTCACCATGGGTGTTTCTAGTTGAAATATAAGATATTTTGAAATATTTGAAAGAAATCTGTTAAAATATGTAGTTTATAGAGTGGAAAAAGTGAAATCGGGAGAGAAATTTGTGTGGCAGCTATATATAAATCTGAACCGATCTAACACATTTTTACCACAGATGTTTCTAGTTGAACTATAAGATGTTTTGCCAATTTTGAAGAAAATCTGTTAAAATATGTGGTATCTAGAGTGAAAAGTGTCAAATCGGGAGTGAAATTCATATGGGGGCTATATCTAAATCTGAACCGATTTTCTTCAAATTAAATAGCGTTCGTTCTTATCCCGAAATACTTAGTTGTGCAAAGTTTCATTTGGTTCTGTGTACAATTGCGACCTGTATCGTGATTACAAGAATAGATGGACAGACAGATTCAAAAAGTGATTCTAAGTTGATCGGTATAATTAACAATGGGTCTATCTCTCTTCCTTTTGGGTGTTACAAACAAATGCACAAAGACATAATACTCTCGTGGAGTGTATAAAAATGGCTGTGTTTTGAATATTTATGACAGGTTTATTTTGCAGTCGTTGAATTAAGAATAAATAGGATCACAATGGGAAAAGAGACAGATGGTACCAATCATACGGTAGAGCCGGAATCATGAACTTCAGGCTCCCCTGATTGTGTGGACTAGTAGGATTGTAAATAGTTAAAATTGGTCAGAGGCATCACGTTTTTCCCTAACAAGGACTGAAAATAGCCACATTTTTTGATGATTGCTGCGGGAGTGTTCTTGAAAATTATTTACATTTTTTCACTATTTCTGAAATCAAACATCATAATTTATTTAAAATAATAAACATATGTCGGCGTGTAGGTTGACTTCTACGCAAAGTCGACAGCCTAGAATCGGTAATACTGTGAAATTCACTCCGTGGTAGATTAGGCGTGGCTGAACTTGACGCTTTTTACTAGTTTTAATGTATCTTTCATTATAAATTTTCATAGTGTTAAATGAAATCTTTAAAATGTAAAGAAATTTACACATAATTTGTATATAATAAGGTTGTTTAAAGAGCTGACTAGAATTTTATAGGCCTATATTTTGTTAATAGTAAAAAACGATCTACAGGTGCTTGTGAACCTGTCACAGAAACAACTATATTATTGAAAGTGATTTTTATACCACCTAGTACAGTAGAACTTCGATTAACCGTGATGCTCGGGACCGGGCTAATCACGGATAACCGAAAATCACGGTTAAAAGAAGTACAACTGTACTATAATATGTTTTAAATTAATCAATTGGACAACACAGCAATTTACTATTAATGATCTTAAATGTTCCCTTAAAGCCAGAGCCTAAATATAGAATAAGGGCAATTAATTAAATATTTTAGAAATTCTGGACATTTGTCGGTTACCAACAAATTTAAGTGACAATTTTTAATCGATAATGTACCAAAAAAAATTTATAGCAAAATAGCGGGATTATGCGGGACTTTTTTTATAAAAAGCGGGATTATGCGGGATGGAAGATTAAAGCGGGATAGTCCCGCGGGATAGTCCCGCGATTGGATTGGCGGGTTGGATGGTCACCTTAGGAATACGGTGAGCTTTAGTTTGTAAATGTAATTTTATTTAAAAGGACGTTTTAATAGGAAGTAAAACGCCTCCGTGTTTTTAAAAATCTGTTGGTTTTCACTAAAGGTCTTTTTAGACGTTCAAAATATTTGCGCAAAAAGCCGTTTTGCATTTGTGGGGCGACAGTAGAGTGTGTAAAACGTATTAGCTCAGATTTTGCGCAACACGTTTTTGTCCAAATATTTGGTGTGTTTCAAAATCTTATAAAACAAAATGTTTTCAAAAACCTAAGTTTTGGTCATTCCATTTCACATTTCTAAATATTTCGAATTTGAGGTTCAACAAAAATACCTTAAAGTTATCAAAACGGATAAAAATGATGAAACGATTACTAGATCCACAGATTTTGAATTTTTTGCCAAAAAGGCGAATTCCTAATTTGGGGAAAATGTGTTCCAAAATTTGTGATTTTTTACTAAAATGGTCGCAATTTATGTTTTTATCTGTTTTGATGAATTTTTTTTTGACTGTCACAAAGTTGTTTTGTAGTACAACAGTTGGGGAAGGATATGATATCCGTGCCACCATGATCTGACTACATGAATCTCTAAATCATCAAGCAATTCTTTTACGACTGGCAACTGGCAAGGATGTGACAAGCGATTGTATTTGAAAATGTTATTTACAGTCGGTTTTCCGTGGCGTCATCTCTTCAAGATCGCTTACTTGTTGAACTACCCTCGTATTTGGTTCTCTTCTTCCAGTACCTTCCACACAAATCACACTAATTTCTTTTTGAAATTAAATTCAGATAAGGGTTTTTATTATGAGTACATTTGGTTGGAATGACTGGATATTATTGAAAAATATTTTCCAGTCATTCCACGGAAATAAAGTGTGTATTGTTTTATGATGATGATGTTTAGCAAATACAAATTGAAATTGAGAGATGAAAATTGAAATTCTCTAAAAGGCATGTCCTCAACTCCATTGAGCTTTGGTAGAAATTTGTGGAATGTTGAACTGCAGTAATTACACTGTCCAACAGCATTTTTGGAACAGAGTAGCGACCCTATAATTCGGAACGGGCATGCTATGTAGATCATTTTTGTAGAATAAACTTATAGTCCAGCTGGTCTGAGTTTGTTTTTATCGCGGGTCAAAGTTTTATTTTTTAGCTAGAAGGCTAATTTTGCTATTTAAGCGTGGAGAGGTTTATTTATAATTTGGTGTCTTAAGATCTTCCACAAAAATGATACGCATAAAATTCCACTACACAGCTCTGATAATAAGAATTCTCTTAGACATTAATTTAAAACACACTTTTTGCT
This sequence comes from Polietes domitor, assembly GCA_947397865.1. Classification (NCBI taxonomy): domain Eukaryota; kingdom Metazoa; phylum Arthropoda; class Insecta; order Diptera; family Muscidae; genus Polietes; species Polietes domitor. Next base: position 148,920,341 of record OX377618.1, read on the forward strand.
TAGTATAATGCTGCCTTCCCCCAAAAAATTAAAACTTTGACCGGCTGTAAAAAAGAAACTCAGAGCAGCTGGACTATAAGCTTATTCTGCAAAAATGGTCTACTCAAAATGCCCTTTCAGAATTATAGTGTCGCTATTCTGTTACATTCAAAAAGTCTTAATTTGTTGAACAGTGTTATTGTTTTATCTTCTTTCTAAGTAGACCAAGCGTTGGATATATTTGGTATCTTGAAATAATCTATAGGATTTGCCATAGGACTGTGTAGGCCAGAACGAGAAGGGTAGCTTTTGTATGTAAAATTAAATTTGGCTCTTGTAGCAATTTCATTTGGAAATGGTGTAGTCGTTAAAGTTAATAGACCCTCGAACATAATTTTTTACACTTGACTTAGAGTAACGTATTTGTGTTTATACCCTGACTCTACAGAGTAGGAGTGTATATCGAGGACTTATAGTCAAAAGTGGCTATGAACAAAAACACAACTTTTCAGGAGAGCGAAATACCTGATTTTCTCCTTAATTATAAGAGTAACTTTTAATAATTCTTCTACAGTTTAATCTAAAGAGGATTATTAATTGCTACGATTAAAAAGTTTTCAATTTTTTTTATTATTTACGGTTTATGTGTCATAGCCACTTTTGTTTGTTTAAAAACTGAGCACTATGAATGTTGAAATAAGCACATAGATTTTAATGCCCAAATAAAATATAAATCAGAATTATTGTAAATTCGTTAACTTTTTTAATGAAATATTGGCAATGTTGAGTAGAAAACGCATTTTCTGGGATGTGCACGCCGAATTTAAGGATTCCAGCTTCATTCGTTAGATTTTCCATTTTTTTTATAAAAAGTGGATATTGCGGTAGCGTACGGTAAGCAAAAAAGTATAAATTGGCTATTTTTGGAAAATTTTCATTTTCACGGGCAATATGGCTAATATAATTTTCATGAATAACATTTTTGTTTTATGATTTTCTTGCGACTAGCCAACGCATCCGACTGAATTTTTGATTGTGTATTAAGAACCAATGTAGTTTGTAACATACATGTAGCCAGTCGCGAAAATCGCTACAATCCTTAAAAAAATCCAAAATTCCCTGTTGAAATAGCTTATATTTTAACTTTCTCTATCCAGCGTTCTAAAACTTTTCTGACACAAATATTCCCCATGAAATTAGCAATCACATGGCAAAAAATATTTTTTTATTTTCTATATGATAAAAGTTACCCGGGTTTTTCTAAAGAAACTTTTCACAACTTTTGACTTTACGGCCAACATTTATCCTATGTTAGCTTCATAGCTTGGAAAGTAAAATGCTATTAACGGCGTAATGGTGGAATTTGATAGTACGATATACCCTAAATCAAGGAAAAATATAAAAAAATGGTTTAAAAAAACAACCTTCAATTTTATGCTGCTCCATTTTTGAACTATTTTATTTATTTTATTTTTATGTTCATAGCCATTTTTGCAGTCTCCAAATTTATATGACAGATGAGAGCCAAATCAGAGAATAGTTTGTCATAAAAACTCATTTGCGAGAAAATGGTTCATAGCCACATAGCCCTCGATATATCATTTGGGACAGAAAAAAACTGTAACGCATTGAAGAAGTGACTTAAGACCCTAAGTATGTTTGGACCAAATCCGTTTCAGGACTTTTTAAAATGTTTGAGCCATGTCCGTCTGTACGTCCGGCTGGGTGGTGTACACGATAACTCTCGAAGGGAACTAAGGAATCACTTCAAATTTTGCACATGGTACTATTTTCCCCAAAATTGGTTTATATATTGATAGAGTTATATATTGATAGAGTTTTTAGAATGAATTTAAGTGTACAAAATATATCGGGTGATTTTTTAAGAGCTTGATAACTTTTTTTTTTAAAAAACGCATAAAATTTGCAGAATCTCATCGGTTCTTTATTTGAAACGTTAGATTGGTCCATGACATTTACTTTTTGAAGATAATTTCATTTAAATGTTGACCGCGGCTGCGTCTTAGGTGGTCCATCCGCTTAGTCCAATTTTGGCATTTCCACGTTTTTGAGTAACAGAGACCCAATTGGTGCGAACGGCGACGAATCGAAAATTGGTGGTCATCATTAACACTGGCCGATACAGCTGCGATATTTTCTTCAGTTCGCACTCTACGTAAGCGTGTTGGTGGTTTAATGTCCAACAATGTAAATTTGGTTCGAAATTTAGTCACAATAGCCCGAATAGCCGCTTCAGTGGGTCGATTAAACTGACCATAAAATGGAAGCGCGCAATGAACTTTCTTAACAGAGCACGCATTTTGATAATAAAATTCAATAATTTGCAAGCGTTGTTCGTTTGTAAGACGATTCATGATGAAATGTCAAAGCATACTGAGCATCTTTCTCTTTGACACCATGTCTGAAATCCCACGTGATCTGTCAAATACTAATGCATGAAAATCCTAACCTCAAAAAAATCACTCTTTAGCTTGTTTTTCCAAGCCCCTTCCAGTACCTTCCACACAAATCATCCTAAACTACGTAAAATTAAAGCTGATTTAACTTATATGCGGAAGATCGGAATACTCTGAAATTTGATATTTGGCAATGCTTTTATTGAAGTTGCATTAATGTAGTATACTAGCTGAACCCCCGCCCGCTTCGCCAGGCAAACAAAAAAAATCTGCTTTCATATTAATTTTTGTCCTGATCGTTAATATATGTACCAATTATAATCAAGGTTCTTCCCTGAGATAATAAAGAAATGGATGTTCCATGGAGAACGTTAGTTTACGGCGAATAATTGAAAAAATGTCAAAATCAAATTGATTTTTTGTTTAGTGTGATTCTCCTCCTTTCCATTACCTAAACAAAAAACTTCATTCGTAAGATGAAATTACATTACATTCAAAACACATAGAAAATCAATCAAATTGTTCACTAATCAAACAATACAAAAACTACAAAATTAATATAATTTCCGTTTTCTTGACTTAAGTCGGCTGTTGGCGAATGAATTTTTCTCTTCTTATAACCTTTCTTTACTATTGTGCTAAGAAAATCCACAGAAAACGTGTAATTTTACAAAATTCAAATCAAAAATGCGCCATCTTTCAAATCCCGCCCATTTGTATATTATCTAAGCAGGTTACAACTAAATTAACTCACACAACAATATAGGAATATCGTTGTAGAATATACTCAAAAAACTGGTTTAAATTTCGTATGGGAAGCGTCACGGCCACTTTCCGCCCATCTCGGTGTCGAAATACTCTAAAACCGGTTTTAATTTCAGATGGGAAGGGTCACGCCCACTTTCCGCCCACCTTTGCACAACTATTTACACTGGATCAACTCACACAAAATGTCAGCACTCTAGGTCTATGACACCTACTGACCATATTCGATAATATGTTTTAAGTTCGTATGTGAGGTACCACGCCCACTTTCCCAATACCGTCCATTTTTGGCACAACTACGCAGGTTTCTGCTAGATGCACTCACACAAAAGATAAATATTGTAGCTGTCATTGAACTGAATATAATCGATAATAGGTTTTAACTTCGTATGGAAGGTACCACGCCCTTTTTTCCAATATCGCCCATTTTTTGGGCACAGTTACGCACATTGATGCTAGATGCACTTACACAAAATTACAGCACAATAGGTGTCATTCAATAATAGGTTTTAACTTCATATGGAAGGTGCCACGCCCACTTTTCCATTACCGCCCATTTTTGGCACAACTACGCACATTGATGCTAGATGCACTTACACAAAATATGAGCACTATACGTGTCATAGAACTTACACTATTCGATAATATGTTTAAACTTCGTATGGGAGGTGGCACGCCCATTATTCCAATACCGCCCATTTTTGGCAGAACTGCGCACATTGATGCTAGCTGTACTTACACAAAATTTCAGCACTCTAGGTGTCATAGAACTGACAATATTCAATAATAGGTTTTAACTTCGTATGGGAGGTGCCACGCCCACTTTTCCAATAGCGCCCATTATTGGCACAAATACCCACATTGATGCTAGATACACTTACACAAAATTTGAGCACTATACGTGTCATAGAACTGACACTTTTCGATAATATGTTTAAACTTCGTATGGGAGGTGCCACGCCCACTTTTCCAATACCGCCCCTTTTTGACACAACTGTGCAGACTAATAATTAGTGAACCTTCACAAAAATTCAAGACTCTAGCTGCAACAGTATTCCGAATATGCTAATTTATAAAAAAACGAATAAATCCCCAAATTGTGTGGAATTGAAAATATCAAAAAATTATATAGCCTATTTTCACCACCGGTTCAGCATGAACATACTGTGAAAATTGCAAGAAGATCGGATCAGTAGTTTAGGCTGCTATAAAGAACAAACAAACATACAAACACAGATTCATTTTTATATATATTGCCACACCCCTTCTGGTACCTCCCACACAAAGTGACATAAGCTTTGTTTGAAATAAAACCGATACGAGTAGTCAAAATCATTTGACATTTGAAAATGTTTTTATAAATTTTAAATATGCAAAATATCCAGTACCTCCCACACAATTGTCTATATTATAGGTACAAATAAATCCTGCATAACTTCTATAAGTATACTGGTACATGAAATCCACTTTGACTTGATATTTGATCATGTTTTACAATTAATTTACAAATGTGGAAGCTGGGACCGTGAGCTACGAACCTTTTAGTACCTTCCACACAAATTATACTTATAACTTCTGCGTAAATGTTCTCTGAGAGGTCGGTTTAGCCGTCTGAAGCTTACTTACTTGTAGTAAAAATAGTTGGGAAATTTTGGTTTTGTTATACTATATTATATTATATAAAAGTCTGCATACGTTGTTTTATTTTTAATAAAAAAATATTTTTTTCCATTTTCAAAGAATTATTTCGCAACTTAAAACCAAAATTCTCAGTTTATTGTAGGTTTAAAGTAGGGGAGGGGTAAAACTTATAATAACTGTTTGCATTTTAAAAGTGGTTTGTTACACATTTCTTAAGCTAATTCTCATTTTGAATGCAACTTTTTTTAGATTTACTTAAAAATGGTTTATAAATCTGTTTAAGGTTTTGATGGATGGGAGAGATATTGAAGAATATAGAAATGAATGGGTTTTATTTAATTGTGTGTATTTTTATATTTTAATCAAATAATTTGCTTGTGTTCTTCCTGAGTAATTTTCAAATTTAAAATTTAAGAGCACTCGACACCACTTTATTTTAAACGTCTCTTTTGAAGGAAACATAAACATTCTTAAGAGCTGTTTGTGGAGAATAATTAATAGAATTGAGTTAATATTTTTCCTTGTAGGTTGTATCAGAACTTTGACATCAGCTATGCAGTTGGCAAATGCAAATGCAAATGGGGTGCATATACATTCCTTCATTTCATTTATTTTATACATCACAATGCATTGCGTACCTTATATGGTACATGTCGTTAATCATACGATGTTCTAATCAATCAAACCGAAAAGTGATACCGAAAACTATAAATTGAAACAGACAATATTTCCGTTCACATTCAAATACTTAAACGTGTTACAGCTCTTAATAAGCCTCCGAAGCAAACGATAGCCATTTTTGCAATTATTTTCAAAAGTGGAGTTTAATATTGAAAATAAAATTGATACACTTCTTGTGATGTCGCCAATATTTGATGAAATAGATGAAAATATGAAGATATGACAAACTATTATTTCTATTATTTTCATCAAGATAGTAAATTGAAGAGAGAGACGTATCATCCAAATGTTTAAAGGGTAGTGAACCAATACAAGTTTTTAAAATGGTATTCGACGGGTCGAATCACCGGGTCTATATTTGGATATATAACATGATAACTGCGGGAAGTGACGGGAATTCACTCTACATACATAAATTTTTTCAGAATCTCCACGAAATTTTATATATTTTTTTTCGACTCGCTTAAAATAATCTAGCAAATTGCCAAATAAACAAAAATTGTGTGTCCAAGCCGAAAAAAATATTGAGTATGCTGATTCATAAAAGTAACAAAAACAAGTAAAAACGGCGTTAAGTTCGGCCGGGCCGAACTTTATATACCCTCCACCATGGATTGCATTCCACAGAGGTTGTCGGTGTTCGTAGAAGTGCAGTAATTGATGTTTCTACGCAATTCGAATTTCATCATTCTAACTGTAGTCGTTTAGTTGTTACTATTTTTATCCCCCTGTACCATTGTATCGAATTTCGAAAAATTCGTCTATTTTCCGTGTCTACGCAGTCAGAGGAACGTATAATTCGAATTTCATGACTCTAACTGCGGTCATTTGATTGGTACTATTTTTATCCCCTTTTTTCATTTTAACCCCAAAAAGTACGAATTTCGAAAAATCTGTTTATTTTAAGTGTCTACGCTATCAGAGGAATGTATACACCGAATTTCATGACTCTAGCTGCGGTCATTTGATTGGTACTATTTTTATCCCCTTTTTTCATTTTAACCCCAAAAAGTACGAATTTTGAAAAATCCGTGTATTTTACTTGTCTATGCAATCAGAGGAATGTATACACCTAATTTCATTATTCTAGGTACAGCCATTTGATTGGTACCATTTTTATCCCTCTATTCCCATTTTACCCCTTAAAAGTACGAATTTGTAAAAAATACTTTTATATTATGTATCTACTCAATTAGAGGAATCTACACACCGAAGTTGGTGTTTCTAGCTGTTGCCGTTTAATATGTACCATTTTTATCCCATTTTTGCCCCCTACAAATAAGAATCACTTTATGGTGCACGTTTTTGTTACCGGGGGAATGCGCATACCAAATATCAAGCCAATATAAACAGAAATATTGATAACACCTGCTTAAATACGCTAAAATATTATGGATTATTATGGGTATTTTTAGTCCTTGTGAGGGAAAAATTTTTCCCTTTGGGCCGATTTCGCCCCGTTTCAATCCCAACCGATCTACGACTATAAGACGCATTTATGGAAATTTTGAACGTTCTGGCTCCTTCCGTTTAGATGCTAGCGTGCTTTCAACAGACGGACAGACGGACGGACGGACATGGCTAGATCGTCTTATAATTTAATGACGATCAAGAATATATATACTTTATAGGGTCTCAGGTCGATATTTTAAGGTGTTACAAACGGAATGACAAAGTTAGTATACCCCATCCTGGAGGTGGAGGGTATAAAAATATATTTATTTTAAAATAAAATTTTTCGTAGTAGGTATCTTTAATATTTCTAATCTCATTTTGGATATATTGGTCCGATCTTACCCGATCTATCTTAATTAATGATAATTATGATGTATACAAATGTTGCGAAGTACACATTCATATAGAAACAATGGTTTATGAAGAGCATCCAAAAAATGGAAAAAATATTAAAAAAATATTTTTGCTTGCACGAAAAAAAATCTTTTCATGATTAGAAACAAATCGGAACAAATATTTTGTTTTCTTTTTTAATATCTAACATCCTAACGCAAAAACAATGTTTAAATGTAAATTTATAAGTTATGATATGCTTTGTAGACGCAAAAGATTTAAAAAATCATATTTTTTAATTTTCGCGAAAAAATCCCTTTACAACTTACACTCAGAAAAAAATATGCCACGGATTAAGCAAATATGTACTAACACTGAGGAAAATTGAACTTCGTATAGCGCTAAGGCAATAATTTCTCACATCAAGTACAAACTTTTCCTTGAAAATAGGACATGCTTTTAACTTGATTCCAGTTCAACTTTTCCTCAAAGCAAGTAAAATTTACTCAAACTGAGGAAAAATTTTCTTCAAATCAAGTAAATCTTTACTTAATCTAAGGAAAATTTTTAAGAAATTTTACTCAAATCAAGTAAATTTATACTCAAACTGAGGAAAATATTCCGATTTTTTTCCTCAATTCAAGTAAATTGTTACTCAAACTAAGTAAATTTGTAGTCATGCCAAGTAAATTTATACTCAATCTGAGGAACATTTTCGGAAATTTTTCCTTAAACCAATAAACCAAGTAAATTTGTACTCAGCCTGAATAAAATTTTCCTTAAACCAAGTAAATTTGTATTCAGCCTGACTACGACTATACTGCTACTTGAAATAAATTATTTCGCTTCAGAGTATGCAACACTCATATGAAAAATGACAACATGGTATAGTTCTCAAACGTTTCATCTTACTCATACCATAAAGAGTTGAGATATTTCACCATGACTGCTGCGGAAGCTAGGTAGGCGCCTTCGCAGTGATTGTTTAGTGTAATATTTGAAGTACTTATGAAGAAAGTCTCGGCTAACGAACGAGAATTGTTTTATAGACTATTCATGTATTTTTCTAAACAAACTAAAGTATTTTTTTATAAGTTCATTTATACTTGAATGTATGAGGAACATGGCATAAATTTAATTACATTTATTTACTTTATTTGAAGTGATAAACACATTTTTAAGTAAAAACTTCCTAAATGGAATTTTTCCGTACAAACAAATTTTGCATTATTTTCTTTCTTAAACGGTAGTAAATTCTCTTCCGCACAAGTATGAATATACTTAATTGTAAGAAGTTTTTACTAGATCGAATAAAATGTTTTTAAGTAAATTTACTACCCTATTTTGAGTATATGTACTATTTTTTCTGGCTTTGAAATAAGGAATGAGTACTCATATCTATTCAATTTTCCTTCTCGTAAGGAAATTTTACCTAAACTGGAGTAAAATTGTTAAACTAAATTGGAGTATGGATTTTACTCAGATTTAAGAATGCTATTTTTCTGAGTGTAGGTAACAAAATATTTTATTTTAGTTTGTAATAGCTGGTGTCTTAACGAAGAAAGCAAGGGCTAATTAAATAAATCCTGTAGATAAATGTAGAAGTTATGGCACTTCGTATTATCGTACGACTAAATCAATTTAACAAAAACTTCGTAAAAAATGATATGATTTTTTAAAATTCCCTTCCTTCTTCATAAGGGTCATAACTTCTAAATTTATTCATAGATTTTCTTCAAAAATGCCTTGTCTTCTTCGTCAGCTATTACAAACTTAAATAATAATATTCTGTTATCTATTTATAAAGGGATTGTTTGCGCTATTTAAACAAAAATTAAAAAATCATGATTTTTTTTTAATTTTTTGTCATAATCATATTAAAAAAAATCATGATTTTTTTTAATTTTTTGTCATAACTTCTACATATAAACATTTTTTGTTTTAGAATGTAAGCTATTATATTTTCTGTTTTTTTATTATTTTTTTCCCTGCCGCCAAAATTAGATTAAAAAATAAATGTTTCCCAATTTTTTGAAGATTGTTCCTAAAACACTATTTCTATGTGAAACTATAATTCGCAAAATTTGTGGCCATCATGAGTACCTTTAATTTAACATATAACAGGGTGTTATTGGCCTTACATTTCCAAAATGAGAGTACAAATATTAAAGGTACCAGCGACGAAATTTTGAATTTTAGTAAACAATAAAAAATATATTAATATTTTTTGTGTGTGTATTTTATGAATCAGTATGCCTCAATGCACACAAAAAAATAATTTTTTTCGGCTTGGACACATATTTTTTTTTATTTCTGCCAATTTTCGAAATCAGAAAAATACTTTCCCAGCCAAAATTTGGTGTTTGTCATTCATAAGTCTGCTTTCTATATATACATTTTTGTTCTTTTCCACTATTAACCCTTAAATGCATGAGGTGAGCTTGTCAGTATATGGACTAGCTATTCTTTTTCCTGTGAAATGCACAATTTTCCGGGAAAGGCGAAAAATATATGATGTTTACCACATATGTTTTCTATGCATATATGGAATAAAATGCTAGCTCATGATTCATTATCAAAGCTCTGATGTTGTTGTCATATTTCGTGTGCATATTTTTTGGAAACACTAAAGGAAATTTGTCTTTTTATTAGAAATCCGTGTATATTTTGAATTTTAATCGTTAAGTACTGCAAAATCAATACGATTTCGAATCATTTTTTTTTTCGTATTACACTCAGAAAAATAGCATTCTTAAATCTGAGTAAAATCCATACTCCAATTTAGTTTAACAATTTTACTCCAGTTTAGGTAAAATTTCCTTACGAGAAGGAAAATTAAATAGATATGAGTACACTTTCCTTATTTCAAAGCCAGAAAAAATAGTACATATACTCAAAATAGGGTAGTAAATTTACTTAAAAACATTTTATTGGATCTAGTAAAAACTTCTTACAACTAAGTATATTCATACTTGTGCGGAAGAAAATTTACTAGCGTTTCAGAAAGAAAATAATGCAAAATTGTTAGTGTGGAAAAATTCCATTTAGGAAGTTTTTACTTAAAAATGTGTTTATCACATCAAATAAAGAAAAATAAATGTAAATAACATTTATGCCATGTTCCTCATACATTCAAGTATAAATGAACTTATAAAAAATACTTCAGTTTGTTTAAAAAAATACATGAATAGTAGTCTAAAAAGCAATTCTCGTTCGTTAGCCGTGACTTTCTTCTTAAGTACTTCAAATATTACTCTAAACAATCACTGCGAAGGCGCCTACCTCGCCTCCGCTGCAGTCATTGTGAAATATCTCACCTCTTTATGGTATGAGTAAGATGAAACGTTTGAGAATTATACCATGTTGTCATATTTCATATGAGTGTTGCATACTCTGTAGCGAAATAATTTATTTTAATTATCAGTATAGTCGTAGTCAGGCTGAATTCACATTTACTTGGTTTAAGGAAAAATTTCGAATCATTTTCCTCAGATTGAGTATAAATTTACTTGGCTTGACTACAAATTTACTTAGTTTGAGTAACAATTTACTTGGATTGAGGAAAAAAATCGGAATATTTTCCTCAGTTTGAGTATAAATTTACTTCATTTGAGTAAAATTAAGTAAAGATTTGAAGAATATTTTTTCCTCACTTTGAGTAAATTTTACTTGCTTTGAGGAAAAGTTGAACTGGAATCAAGTTCAAAGCATGTCCTATTTTCAAGGAAAAGTTTGTACTTGATGTGAGAAATTATTGCCTTAGTGCTATACGAAGTTCAATTTTCCTCAGTTTTAGTACATATTTACTTAATCCGTGGCATACTTTTTTCTGAGTGTACTTAACTTGTTGGTTATTCATTCGTATACACCTAATGTAGGGTAACCCTGCTTTGTTTACGCTCATAAACATAAACAATTGACGTCAGATGTGCGTGCTGCTGTTCGTTTCGTGAGATACAAATTCTCTTCTCTAAACAAAACAAAATAATACGAAACGAAACGATACGAAAGACAGAAAACAATAATAAATGTGCAAAAAGCGCATTTCAATTGTGGTTCTGTCTGTGGTTCAGTTCAACACACATTCGGAGACGGCGTGGATGTGGATGGAAGAAAAACAACTACTCACTCGTCGAGTACGTCGCCAGCCAGCCAGCCAGCCAGCCAACCAGCCAGCTAGTCAGTCCAACAACCATCGTCGACGAATTAATAAGATTTCATTGAACAAATTCAGTTGTTGTGTGTACCAACCAAACCAATACTATTTTTAGAACTACATAAATAAGACAGAATGCAAAATACAAATCTGTAGAAATTATGTTTGAAAATTATTGTGCAAAAATTTTGTGAAACAGAAAAAAAAACTATAAAAGAAATCAGTGAATATTGTAAAAGAAAATCCAATCCAAAATGTCAAAAATCGATTGTAAATCGAGGCGTGGCACCAAGATATCGGTGATCATCTTGGGCGGCGCTTTGTGTGCCGTAATGATGGCTTACTTTGTATTCGGTGACAATAATGATGAACGTGGTCTACGCAATTTACGAATGATATCCATAGTAAGTAGTGATCGTATGTACTCGTACATGTGCATGCGTATGTGTGTTATGTATACAAAGTCTTACAGTGGAACAAAGCAATAATGAGTTAGGGTAATTGGAAAATATTTTAATTCAAATTTTAGAAAGTAAAGAGTTTTAATACAGATAATCACCACTTTCACCACACTAAAGTAAACATGTAAGTAAACTTCATTCGGTTAAACCGACTAATATATGGGGCATTCCACGACAAATCGAACAGTTGAAAAAAAATATTTTTGATTTCTTGCATTTTTTATATTTTATAGTACCCATTAAAAAACACCTCTTGGTATACTTTGAGTTTTTTCTGATTTCCCGTTAAAAATATATAGCTTTTTTAAAAAATCGTTAAATAGAAGTTCTTTTGTCAGTCAATAATGGTCCGAATTAGATATTCCTTTTTTTAATATTTTTGTTTTTTTGAAGTATTAATTAACAAAACACGACATATTACTTTATGTTAAAGATAAGAATTTTTAAATATCAACTCAAAATAGCTGAAGAGAAAAAGCATACAGTGGAGATAAGAAAATTCGTTTTTGCAAATTTTTAAAAAATTAAAAAACATAGTAATTATTGTATGCCCACTTTCAACCAGGGCTCAAAATTTACAGAATAAATAGAAGTTTAAATAAAAAAAATCGAGAAAATCGAAGAGTACAAACAATTAAAAAAATAAAGTTTTAATTTAAAAATTCAAAATTTGTATACAAAATATATTTGAATATTTTTGTTTTGAAAAGTACTTCAAAAAACAAAAATATTAAAAAAAAGAATATCTAATTCGGAAGTTATGAGCAAAAGACTGACAAAAGAACTTCTATTTAATGATTTTTTAAAAAAGCTATATATTTTTAACGGGAAATCAGAAAAAAACCCAAAGTATACCAGGAGGTGTTTTTTAATGGGTACTATAAAATATAAAAAAATGGCCGAAATCAAAAATATTTTTTTCCAACTGTCGTGGAATGCCCCATATATACATACAATCACTCTCAAAGAACATGTGTATGGAGGACTCAAAATTTTACTTAGAGCCTGATTACTTGTGTGGGAGGTACAACACCTTTTCAAGACTATAATCAGAACATACACATTTATATTGAGAAATGTAAATTTATATTTGGAAAATATAAATTCATAATGGGAAATCCAAATTTGTAATAGGAACATGTTAATTCTTTATGGTAAATGTAAATTCATAATGATAATTGTAAATTTATATTGAGAACTATTAATGGGAGGTACTACACCTTTTCAAGATTATAATCAGAACATACACATTTATATTGAGAAATGTAAATTCATTAAATTCATACTGGGAAATCCAAATTTTGTAATAGGAGCATGTTAATTCTTAATGGGAAATGTAAATTCATAATGAGAACTATTAATTCATAATAGAAACATATAAATTCATAATGAGAAATACATGTTCGTACTGGGAAAATCCAAATTCATAATGAGAACATATATTTTCATATTCAGAAAATATAAATTCATAATGAGAAAATAAAAAAATCATATTGAGAAAATATAAATCTATAATGAGAATATATATAATATATGTTTCAATGAAAATATCGAATATAGAAGAAGGTGCATACATAGCTTCGATTATACATTTTACTGGTTTTGATAATGAATTAATATTTTCTAATTATCAATTTGGATTTTCTTATTTTGAATTTATATTTGAGTTAGTACTTTCAACAAGACGGCGCTACGTGCCACACAAGCAACGAAACCATTGCTCTTTTACGGGAAAAGTTTCCGGACCGTGTTATCTCTCGAAGAGGTGATCACAATTGGCCACCGAGATCTTGTGATTTAACACCTTCCTTTGGGGCCACGTGAAAGATAAGGTCTACGCCAACAGCCCAGCGTCGACTCAAGACCTCAAAGATAGAATTCGTGAGGCTATCGAGGACATAGGGCATCCACTTTGTGATTTGGTTATGGAAAATTTCATGAAAAGGATATGGTCCTGTAAGCGTGGTCGTGGTGGCCATTTGGCTGATGTTGTTTTTAATCATTAACGGCATACCTTCCTCTTTGTTATGAAATAAACATCCGATCATTCATCTCAAAAATGAAATTTTTCTTTGAATATCAAAATAACACCTCTTGTTGGAAAACCCTGTAGGTTTGATCTTCTTTGTCACAACTACTCTGACTAACACTCTGTAAACTCTCAGACTCTCTCAAGACTCTCGCTGGCATTGTAAAGGGTGATTTTTTAAAAGCTAAAAAAAACACATAAAATTCAGAAAAATGCATGAAATCTTTATTTGAATCGATAGTGCGGTCCATATAATTTAATGTTTGAGGATTATTTCATGCAAATGTTGACCTTGACTGCGCCTCAAATGGTCCATCCGCTTAGTCCAATTTTGACATTTCCACGTTTTTGAGTAACAGAGGCCCAATTGCTGCGAACGGCGACGAATCGACGATTGATGGTCATCATTAACACTGGCCGATACAGCTGCGAAATTTTTTCTTCAGTTCGCACTCTACGTAAGCGTGTTGGTGGTTTAATGTCCAACAATGTAAATTTGGTGCGAAATTTAGTCACAATAGCCCGAATAGCCGCTTCAGTGGGTCGATTAAACTGACCATAAAATGGAAGAAGCGCGCGATGAACTTTCTTAACAGAGCACGCATTTTGATAATAAAATTCAATAATTTGCAAGCGTTGTTCGTTTGTAAGACGATTCATGGTTAAATTATAGACCAAACTGAAGATGTTTGACAGTGAAACAAAACGCGAAACGTGCGTCAGCTGTTTAAACCAGTGTTGCCAAAAAGATAATAGCTAAAAAAATCAACCTTTAATATGAATTTATATTTCTCGATATGTATTTACATGTCTCATTATGAATTTACAGTGCTGATTATGAATTATCAAATTACATTTCTCAAATTCAATGTATATGTTCCTATTATGAATTTACATATTTTGAATATAAATTGCATGTTCTCATTATAAAGTTGAAAAGGTGTAGAAGGTCTGTGGCAAATGGTCTCGGCTTCCACATTTGTAAATAATTGTAAAAACATGATCAAATATGAAGTCATAGTGGATTTCATTCACCATTATAGAAGTTGTAAAGGATTTTTTTTTTACCTAGGATTGAGACAATTGTGTGGGAGGTATAAGAAGGAGCGTGGCTAATGCGTAAATATTTTTTAGGTTTAAAGGGGGTTTATAAAAACATTTTCAAATATGGAATTGCAACTGATTTGGACTATCTGTATGGAAGTTATATCGGTTTTATTTAAACCATAGCTTATGCCAAATTCTGTTGGAGGTACCAGAAGGAGAGTGTCAATATCGCCCATATTTCATGTGGGTATAACGATTATAAAAATATTCTCAAATATCAAATTTCATAGTGTTACGATCATTCGTATAGAAGTTATAAAACCTTTAATTAGGGTGATTTGTGTGAGAGGTACTAGAAGGGGCGTGGCAAAGCGCGCCAAGTTATTATAAAAACTTTATCAAATACCAAAATATAGCGGAGTCTGTGTTGAAGTTACAATGGTTTTAATTTATTATAGAAATATGGCCCATTTATGTGGGAGGTACCTGAAGGGGCGTGACAATTTCGCTCATCTTCGAACTTTTACTAAGTTTGAGAAAAATATTACCATGTGCAAAATTTGAATTGATTCCTTAACTCGTTTCGAGAGTTATCGTGTACACCAGCCAGCCAGACGGGCGGACGGACGGACATGGCTCAAACAGCTTAAAATGTCGTGAAACGGACTTGGTCCAAACATACTTAGGGTCTTAAGTCACCCCTTCAATGCGTTACACTTTTTTTCTGTCCCAAAGGATATATACCCTCCTACTCTGTAGATTGAGGTTATAGAAACGGTTTCCGTTTGATTTTAGTGAAGAAGGCTATAAGTGCGACCCGGTTCAATTTAATAAACTATGCTCCATGAAGTGCATTCCACAGTTATGACTGTTGAATAGAGAGAGTGAAAGCAACCTCAAGATTAAACCTCAATATGTTTTCTATATCGGCTCATTCCATGTTTTCTCCGATGATAATAATATCCATTCCATGGCGAGGGTATAAACAATTGTAGTCGTTTTTCTCGCAGAGACCGTTGGATTGTTTCTTTCCTTGTTTATACACTCCATCTGTGGACCAGGACATTCATTATAACATAGATTCATGGCGAATATTTGTAAACAAAAACATAAACCATTTTCAAGTGTAATTTAAAAGACACCATTTGAAATTCAAAAATTCCATTTGAATTCAAAAATATCATTTGAAATTCAAAACTCGTCATAATTAATTCAAAAGACACCATTTGAAATTCAAAATTTTTCGTTTGAAATTCAAAAATTATTCCATTTGCAATTCAAAAAGGGTAAACAAAATTATTTTGAAAAATTTGAATTCTTTTGAATTACAATTGAAAAAGGTGTAGATCCGCCGTTTAGTATACAGATCAGATCAATAGCTTTGCATGCTTTAACGATGCCTGCCGGCTGCCCAAATATACTTTGTTATCAATGTGTAGGTCAAAATGTTATCATATATTTTTTTCTGGGACAGCGACCAGAGACCTTAAAATTTAAAAAAAAAAATTAAGAACATTTGCTCAAATTTAGACTCAAGATACATAAATATTTGAATTGTCACTACTAATGAATGTTTATGATGCTGTCTACCATAACATCAGTCTTTAAAAAGTACACTATGCAACAAAAAATTTGTCGAAGGGTCGTATATAGCATGTTCTGATATATTTCGGCTTCATAAACTCGAAAACTTATATCGATTATTTTTATGGTATTTTTAATTTTTTACTAAAATTCCAAATATCTGCACTCTCATAACACCCGGTTCTATGTTAAAGTAAAGCTAGTCATGACGGCTACAAAGATTACACTACGCGTTACACTTTCAAATAGAAACAGTTGTTTAGGAACAGTCTTCCATTTTTGGTGGTACGAAAAAATCATAAAAAATAGAAAAAAGTCGGAAAAAATCTGGATTTATTTTTAATAGCTAACATTCTAACACAAAACAAGTAAAAACGGCGTTAAGTTCGGCCGGGCCGAACTTTATATACCCTCCACCATTGATTGCATTCCACAGAGGATGTCCATTTTCTATAGAACTGCAGTAATATTACAGGAAAATAATTTTTTTTTATATAACCAAATCGAAACAAATATAAATATAAAAAAAAATATTAATAAATATAATATTTTAATTACTTCAAACCACGCCTATAAGGCAAGGCTACCAATACGCTAATTCAAAAAATAAATATTCTTCTATATATATTTTCAAAAGCTTAAATACCATAAATATTGGTAGATACTGGGTGCTACAGTTGGGTGTATTTCCATTCTATTTTAATTCCAAAAGTCTAAATTTTGAAAATCCATTATCAGACGTACATAGTGCAAAATAACATAAATTCATGATTCAACCAATTTTTGCCGTAAAAGAAAAAGCAAAAATTAAAAAAAAAAAACTTTTTATTTTGCGTGTCTATGCTGTCAGAGGAATGTATACACCGAATTTCATGATTCCAGCTGCCGCCATTCGGTTGGTACCATTTTTACCCCCTTAAGAGTACGACTATCTAAAATCTCTTTATTTGACGTTTCTACCCAATTAGAATTTCATCATTCTAGCTGTAGTCCTTTAGTTGGTACTATTTTTATCCCTCTGTACCATTGTATCCCTTGAAAGTACGAATTTCGAAAAATCCGTTTATTTTCCGTGTCTACGTATTCAGAGGAATGAATACTCCGAATTTCATGACTCTAGCTGTGGTCAGTTGGTTGGTACTATTTGTACCCCCTTTTTCATTTAAACCCCAAGAAGTACGAATGTCAAAAATCCGTTTATTTTACGTGTCTACGCAATCGGAGGAATGTATACACCGAATTTCTTTATTCTAGGTGTATCCCTCTGTACCCATTGTATCCCTTGAAAGTAAGAATTTGGAAAAAAACCTTTTATTTTCCATGTCTACGTAGCCAAAGGAATGTATACACCGAATTTCATGACTCTATCTGCGGTCATTAGGTTGGTACTATTTTTATCCCCTTTTTCCATTTTGACCCCAAAAAGTACAACAGCCCAGCGTCGCTTCAAGACCTCAAAGATAGAATTCGTGAGGTCATCGAGGATATAGGAACATTTCATGAAAAGGATATGGTCCTGTAAGCGTGTTCGTGGTGGCCATTTAGCTGATGTTGTTTTTCATTACTAAGGGCATACCTTCCTCTTTAGTATGAAATAAACATCCGATCATTTATCTCAAAAATGAAATTTTTCTTTGAATATCAAAATAACAACTCTTGTTGGAAAACCCTGTAGGTTTTATCTTCTTTGTCACAACTACTCTGACTAACACTCTGTAAACTCTCAGACTCTCTCAAGACTCTCGCTGGCATAGTAAAGGGTGATTTTTTAAAAGCTATAGGAAAGTTTTTCAAAAAAAAACACATAAAATTCAGAAAAATGCATGAAATCTTTATTTGAATCGATAGTACGGTCCATATAATTTAATGTTTGAAGATTATATTGACCTTGACTGCGCCTCAAATGGTCCATCCGCTTAGTCCAATTTTGGCATTTCCACGTTTTTGAGTAACAGAGGCCCAATTGCTGCGAACGGCGACGAATCGATAATTGATGGTCATCATTAACACTGGCCGATACAGCTGCGATATTTTCTTCAGTTCGCACTCTACGTAAGCGTGTTGGTGGTTTAATGTCCAACAATGTACATTTGGTGCGAAATTTAGTCACAATAGCCCGAATAGCCGCTTCAGTGGGTCGATTAAACTGACCATAAAATGGAAGCGCGCGATGAACTTTCTTAACAGAGCACGCATTTTGATAATAAAATTCAATAATTTGCAAGCGCTGTTCGTTTGTAAGACGATTCATGGTTAAATTATAGACCAAACTGAAAATGTTTGACAGTGAAACAAAACACGAAACGTGAGTCAGCTGTTTAAACCAGTGTTGCCAAAAAGATAATAGCTAAAAAATCACCCGTTACTTCGAATATGTCGCTTTATATAAAACTAACAGAAAGTCAACTTTCACCACCGTTCATCATATAGATATTGTGAAAAATGAAATGAAAATGTCAAGAAGATCGGCGCAGAGCTTTAGACTGCAGACACAAATTCATTTTTCAAATCGACTCGTGTGTTTTGGAAAATTAGTTGCAATAAGTTTGAATGATTGATTGTTTTCAATACTGACCGTAATAGAGCGAATGAGTAATATTATGATCAATAACGGTAACTCATACGCCACCAGTCAGAGAATTGTACAAACATTTTAAGACATACATTGAAGAAAAAGCTGAAAAAGCCGGAGCGAATATTGTACGTTGCAACAACGAATTTTGTCATTGAAAGTCATTCAACGTTGATGTTTCGTCCCAGCAATGAATCAATGAAACGTCTTTGCAGCAATGAAATTGTTTCGTTGATTTAATTGAGATAACTTTGCAAATAAAGTTCAAGTTTGTTAGCATTACTTAATGTTCCCGCAAAAAATACTCAGTTTTACTTTAATTAAATAATGTTGAATTGTGCCGCGAATGAAACTATGAAAAACTACACATTTCGTAGTATAAACATTCAATCGCTTTTGTTGTGGAAACATAATATTTTGTTGCTGAAGATAAACTAAATACTAAAACTACATAATCGACGGGCTGTAATAAAAAAATATTTACCAATTTCATTGTTTTGTAGCATTTCATTCAAAATCTATTTTTTAGCCTATGGCATTATAACTATGAGCGACTGTAAATATACATTTACATATGTGTTTATGCAGGCATGTACAATATTCAATGATGTGAATGACGTTGATAATGTTGACGTTACTGCTGAGCTGCGGGCTGTGTCTGTTGCTGCGGCATCGAACACATGTGGGCAGAGAATAGCATTGTGCTCGGAAATGCAGCCAAACAAATGCTTATGAATTTTGTAATGCATTTACGCCAAGACTTATAATAACAAGATGTTCACTTGCGCTTTCAAAATTTTAGATGGCGAATGTATTAAAACTGGATGATTACACCATTTCCAATTGAAATTTAGAAAATTCCACTTGTAATTGATAATTTCCATTTCATATTGAGAAAATTCCATTTGAAATTACGATTTTCCATTACAAAATGAGAAAATTCCAATGGAAATTGAGAATTTCCGTTTCATAATGAGAAAATTCCAATTGAAATTGAGAATTTCCATTTCATATTGAGAAAATTCTATTTGAAATTAAGATTTTCCATTTCAAAATGAGAAAATTCCAATTGAAATGGAGAATTTCCGTTTCATAATGAGAAAATTCCAACTGAAATTGAGAATTTCCATGTCAAATTGGGATAATTCCAATTGAAATTGAGAATTTCCATTTCAAATTCGGATAATTCCAATTAAAATTGAGAATTTCCATTTCATATTGAGAAAATTCCAAATGGAAATGGGAACTTACATTTCAAATTGAGAAATTTTCAAATGAAATTGAGAAAATTCTTGAGAATATGTCTGATTTGGCATAAATCTTTTATATACCACGTATGGTATATACGTGGCGATTTTTATGAATGTACATAATTAAATCAATTGTGCCACAGAAAAAAGGCCCATTCAGAGTTTGTTCCCGATCATATGGTGTTCGTTCCTTCAACACGTAATTACAGCTACTGGAATTATTATATTGAATAGAAGAATCGGCTCATTCAAAACGCGTTCAACAAAAGATGGAGTTCTGAGGAGATGAGTAATTTAAATGAAATTATTTTGGTATACAATAACGCTTAATTCCGTAGATGACTGGAACAAGTCTTTGAAAACGGCCACTTGATAATGATATCGTAGTTATTTGATCTAAGGTTAAGGGGGAGAATAGCATACAATCAAATCAAATCGCCAAATGTAAGACCACAGAGAATATCATACAATATACACATGCTCCAGCATTTGAAACTGTTTATTGCAGAAGACAATTGAACAATCTTTTTCCTGGCCGAAAATAGAAATTTCTGAATTTTCTCAATTTCAGTAAGAATATTCTCAATTTCAAATGAAAATTTCACAATTCCAATTTGAATTTTTTCAATTTGAAAGGTAAATTCTGATTTTCAAGTGGATTTTTTGTAATTTGAAATGGAAATTCCCAATTTCAAATGGAATTTTCTGAATATGAAATGGAAATTCTCAATATGAAATGGAAATTATCAATAATAAAAGGAAATTCTCAATTACAATTGGAATTTTCTCATTTAATTCTTATTCTTAATTTCAATTGGAATGTTCTTAATTTAAAATGGAAAATCTCAATTTAAATTGGAATTTTCTTAAATTCAAATTTTCCATTTTTTTTCAATTTTAATTGGAATTTTCCAAATTTGAAATGTTACTATGTTGCAGCGCACAGTGGTTGCAAATCGTTTTATTTTGTACATATCGGAAAAAGGACTTCACGCAGTTGTGTGCAAAAACTACAAAGATCGTGCAAGCGAATCATTTGAATATGTATAATTTTAATAAAAATAATTAATTCTCGAAACGCAAAGCACCGATTTGCATGTGTGTGGACATATTAAATTTAAATAGTTTTTTTTTTGGTGAGAGTTTTCATCTTCACCAAACAAACAGACGCTCATGGCTCAAATATGTTTTTTATTGCTTGATAGTTCTTGACTGTATATATCGAATGTCGTTCCATTTTAATCCTAAAAATACTAATTTCAAAATTTGATCGCACCATTTTTTCCCGTTATGCACATTTTGGCGCTAAAAGTACGAGTTTCGAAAGATTGCATATTTCGAGTCTACACAACAACATTATTCATTTTCATTATTCTAGTCATATAGTTATAGAAATGTAAATGCCGAATTTCGCTATTTTAGTTGCAGTCCTTTACGTATACGTGCGCTCAGGGGATATCAGTTTACTAGCTATTGTGATTTCAGGGGTACAATGACAATGCCCAAGGGCATTTTTGGGACAGAGTAGCGACCCTGTAATTCTGCAAGGCAATTCTGAGTAGACAATTTTTGCAGAATAAACTTATAGTCCAGCTGGTCTGAGTTTCTTTTTACAGTGGGTCAAAGTTTTAATTTTTTGGTTGAAGGGAGCATTATACTAAGCGAAAACAAGTAAGAAGGCGTTAAGTTCGGTCGGGCCGAATCTCATATACCCTCCAACACGGAGTGCATTCCACAGTATTACCAGCAGATTAAAGGATGTCGACTTTACATAGAAGCACAGTACCATATTACGAAAATTGAGATATTTGTATGCACATTACTATATTTGTTTACTATTTCAAACTATAATGTATACTTATGCGCACTGTTTAAAATAGACTACTATATATAAATAAAATGCTGTAATTGTGAAAGTGAATATGTCTAAATATCATCAGTCGCCATTAGAAAGAAGCATTTTCAGATACAGACAAAGTGATAAGAAAAGTATAAATTTTAAAGATATCCCCATTCGCCCCATTCTCCGCCCAAATGAACAAATTTCGAAAAATACATTTTTCGAGTCTTCATAGTCAGAATGTATACACCGAATTTCATTATTTCAACTTCAGCGGTTTGGTAGGTCTTTATCCCTCTTTTTTTAATTATATCCCTTAAAAGTACGAATTTCGAAAAATCCCTCTATTTTACGTGTCTATGCAATTGGAGGGATGTACACACCGAATTTCATGATTCTAGCTGTTGTCGTATCATTGGTACCATATTTTATCCCTTTTGGTCCCATTTCGCCCTCTAAAACTTTTATTTTCTTTGTGGTGCTTCCAAGCTACAAGAGGAATATCCGCAACATATTGTAACTGTATGAAAATAAGAAATTTAATTAATAAGCCAAGGCTACCAATATTTGAATATTATATATATAATGGATATAATACTTCAATTCATAAAGTAAATATAAGGGAGCAATCATAAATACCCTAAATATTGGGGCATAGAGAGCGTTTGGTTGGTTGAATTTCCATCCTATTTTAATTTCAAAAGTATAAATTTTGAAAATACCTTATCTCTCACGTACGCAGTATAAGACAACTTCATGATTCTACCATTTTTTGTCGTAAAAGCAACAAAATAAAGTACGAATTTGGAAAAAAATATTTTACGTGGCTATGCAGTCAGAGGAATGTATACACCGAATTCCATGATTCTATCAGCGGCCATTTTGTTGGTACCATTTTTATCCCCTTTTTCCAATTTTGCCCCCTCAAGAGTGCGACTATCTAAAATCTCTTTATTTTACGTATCTACAAAATTAGAGGGATGCACACACTGAATTTCATCATTCGTTTAGTTGGTACTATTTTTATCCCCTGTAGCCATTGTATCCCTTGAAAGTACAAATTTGGAAAAAACGTTTTATTTTTCATGTCTACGCAGTCAGAGGAATGTATACTCCGAATTTCATGAGTCTAGCTGCTGTCATTTGGTAGGTACTATTTTTATTCCCTTTTTCCATTTTACACTCTAAAAGTACGAATTTCGAAAAATTCTTTTATTTTATGTGTCTACGCAATCAGAAGAATATATACACCGAATTTCATTATTCTAGGTGCAGCCGTTAGGTTGGTACTATTTTTATCCCTCTATCCCCATTTAACCCCTTAAAAGTACGAATTTAGAAAAAATACTTGTATATTATATATCTACTCTATTGGAGGAATGTACACGCCAAATTTCGTGTTTCTATCTGTTGTCGTTTGATAGGTACTATTTTTATCCCTTTTCGTCCCATTTCGCCCCCTACAAATAAAAATCATTCTATGGTACCCTTGTATGCTATAAAGGGAATGCGAATTGCAAATATCAAGTAAATACAAGCTAATATGTTCAAAAAACATGCTGAAATACTCTAAATATTAGGGGTATTTTCAGTCCTTGTGAGGGAAAAATTTTTCCCTCTGTGCCGATTTCGTCCACTTTCAATCCCAACCGATCTACATCCATAAGACACATTTAGGAAAAATTTGAACCTCCTAGCTCATTTCGTTCGGCCGCTATCGTGCTTTCAAGAGACAGACAGACGGACATGGCTATATCCTCTTAGAATTTTACCACGACCCAGAATATATATACATATATACTTTATGGGGTCCCCGATGAATATTTACCCCCATTCTTATTGTCAGAACTATATTATGAGGATCATTTTTTAGAAGACGATCCTCATAAAACAATTGTGAAAAGCCCCTTTAGAATAACCCTTGTAACTTTCTATCATATAGAACACCAAAATATTTTTTGGCATATGAGTGCTGTCTAAACAGGGAATGCCTTTTCGGAACTATAAGGTCGCTATTCTGTTCCATTCAAAAAGTCTTGATTCGTTGGACAGTGTTATTATCCCTGTCAAAACACACTCCCTAAAATATGGATCACTTTATGGTTCGCGTTCACGCTATAAGAGGATTGAACCCTTTTGCTCCAAATAAAAAACGCATGTTAAAGCTATAACGGGAATGCGCATACAAAATATCAAGTAAATATATGCAGAATATTCAAAAATCTTGTTTAACTACTCGAAATATTAGGGGTAATTGAGAGTATTTCCTCTCTTTATTAGAGAAAAATGTTTGCCTCTGGACCGATTTCGCCCATTTTCAATCTTATCCGATCTACAACTATTAGACCTATTCTATTTAGATGCTAGCGCGATGGCTAGATCGTCTCAGGTCGATAATTTAAGGTGTTATAAACGGAATGGCAAACTTAGTATACCCCCCATCCGACGGTGGAGTGAACAAAAACCAATAATATAATACTTGTTTCAATAAATTATTATTAAAATTAATAGGTATCATAGGTAGCATTTGGATAAGCCTTAATTATTTTCGAGTAGAGGTGGCGTATACGTTATGTTTATTAAATATAATATTACTCATACGCTCAGTGATTACACTGACAGCGAATGAAATCATCCAAAAATATAATATAATCACAGTTTTCAAGAAGTCTATTCGATCTTTAAGATGATTATTTTTTATCATCGGTTTCTGATTAAAAAATACGGTCTTTGGATTTATAATTTGAAAACCGGAATATTGCAATATAATGAAAAAACAAGCAGTAAAGAGTCGTATAGACATATAAATTCATTACAACCCATGGCACAACCTAAGTCATGGACATTCAGAAATTAATCAATTCAATTAATTCTTATTTAGATTATTCTTAGTTTATTTACATACACACAATGTTAATACTCCAATTCGTTACTGGCTTTAAAATGTAAAATTGTTATTTTATTTTCAGCTTTTCAGACATGGCGAGAAAAATCCAAGTGAACTGTATCCAAATGATCCACATGCGACTCATGAATGGCCGGGTGGTTTGGGAGCTTTAACTCAGGTAATTAGTGATAACAAAATTATTATTATTTTATTTACTGACGCAAAATGATAAAAGACTTTAACAACAGGGCTGTTTTTCTTTGAGCCGGGATAACAAGCTGCGATAACAAAAACGTTAATAAAAAATTAATTTTTGCTCAATTTATCCCTTTGGTGCCAACTACAATATAAATATTTGTCTCAAAACAAACTTTCAAAAAAATATTTTGTATTGATTTTTTTTTGACTTACACTGGATACAGGCTAAGTCCAAAATTTTTAACACAAAATTATTTTTTGTTGTTGTCTGTATGTATAGTTGGTCTGTTATGTTGTATGTGTTGTCATTTATTTTGGATTAAGACCAAAGGTTGTGCTGAAGTCGTCAGCAGAACCCAAAATTAGCAAAAAGGCAAAGTGAGACTTTTATTGTTGCAGCTAAAAGTTGACTGCGCAGTTTCGATGGGCGCTACCCCATCTCGTCAGAACTTTCGCAACGAATGTATGTCTTTGACTTAAATCAGGGTTCATATTAGTACCAGCGGTCACATATGACAAATGAGAAGCGCTGATAAACAAAATATTCCACCGAACTAAGTCGACACACTAAAAATCTCACTTTGCCAATTCAATGTTGTGCAGGTGCTCGCATCGCTCGCAACAATGCAAAGGTTGTTGTTGTACGGTATGTCCCGTCTTCACTGTAATTCGTGTGTATTGTTGTTGTTTGTATGTATTATATTTTTTTTTTCAAAATTTGTTTTCACACACACATTGATATTGCTGTTGGCGGCAATTAAAAAAATATTTTTTTTTATTTTGAGTGAAATGTTAACATTTTTTAGATTTTTGTTATCGCAACTTAGTTATCCAGTCTTAAAGAAAAACAGCCCTAATGTTTTTTGTAATAACTTACTGCCGCAAAATGAAAAATGTTGGATCAGAAAGTCCAAAATTGAGCTTATGATCGGGCATAGAGCCGATCACAAAATTTTAGGCTTCCATTTCCAAAAATTACAACTTTAATAACGAAATTCAAATCAAATAATTTTGAAAAACATAACTAACCACATATCTAACAAATAACTTGTTAATTATAATCTAAATAGATTTATCCATTTTACGTTACATTTATTTATTATTTTGTATTCCAGAAAGGTAGTCTGCAAGCCTACAATCTTGGCAAGAATCTACGCATGCGCTACTATCGTTTACTGCCACCGAATGGTCTGTACACAAAGCAGCAAGTTATGATCATGAGTTCCGCTACAGAACGCTGTCTAATGAGTGCCAATAGTTTGTTGGCCGGATTTATGCCACCACTGGAGCACAATAACCCACTGCCCATTGAATGGCAAACAGTGGCGGTGACCTCCGTACCACGGGGTGAAGACACGGTAAGTTAATTTGAGAATGTATATTTCTATTAAATTACTATTTATACCTCTACACAGTTATTGGCCCAAAAGAAACCCTGCGCCAAATACGACACCATATTGGAGAAACTATACAAGTCGCCACCACCGGATTTGAGGAAACTCGACGATGACAATTATGACCTCTACCGTCTCTTGACGAAACACACGGGCAAAAATATCAGCACCGTATTGGACGTTGAATTCCTATATAACACATTGAAGATTGAAAGTGAGGCTGGTCTTACATTACCCGATTGGGCGGAGAATATATATCCGGATCGTTTGCAATATCTAGCCGAACGTAGTTATACTCTCTTCACCGAAACCAACCTCATGAAGAAAGTGAAGGGTGGTGCTTTTCTCTCGGAAATCCATTCGAAAATGTTAAATAAACGCAAACGAAATCTAAATCCGGATCGTAAAATATTTCTATATGCCGGTCATGATGTCACCCTGGTGAATGTTATGAATTCATTGAATATACTCGATCAAACGGCTAAATTGCCTGAGTATGCTTCGGCGTTGGCATTTGAGCTGCATCACAGTTCGTTGTACAAAGACGACTTTGAGGTTAAGGTGAGTTCATTGAAGTCTGGTAATTTATGGGTATGTTCAATTCAATAGGATAGAATTTAAAAAATATTATAAACAAGTATATACTTTTAGTTAAATTTTATTAAAATAAATGAGGTTTCATTTGGCGAAATGTAAATGTTGTCTCAACAACGAAAGATGAGTTGTAATTCTCATTCGCGTTGTTGGACTCAGGGCCGTGCGCAGGGGGGGGGTTTTGGGGGTTCAAACCCCCCCCAGAGAGGTTTCGAACATATACTTTTTAAAACCTTCTAGACTTTCTGAAGCAATAAAATATAGAATTTTAGAGGTCTTTTTAAAATAACTCGTCTGAAATGGTAATTATGCAGTAAAATCATGAAAATACGAAAATTACATAAAAAATCGTGGACACTTTCTTGAATTTCGGACAAAGGTTATGAAAAATATAAACAAACTAAACGAATTGTGCCAATTACAAGATTGTGTATTGCTAATTTCGCCAATGGACACCAAATTGTTTGGAAAAATTTCATTTTTATTAACCAATACCACTTCTTGACATTCGACTAGAGCTATATCTTATGAACTTTTAATTGTGTAATGAAATAAAAGTTTGGAAATTTAATAACAAAATCGTTTAGTAATTTTAAAAAAGTGTAGATAAGAATCACTATGATTCATAATGAAATCTAAAATATTCTTAATAAAAGCAAATAATTAGCTTGATGCTTGTAGAGCGCTAAGATGTAACATTTGCGATTGGACATTTTTATGGAGCTGTATATAAATCTGAACCGATGTGTCCTATTTTCATCACATATGCAACAACAACGGTTTCTGTTACTTCCAATGTATTGGGAGTTTGCAATTATAATACAAATCCATTTCGACAAACGAAGAATACTGTTTGATATACATAAACGTATTTCACTTTGTTCATTTACAAGAACTGATGACATGTTTACCGCAAACAAATTATTTTTTCCCACAAAAGAAACTCAAAAACGATATTCACGTGCTAAAATTTCGTTTGTACGAAATGCATTTTTTCTCTGCGTCTAGGTCTCTATTTTAAAATCTACTAAAAGTTGCGAAACAATAAGAAATGAGTGTTAACTTACTAAAATTTGTGTTATATTTATCACTTATGTCAAATATTTTTCAGAGTTAGTATTTTTTTGTACATATGTAACAAGTATTATTCAAAAGAGAAACAACAAATTCAGTAACATGGATCTACGTAGGAAAACGAAACTCTAAAATACCAATTATTTGGTTTTTTACATATTTAAGATTATAAAAAATGAAGAAACATTTCCAAATATTTCTTATTTAAGCCGGAATGCGTATAAAGATTTTTAAAATTTTGAATTAAAAACTCCAAAACACTTTAGACATCCTATTTAGACCCATACTTCGTCAAGAAGCATATCCAATTTATCCAAAAAATGCGGCACTGAAGGGTTTATCGCCGAGGAATTTGATCGTTTTTTGTGTAATATTTCTTCAAAATATATATGGAGGGCTTATATCTAAAAGTGACTATGAACCATTTTCTCGAAAATGAGTTTTTGATGCCAAACTATTCTCAGATTTTGATGTCATCTGTCATATAAATTTGGAAAAGATTTTTTTCTAAACCCTTTTTTTTTTAATTTTTTGATTTGGATATCCCCTCGCACGTTAGTTTGTGACTGCATAAGTGGCTATGAACATAAAAATTATAGAAATAAAATAGTTGAACAATGGAGCAGCATAAAACCGAAGGTTATAATTCGCTACAACGATTTTGTTTAAAACATTTTTCTAGATTTAGGGCATATCGTACTATCAAATTCCATCACTTCGCGTTATAGCATTTTGATTCCCCAGTTATGAAACTAAAATAGGAAAAATGGTGGCTGTAAAGTCAAAAATTGTGAAAAGTATATATATAAGTGTAAGTATATATAGTAGAAACACCGGCGTAACTTTTTATTATATTGAGAATACCAAAATAATTCTATGACATGTGATTGGTGACTTCATGGGGAATATTTGTGTATGAAAAGTTTCAGAATTATGAATGAAGAAAGATAAAATATAAGGAATTGCAACGGCGAATTTTGGATTTTTCATCAATTGCAGCGATTTTCGTGACTGGCTACACATATGTTACAAGCGACCAATCTGATGGATGAAGCTGGAATCTTCAAATTCGCTGTGTACATCACAGAAAATGCGTTTTCCATACAACATTAAGGAGAAAATCAGTTTTTTCGTTTTAAAAATTTCCTAAAAAGTTGGAAAATTAACTATTTATGAGTAAAGTTTCCATCTTTCAAAGCCATAGTAAATAGTTCATTTACTAGAAAAAGGGTAGTAGATTTACCTAAAATCATTTCTTTGGATCTAATAAAAAATCCTTACAATTGAGTAAATTCAAACTGATTTGGACGAATATTTCCAAGGTTTTAAGTAAGAAAAAAATCTGAAATTTTTTGTATGGAAAAAATTCCATTTAGGAAATTTTAACTTAAAAATGTGTTTATTTTCTAAAAGTAAATTAATATGTTTACAGAAATTTATGCCGAGTTCTTCATACATTTATGTATTAATGAACTTATAAAAAAAACTTATTTAAAAAATTCTTGAATATTAATCTAAGAAGCTCGTTCGTTTGCAGAGACTTATTTCTCAATACCTATCTTGCCTTCGCAACAATCATGGAGTAATAGCTCAACTCCTTATGGCAGAGGTAACATGAAACTCTTGAGAAATATCTCATGTTGTCATTTTTTGTATCAGTTTTGCATACTCTCTTTTCCTTGTATAAAATTTGAGGAAAAAAATCAGCAAAATTGTCCTCAGTTTGAGTAAATATTAACTTGATTTGAGTAAACATTTACTTAGTTTTAGGAAATTTTCAGCAAAATTTTTCTAATATTTAGTAAAAATTTACTTAGTTTTAGGAAAATTCCAGCAAAATTTTTCTTATATTTAGTAAAAATGTACTTGGTTTCCTAAATTTTAGTTAATTTTAATTCATTATAGGGTTAATTTTTTTATGAGTGTACATGAAAACCCCCCCCAGGGGAAAATCCTGCGCACGGGCCTGGTTGGACTTTTGCCTTAAGTAGTTGAAGTGATGTTCCCAATCATTTCGAAGTCCTCCACTGATGATTATCATAGTCCAAATAACATCGCTCCAATTTTTTAGAACAATTTCTATATTTTCAGTAGCAATTATGAAGTTAACAAATTTTGTTTAACTAATACTATTTAATATCATTTCTCAAAACACAAAATTGTTATCGATTTCGTCCTTTCGTTCCAGATTGTTTATTATTATAACAGCGATGACAAATTCCCCAAGGAGCTGGCCATACCCAATTGTGATGCTCCCTGTTCGTTGACTCAATTTACCGCTTCGATCAATCACTTACTGTTGGATAACTACGATGAGACATGTGAAAATCCCAGCAGCCACTGCAAATGAAATGGCGGGAATATATGTGATGTGCTTATTTTGAGAATTGTTGACTATTTATTGTTAAGAAAACCTTTGAACTGATGTGATAACAAAACACTTAATAAAATTTGTTGCTTAGTAAATAAACAAAAAAAAATAAATTTAAATTTTAAGGCTCATGCGCCGTCTCCGCGCAAAGCGGATGAGCGATAGAGGCTACTGCTTTCTAAATGCCATAACTTCTGACATTGACAAGATCTTTTTACGCGATGAGATGCATTTGAAAGGTATTTTTCTATGGATTTATAAATATGGATTTAATTCAAAACAAGTAAAGACGGCCGGGCTGGGCCGAACTTTGAATACTTCCACCATGGACTGCATTCCACAGAGGCTGTCGATTTTCATAGCATTACTGGAAAATGTTAATATTTTTAAAATAGCAAAACCAAACTCAATTCAAGAAGTAAATGTAAGACAGCATTGCTCACAAAGGCTTAAATACGGTAAATATTGGGGGATAGTGGGTGCAATTTAAGCTACAGTCCTTTGGTTGGTTATGTTTCTATCCTATTTTAATTTCAAAAGCACAAATTTTGAAAATCCATTATCTCTCACGTACACAGTGCAAGATAACCTAATTTCCTGATTCTATACATTTTTGCCGTAAAAGTAGAAAATGTAAGAATTTGGAAAAATGTTTTTATTTTGCAAGTCTACGCAGTCAGATGAATGTGTACTCCGAATTTCATGACTCTAGCTGCGGTCATTTGGTTGGTACAATTTGTATCCCCTTTTTCCATTTTACCACCGTAAAAGTACAAATATCGAAAAATCCTTTTATTTTGTGTGTCGACGCAATTGGAGGAATGTAAAAAACCCATTTCATTATTCTAGTTGTACCCGATTGCTTGGTACCATTTTCATCCCTCTATGCACCATTTACCTCTTAAAATTACGAATATGGAAAAACTCATTTTGAAAAATCTTTCTATTTTACGCGTCTATGCAATTTCGTGATTTTTTTGGTACCATTGTTATACCTTTTCCCCATTTTAGCCCCTTAAAGATAAAAATTTCGAAAAATCCCTTTATTATACGTGTCGACGCAATTAGAGGGATGTACACACCTAATTTCATCGTTCTAGATGTAGGCAATTGCTTGATACCATCTTTATCCCTATGTTTCCATGTTATCCCCTGGAAGCATGAAATTTGGAAAAATCTTTTTATTTAGCGTATCTATGCAGTCGCAGGAATGTATACACCAAAATAGGTACCATTTTTATCCCTTTTTGCCCCATTTCAAACCCTTCAAATAAGAATCACTTTATGTTGCAGATATATTGAAAAAAAAACATGCTTAAATAGTATAAATGTGCCAGTTAGAATGATATATGCTAATTTTTCTCATTACTTTGATCAGATCTCTAATTTAAGAACTTTTATTTTTGATATTTATAAAAAATGTACCCTTACAATGCCATTTCTCATTTTATGCACACCAAAATTATCTTTAGTGTTAGTTTGCAAGTGGTCTAAGTCACACTATATCCACTGATTTATTTTTATTATAATGACCACTTTAAGTGATTCAGATAATTTGAATACATGTGAAAATGAAATTAGTTGAAAAGTAAACAATAATTTCAATATAAAGTTTATAGGCGAACAACCTGTAAATATTTACATATATCTTATTTATTTTTTTTTGTTTTAATAAAATATTTTGTGTTTTCTTTCATTGTTGGTAAGAAAATATTACTTTTGCGAAAAACTTAAAATTTTGTTTGTTAAATTTTTTCAATTTTGAGAAGAATGAAAGTAGTAATTCCCCTAGAGGTATGAACGTTTTCGATTTCTTTTTATAAAAGTTCGATATTCTAAGAAAAAAATTTGTGCTTCGGTGGAGAAAATATTTTTCAATTGACTCAAACATAAACCATTGCATTGCTCAGAACGGATAAAGTGTGGGGAAAAACATTTTTTTGTGGACCGATTTTGCCCACCTTGAATCCCAATCGACCTACAACTATAACACACATTTATGTTAAATTTGGACGTTCGTTTAGATGCTAGCGTGCTTTCAACAGACGGACGGACGGACATGGCTAGATCGTCTAAGGATTTTATCACGATCAAGAATGTATGTATATACGTTATAATGCCTCAGGTCGATATTTCAAGGTGTTACAAACAGAATGACAACGTTAGTATACCCCCATCCTGGAGGTGGAGGGTATAACAAATATTTTTTGACAATAAGAAATTTAAAAAATAATAAATTTATTAGTTCAGAAATTTTCTAATGGTTGCATATTGGTTGGACTTTCAAAGTCTGACCAGAATTTGTCTAAAATGTACTAAATGTTCCCCTTAGTTTTTGGAGCACATTAAAAAATGTCTGAAAAGATAAAGTTAAGTAATGCGCACCAAATTCCATATCCAAATTCACACTTTAAGGGGGTATAATGGGGCAAAAAGGGATACAAACGACAACAGCTAGGAACATTTGAAATTTCACACATGGTACAATCATTTGTTTGCTGGTATAATCTAATAAAACATACATCACAATTAATCTGTTTTATTTAAAAAAAAATATCGTTGCGTGACATGATGTTAAATTTGGCAAAATGTTCATATGTGTACGCAATTGTTGCGTTACTTACTGACTGACTCACTGGTCGGTGGCTAGACCAATCGTTTGAAGCCAGTGTCATGGAATTTAGCAGGTACTTCCCCAAAATGAGAGCGAGAGGCGTGTGAATATTTTTAGATATTCGTACTTTTAGGGAGTAAATTGGGTCAAAAATGAATAAATATGCAACGGGAAACCGGTTTTCGATTTGTTCAAAATAATAAAATAATTTATAATTTGATAAAACCGGGGTTTTATTCATAACCTCAAACGGAATCTTTTATATCATTTTTATACTTTCTTTGAGATTATTGAACACGAAAATATTAAACCATAAGAATTAAAATACTATAGTACCTACTTATTTAAAACTTTCTAATTTCATTTTCATATTTAAATGAAAATTCACTTAAATTGCCGTTCTTGTTTATTTAAATTACCAAATTATTGTGAAATTTGCTTTGAGCTTTCATTTCGATGCCACAAGAAATACGTTACAATACGTTCACAAAACTTGTTGTCCTGATAAACCATTTAAGAAAAAACCCATAGCTAGCAACGTTGCCACCTTATCCAGTCTCTTAATTGTAAGCTAGTGAGCCCAATCAAACAGGCCTAATATGATACAAATGTGCTTAGAAATGTCATTTGCAAAGTCATAACTTTCTCGAATTTTATACGTTTCGCTGTTAATATTATTTATTTTCGTACTTTTCCAGTCTCCATCAATACTTTTGACTCTTTTCCCTTTTTCTGACAGAGTGATGTGTTTTAATTTAGCTGGAAATTTAGATGGAATAAGACAAGTACCAAAATAATTTAACAAGGATATGTGTCAGCTAGATGATACAAATCTTCTACCTTGAATATGGTAATTTACTATATATAATTGATTTAAAGAGAATATTAGAGAATACAATGTTACAAATAATATTATAGCCTTTTCAGACTACATGCGAAATCTAGGTGAAATCGATTGATTTCGCATGCAGTTTAAATAGACAATTAGTAATATTTTGAGCTAATCCAATTTCAGAATTTCAGAATTTTTGATATTTCTATGGATAAATCGTATAAGTGTTATATATAATTTTACTAATAAATTAAAAAAACTTATCTATACAATCTAAACTATCAACTATGTATTACAAAAACACAATATTACTGCCTCAAGATATAAATTTAGAGTTTCGAAGCTACAATTAATTGATAATTTAAGCAAGGTATTTAATGCTTTATTAACCTTTAATATTACATCTGTCGGATACAGTAACGTTCTATATCGCGCACCTTTAGAAATTAGAAAAAAATATAAATTCATTGTCTGTTTTAAAAAGTTTTTATATTTCAAAAAAAACTTTTAATTTAAAATATATGCATACGTAAACATGTTTAATTTTCTTCATCCTGGGAAAAAGGTTTTTAAATTGACTTCGAGTGTTTTATCAGAAAATAGAAAAAATAAGTTTTTATTCAGTAAACTGTATATTGACGATTTCCCGTCCAGTCCTGGGATGCCGGTAAATTGAAAAAATAATACCCGTGTCACGGAAAATAAAAAGTGTGGAAAATACGCTAGATGTTACACAGCAAGCTCCAAACGAAATGGTCGGAGTTAACACCGCTTACCCGGTTTTCAGTTTCGGCTTTGGCATCCCTAGGTCGCAATGACCAAAGGTAACATGCAATTATGGGTTGTACATTTTTACTATGTAGAGACGCAAAATAAGCGGATTTTTTAAAATACCCCCCTCCACCACCAGGATGGGGGTATACTAACTTTGTCATTCCGTTTTGTAACACCTTGAAATATCGACCTGAGACACTATAAAGTATATATATTCTTGATCGTCATAAAATTCTAAGTCGATCTAGCCATGTCCGTCCGTCTGTAGAAAGCTCGTTAGCATCTAAACGAAGAGAGCTAGGACGTCCGAATTTTCCATAAATGCGTCTAATAGTCGTAGATCGGTTGGGATTGCAACTGGGCGAAATCGGACCAAAGGGAAAATATGTTCCCTCGCAAGGACTAAAAATACCCATAATAACTTCTAATATTTTGGAGTATTTAAGCATGTTTTTTTAATATGTACTTAATTGATATTGGGTATGCACATTCCCCGTATAACAAAAACGTGCACCATAAAGTGATTTTTACTCGTAGGGGGAGAAATAGGGCAAAAAGGGATAAAAATGGTACATATTAAACGACAATAGCTAGAAACATGAAATTCGGTTTGTACATTCCTCTAATTGACTAGATACATAATATAAAAATAGTTTTTCCAAATTCGTACTTTAAAGGGCTAAAATGGGAATAAAGGGATAAAAATGGTACCAACCAAACGGCTGCACCTAGAATAATGAAGAAGGTGTATGTATACATTCCTCTGATTGAGTAGACAAGTAAAATAAACGGATTTTCTGCAAATCGTACTTTTTGGGGTTAAAATGAAAAAACGGGATAAAAATAGTGCCAACCAAATGAGCGCAGCTAGAGTCATGAAATTCGGAGTATACACTCCTCTGACTGCGTAGACACGAAAATAAAAGGTGTTTTCCAAATTCGTACTTTCAAGGCATACAATGGGTACAGAGGGATAAAAAAAATACCAACTACGCGATTACAACTAGAATGATGAAATTTGGTTTAGAGATTTTAGAAAGTCGTACTCTTAAGTGGGTAAAATTGGAAAAGAGGGATAAAAATGGTACCAACCAAATGGCCACAACTAGAATCATGGAATTCGGTCTATACATTCCTCTGACTGCATAGACACGCAAAATAAAAAGATATTTCCAAATTCGTACTTGTACTTTTGAAATTAAAATAGAATGGAAATACAACTAACTGTAGCACCCACTACCTACCAATATTTATAGTATTTAAAATTTTTTGAAAATATAAATATAAGAATATTTTTTTTGGATTGACTTGAAGTATTATTTCGATATATAAACGTACTAGCAGTACCCGCTGCTTCGCACGCGAAAAAGCAAGTTATTCTTTAATTTTATCCGTCTCTGTTTTTGGATAGTATTTATTTAATTTTCTTTTGGTGGATATAGATAAATCTAAAATAGTAATTTGGAAACCTCCTATTAGCTAGCACTCACACACAGTCAAAGGATTGTGCTTGTCGATATGCACTATTTTAGCTGAACTACTTCGTATGTATAGTTTTCTACCAAGTTTTGAACAAAAAATTACAACCATTTATATCCTCGATCTCATGTTTCTAGATTCAGCCAGCCAGTTTATAACTTTTTGCACCTCTTTCCCAAAAAGTACACATTTTGAAAAATCAGTATAGGTAACATGTGTTTTTGCTCCCCTAAAAATATGTACTTTATTTGGTAACACAGGATTGTACAGCATTTTTATCCCTTTTCGTCCCGCGCACCCCTTAGAAGTACATATTTCGAAAAATCAAACTACTGCGCTGCAATATGATCAGAGGAATTTACACACTAAATTTCACGATTCTAGCTGTAATACTAAAATTGGTACCAGTTTTATCCCTTTTTGTCCCGCTCGCCACTTAAAAGTAAAAATTTGGAGAAATCCAATTTTACTTCGTTTCTATATGGTCAGAGGAATTTACATACCGAATTTCACGTTTCTAGCTGTAATACTTTAGTCGGTACCCTTTTTGTCCCGCTCGTCCCTTAAAAGTACAAATTTCGAAAAATCCAATTTTACCTCGTTCTATATGGTCAGAGGAATTTACATACCAAATTTCACGTTTCTAGCTGTAATACTTTAGTTGGTACCATTTTTATCCCTTTTTGTCCCGCTCGTCCCTTAAAAGTACAAATTTCGAAAAATCCAATTTTACTTCGTTTCTATATGGTCAGAGGAATTTACATACCAAATTTCACGTTTCTAGCTGTAATACTTTAGTTGGTGCCATTTTTATCCCTTTTTGTCCCGCTCGTCCCTTAAAAGTACAAATTTCAAAAAATCCAATTTTACCTCGTTCTATATGGTCAGAGGAATTTACATACCAAATTTCACGTTTCTAGCTGTAATACCTTAGTTGTTACCATTTTTATCCCTTTTTGTCCCGCTCGTCCCTTAAAAGTACAAATTTCGAAAAATCCCTATTTGTAGCTCGTCTGTATGGTCATTGCAAGGAACTCACCTAATTTCATGTTTATAGCTACTGCCGTTTAGTCAGGACGAAGGTTCGATGTTTATCCCTTTTTGGGCCATTTTATCCCCTAAAAGTACGAATTTCGTAAAACCCTTTCTTAGTCGACGTCTACGTCATATTTGGGAACTACCCTGAAAATTTCATGACCCTGGCTTCAGCCGTTTGGTCTGGGGGCTGGTCAATGATAAGTCAGTCAGTCAGTCAGTAACGCAACTCTTTTTTATATGGGCATTTCCGCAGAAAGGTCCACCAAGACCAAAAAATTAAAAGTTCTTGTAAACGCTTTGTTTTATTATATTTGCATAGAGAAATAATCAAATTTAACTTATGTAAACAAATTTTACTTTAATTCATATCCTATCTTGAGATATTTGAATGCAACGTCGCGCGAGTGCAACTTTATTCCTCTGAATATTTCTCTTGCATATTTTGTTTCGATAAAAGTTCTTAAATAGAGACATTACACTTTGACTTTTGCTGTCTAAAATCTTTCAGGGAGTACAAAGAGTCAGAAAAGAAAGGATACGAAGTTATACGACTGTTATGAACTGTATCTTTTGGCTTTGTATTATCACATATTTCGATGTCACGTTCGACATGGAAAAACAACATTTGTTGCTAATGTGTCCAAAGTACATGCAAAAAGATCATAAAATTTTGAGTACAAACAGAAATTTTTATGCAATTTAAATAAAAATAAACATTACTGGAAAATGAGAAAATTTGTGACCTTGGTCCTTCATTAAAGTTGGTCACGTGCGACATCTTAAGTGTGAAAATTAAAAAAAAATCTTACTTCAAAAATTTATTTTTGTAAAAAAATACTTTTGTAATTTATTTATTATCAAAAACGGAGGCGAAAAAAGTAAAGAGAGCGGTGAAAAAGTTGAAAGAAGATCAGCTAAAATTTCAAAATAATAAATTGAAAAACTAAATTTTCTTTTTTGCTGTTATTATTTGAGAATTAATACATTGAATACTTCTGTGGATTACAAAAAATATATCGAGGATGATTTTTCAAAACGTGCTATTTGCATAATCACAATTTTTCAGGAGGGCAAAAAAACTGTTTCTTTAGTTAATGTAAAGAGTAAGAACTAATCTTTCTTCTACAATATTATTTAAAAATGACTCCGAAGTTCTATATGTATATGTTTTTTTTAATTCCTATTATTTGCGCAGATATAGCAGATAGCACTTTTTACAATTTAAATTTGATCAAATTTTATTTTCAAATAAGCAAATAGCACTTTTTGTACAAAAATACAAAAATTCTATATTGTATACTATTGTATGAGTTTTATTTAAATTTCATGCTTTTTATTCAAGTTAACGGGGTTTTAATGTAAAACATTATTGGAAAGTAATATAATAACAATATTAATACATATAAAAA
Organism: Polietes domitor; assembly: GCA_947397865.1. NCBI lineage: Eukaryota > Metazoa > Arthropoda > Insecta > Diptera > Muscidae > Polietes > Polietes domitor. Next base: position 148,959,215 of record OX377618.1, read on the forward strand.
TGTTAGAAGTCATAGAATTTAAAGTAAAAGGTACCTATTAATATAAATAACAATCATTTCACGATTAGTCTTTCTTCGCCTGTTTTAAGTTGTCATAAAAATAATGATATTCTCGCGGAATAACAAGTTTTTTGATGCTTGCAAATGCTTCCATTTGTTTGGCTGGATAGGACGTGGAGCAGATAGTAAGGGTTTTGGTTCGTTATAACCTTCGTATGTTTTGATTGTGGTTGGAAGGTTCATGTATTCTTCATCGAAACTGAGTTTATATTTAATGTCGCCACTTGGTAGATATATAAGAGATTTTATTTGTGATACGGTGGGATCATTCTTATTTCGCCCGGGTCTAATAGTTGTAAAACGAATAAGTTTTACATCGGTATAGTTTTTAAAGAAATTATAGTCCAGATATAGAGCATTAAAGGGCATATTTATTATTTTGTTATCTATTTTGACGGTCTTTCTAGCTTCTTTTGTTATTCTTACATAGTCATTTGGCAAGTATATTGTCTGCTTTTTTAACTTCACCTCAATCTTAGCGTGTGCACTGTCGCACTCCATTTGAGTGTGCCCCTTCTCTAAGTACTTCTGTTCAATTATCTTACTATTTTCGATGGCAAAAATGGACAATGCGTTTGATAAATAGTGGTTACGATTCTGATAGCCACAACCATCGGAATATATTATGATCGGTAAGGTGTCTGATAAACAATGGGTTTTTAAGTGATATATTATACATTAGTTTCGTTCCACCAGTAATTTGTACATTGGTGTGTTGCGAGATTATAAATTGCAAGAAGTTGTGTACTTGAAGACGCTGTTTATAATAAATAGCGGATGCGTTTATATCGGGACAAAGTTTTACAGCTTGTGCATCCATCGTAAACAGGTAACATCGTCCTTCTTGAGCTACGAGTTTGTCCCGTTGCTTTTCTAATTGAGCACGTTCTTTTTTAAATATATGGGTGTTATATTCATCCGCTGCAACTTGTTTGGCTTTAAATCCAACACACGTATCACATTCATCTTTACGAGGCATATATAGAGCCAAATTTTGTTCTGCAAAAACATGTTTAAACGTAGAAATTGACACCGGACGAACTTGATTATCCAAACATTTAGATTTATAATCCTTATATATATTGGCTTTAGTTTTGAATGTTGTTGCGATATATACCTTACTACTGTCTTTGCGGCAATAATGACTTTCCATTGTATCTAGGTTTTCGAAATATTCTCCTAGGTATCTTCTACAACTAGCATTTTTAGAATGAACTGTGTGCCGTTCATTTTGTTTGACATGAGGGGAAGAAACTGATTTGTCATTGACCAACCAACGTCGTAGTATTCCTCTATTTATAGAAAGTGTTGAAAGAAACATAGATCTACACACTTGAAGCGATTCATGATTTTAAGGAAGTTTATATACAAAGGTTTTCTGTTTTTTAGAATTTTCCACTATGGTCCTTTTTGTAGGTATCTGTGATATGTAGGCCTTTAAAAACACTCGCTTAGCTTCCCAAGACATGTTGCAAAACATTTTGAAAATATTGTTTCTGGTCAATTCATCAAATTTTTGGCAGAACATTACCTTCCTTTTTATACAAATTGCCGATAAACACGTTGGTCCAATTTGTCTTGCCGCTTTTGGTACACTTCGTTTGACAACTTTATCTACCGTCGAAAATCCCAAATATTGTTGACCCTTCATCCGCTTTATCTTATTTTCCTTTCGAATTTCTGCAAAGTAATGGGCTCGTTTTTTTTCTACGACAAGCGACTACATTGTTGTTGATTTGTTCATTCTCGGAATCTGGATAAAATTATTGTTTACAATTATAATTGTCACGAATTTTAAACAACAAACCTGATATGAGATCGTGCCCAACATCGTCATCGTCGGATGAATCATAATCAATTGCAATACGTTCTAGGGAATTACAATACACGGCTTTATGCTGCTCACTTTTTGAATAAATATTCATTTCAATCATAACAAATTTCAGTATAATAATAACAAAAAAATATTTTTTTATGCAAATAGCACTTTTTGTATGCACAAATTAACGTATTGCAGATAGCACAATCACAAAATGTGCAAAAAAATGATTGAAGAAATAATTTTTCACTTTAAAATAAATATGACTTATGACAACTAAATCAGCGAAAACATTGCCATCAAAAACTCATTTTCGACAAAAGTGCAAATAGCACGTTTTGAAAAATCGCCCTCGATATATTATCTATAATTTCGTAAAAATTGCAACTGAAACAACATAAATACCATGATGGAAAAAAAATGTCACGTGCGACATGTCACGTTCGACCTGGTTTAAAATTAAATTACAATAGAAGTATTAATAATTTTCGGATAAAATCAAAGCCATTTTTAAGAGACATCGGTATACAACGTTCTAAAATAGGTCACATTGAAATATTGCCACAGGTTTCGCTGAAATTGGCGTTTGAATTGTTGGTCGCGAAAACGACTTCTGTTTTGGTCACGTGCGAATGCCTTAGTTTTTTGAGATTATCTTGAAAACGAAAAATTACCCAAAATCCACATTAGCACCAATTATACAGTTAATTAAGAGCTATAAGTTAAGCATATGGTCAAAATAAAAAACCGTTATATTTTGACTTTTTTGTCACTTTAAATGTGTACGATGGTCACGTTCGACATCATGGAAATGCCCATATATAAATTGGTAGCCTTGTCTTATAAGCGTGGATTGAAATAATAAAAATATTATTTTTATTTATAAATTTTTTTGTATTTTTTCAATATTTCTATTTGTTTTCGTTTGGCTGTATAAAAAAATTATATTTTCCTGTAATATTACTGAACTTCTACCAAAATCGACAGCCTTGTGGAATGCAATCCAAAGTGGAGGGTATATAAAGTTCGGCCCGGCCGAATGTTGTTGTGAATGACTTTTATGTTTTGTAATTTTCTCGCGATCTATCAAACGGATTGGGGTGACTTTTTGAATGTATATTAAGAACCATTGTTTCTTTTAACACGTATATTGCCAGTCGCGAAAATCAGGGCAATTGTTGCAAAAAATCAAAATTTACAGTTTTGGACTTTAATATATAATAGTCAATAACTTGGGATTCAAATTGCAATAAGCAGTGCAATGATAATAAAAATTTTTTTAGGAAGCCTTTTCAGATTTGAATACTATGACAAAGGAAATTTCCAATTATCTTAACTACAACCAAAGATATGAGATATTTAAAAAAATTAATTAACATTTTTAAAAATGACATATTCGTTCACGATTTTGAATTTAAAACAATTTTTTTTAAATCTTGCTTATAACCTCAAACTGAACCTACGTACACATTTTCATCGAAATCGCAGACCTAACATGAAATTATTGATCGGTTTCCCATGGAAGTACTCTTTTATATTATGTATATACTCAATTAGAGGAAGGTACACATCAAATTTCGTGTTTATAGCTGTTGCCGTTTGAAAGGTACTATTTTTACTCTTTTTGCCCCATTTCACCCCCTACGAATTAAAATCACTTTATGGTGCACGGTTTTGTTATAGGGGGAATGCGCATATCCAATATAAGACATATTGAAAAATGTGCTATTTTTAGTCCTTGTGAGGGAAAAATTTTTCCCTTTGGGCCGATTTCGCTTAGTTTCAATCCCAACCGATCTATGATTATAAGACGCATTTATGTAAAATTTGGACGTCCTAACTCCTTTCGTTTAGATGGTAGCGTGCTTTCAACAGACGGACGGACATGGCTAGATCGTCTTAGAATTTTATGACGATCAAGAATATATATACATTAAAGGGTCTCAGGAATGACAAAGTTAGTATACCCCCATCCAGGAGGTGGATGGTATAAAAACCGGAATTATATCTGAATACTCTGATATCGGTCTGCTATAAATCTTAAAAACGGAATTAAAGTACAAATTTGTCGCATATTCCTTTCTGACAGCAGAGTTGATTCAGACGTAATAAATATTAGTACGGCTATTGATTAACCGGGATGGTTACAAGCTAAATTTAAAAAAAAAACTAAAAGTTTTACTTTACAACTTTTCTAGTTCTAATCGTATATTTGAAAATCCTCCCATAATCATATAGTATATTTACATACAACGTTGGTAATCTTTTTTAAATCACACACACATCATAAATATAGCTTTCCGGGTAGCGGAAATGTATATAAAATTTCGGAAGCAGGCACGAAACATAACAAAACTATGTACCTACTACTTCTCAGCACATTTTAATCGCATCTCAAAATCCAAATGTGAATTTTCACACCCTCTGATCTTCTCAATATCTACACTACCTACATCAGACCAAAGATGGAATACAACTCCCATATATGGTCGGGAGCTCCAGCTTCATCACTGGAGCTACTTGACCGTGTCCAGAGGAGGGTGATGGTGTTGATAGGTGACGGTAGGATATCCAATTCTATTGTCTCCCTTGAACACCGTCGTAATGTTGGTTGTGTGTCATTGTTCTATCGATACTTTCATGGTGTTTGTTCTTCGGAAATTCGTGATCTTATACCGCCCGTGAGAACGTTCGGTAGAGATACGCGACTCTCCAGGAACGCTCACCCATTTGTTGTCGATTGGACAACCGGCCGCACTACACATTACAGAATAAATTCGTTCTTCGCCCGTACTATCCGTATGTGGAGTCGACTTCCGGAAAATATCTTTCCCTCCAATTACGACATTCAGAGATTCAAAACAGATGTCAACAGACACTACTCCCTCTTTCCTCCTTCCAATACCTTATCTTCCTTCTACCAACGCAATGCACTGCATTTATAGGGGACACCCCCTGAGTGTTGGTTCAGTGGAAAAAAATATAAATAAACAATGTTTAATTTATTATTATTTATTAATACTACATAATATCAGTAAAATTAAGCAGTATTAATATTTATAATTTTAATACTAATTTAATATTTATTTGCATTATATATTAGTTCAAATAAAAAACTATTTTATTAAGTTACCTATTGTCAGAAAGGGAGACTAGTGAAAAAGTCGATTTTTGCCACTACTAAAAAGTTACTTTTAAATCTTTCAAAATAAAGGACATCTCTCTGGGACATATACATGTGAAATTCATTGGTAAAGATCCCAAGTTTCACTATATCCGAATCACCATATGAGCATCTTTTTTATACCCTCCACCTCCAGGATGGGGGTATATTCACTTTGTCATTCCGTTTGTAACACCTTGAAATATTCATCGGAGACCCCATAAAGTATATCGAGGGCGATTTTTCAAAACGTGTCGAAAATGAGTTTTTGATGGCAATGTGTTCGCTGATTTAGTTGTCATGTATCATATTTATTTTAAAGTGAAAAATTATTTCTTCAATCATTTTTTTTGCAAAATTTGTGATTGTGCTATCTGCATTACGTTAATTTATGCATACAAAAAGTGCTATTTGCATAAAAAAATAATTTTTTGTTATTATTATACTGAAATTTGTTATGATTGAAATGAATATTTATTCAAAAAGTGAGCAGCATAAAGCCGTGTATTGTAATTCCCTAGAACGTATTGCAATTGATTATGATTCATCCGACGAAGACGATGTTGGGCACGATCTCATATCAGGTTTGTTGTTTAAAATTCGTGACAATTATAATTGTAAACAATAATTTTATCCAGATTCCGAGAATGAACAAATCAACAACAATGTAGTCGCTTGTCGTAGAAAAAAAACGAGCCCATTACTTTGCAGAAATTCGAAAGGAAAATAAGATAAAGCGGATGAAGGGTCAACAATATTTGGGATTTTCGACGGTAGATAAAGTTGTCAAACGAAGTGTACCAAAAGCGGCAAGACAAATTGGACCAACGTGTTTATCGGCAATTTGTATAAAAAGGAAGGTAATGTTCTGCCAAAAATTTGATGAATTGACCAGAAACAATATTTTCAAAATGTTTTGGAACATGTCTTGGGAAGCTAAGCGAGTGTTTTTAAAGGCCTACATATCACAGATACCTACAAAAAGGACCATAGTGGAAAATTCTAAAAAACAGAAAACCTTTGTATATAAACTTCCTTACAATCATGAATCGCTTCAAGTGTGTAGATCTATGTTTCTTTCAACACTTTCTATAAATAGAGGAATACTACGACGTTGGTTGGTCAATGACAAACCAGTTTCTTCTCCTCATGTCAAACAAAATGAACGGCACACAGTTCATTCTAAAAATGCTGGTTGTAGAAGATACTTAGGAGAATATTTCGAAAACCTAGATAAAATGGAAAGTCATTATTGCCGCAAAGACAGTAGTAAGGTATATATCGCGACAACATTCAAAACTAAAGCCGATATATATAAGGATTATAAATCTAAATGTTTGGATAATCAAGTTCGTCCGGTGTCAATTTCTACGTTTAAACATGTTTTTGCAGAACAAAATTTGGCTCTATATATGCCTCGTAAAGATGAATGTGATACGTGTGTTGGATTTAAAGCCAAACAAGTTGCAGCGGATGAATATAACACCCATATATTTAAAAAAGAACGTGCTCAATTAGAAAAGCAACTCGCAGCTCAAGAAGGACGATGTTACGTGTTTACGATGGATGCACAAGCTGTAAAACGTTGTCCCGATATAAACGCATCCGCTATTTATTATAAACAGCGTCTTCAAGTACACAGCTTCACAATTTATAATCTCGCAACACACCAATGTACAAATTACTGGTGGAACGAAACTAATGGAGATCTATCCGCGTCGACGTTTATTTCATGTATAATATATCACTTAAAAACCCATTGTTTATCAGACACCTTACCGATCATAATATATTCCGATGGTTGTGGCTATCAGAATCGTAACCACTATTTATCAAACGCATTGTCCATTTTTGCCATCGAAAATAGTAAGATAATTGAACAGAAGTACTTAGAGAAGGGGCACACTCAAATGGAGTGCGACAGTGCACACGCTAAGATTGAGGTGAAGTTAAAAAATCAGACAATATACTTGCCAAATGACTATGTAAGAATAACAAAAGAAGCTAGAAAGACCGTCAAAATAGATACCAAAATAATAAATATGCCCTTTAATGCTCTATATCTGGACTATAATTTCTTTAAAAACTATACCGATGTAAAACTTATTCGTTTTACAACTATTAGGCGAAATAAGAATGATCCCACCGTATCACAAATAAAATCTCATATATATCTACCAAGTGGCGACATTAAATATAAACTCTGTTTCGATGAAGAATACATGAACCTTCCAACCACAATCAAAACATACGAAGGTTATAACGAACCAAAACCCTTACTATCTGCTCCACGTCCTATCCAGCTAAACAAATGGAAGCATTTGCAAGCATCAAAAAACTTGTTATTCCGCGAGAATATCATTATTTTTATGACAACTTAAAACAGGCGAAGAAAGACTAATCGTGAAATGATTGTTATTTATATTAATAGGTACCTTTTACTTTAAATTCAATGACTTCTAACATTTTTATATGTATTAATATTGTTATTATATTACTTTCCAATAATGTTTTACATTAAAACCCCGTTAACTTGAATAAAAAGCATGAAATTTAAATAAAACTCATACAATAGTATACAATATAGAATTTTTGTATTTTTGTACAAAAAGTGCTATTTGCTTATTTGAAAATATAATTTTATCAAATTTAAATTGTAAAAAGTGATATCTGCTATATCTGCGCAAATAATAGGAATTAAAAAAAAAACATATATAGAACTTCGGTGTCATTTTTAAATAATATTGTAGAAGAAAGATTAGTTCTTACTCTTTACATTAACTAATGGAACAGTTTTTTTGCCCTCCTGAAAAATTGTGATTATGCAAATAGCACGTTTTGAAAAATCATCCTCGATATATATTCTGGGTCGTAGTAAAATTCTAAGACGATATAACCATGTCCGTCTGTCTGTCTGTTGAAAGCACGACAGCGGCCGAACGAAATGAGCTAGGAGGTTCAAATTTTTCCTAAATGTGTCTTATGGTTGTAGATCGGTTGGGATTGAAAGTGGACGAAATCGGCCCGGAGGGAAAAATTTTTCCCTCACAAGGACTGAAAATACCCCTAATATTTAGAGTATTTCAGCATTTTTTTTTGAACATATTAGGTAGTATTTACTTCATCTTTCCAATGCGCATCCCCTTTATAGCAAAAAAGGGCACCATAGAGTGGTTTTTATTTGTGGGGGCGAAATGGGGCAAAAAGGGATAAAAATGGTACCTATTAAACGAACAGATAGAAGCACGAAATTTGGCGTATACATTCCTCTAATAGAGTAGATACATAATATAAAAGTATTTTTCTAAATTCGTACTTTTAAGGGGTTAAATGGGGATAGAGGGATAAAAATAGTACCTACCAAATGACAGCAGCTAGAATCATGAAATTCGAAGTATACATTCCTCTGACTGCGTAGACACGAAAAATAAAACGTTTTTTCCAAATTCGTACTTTCAAGGGATACAATGGCTACAGGGGATAAAAATAGTACCAACTAAACGAATACAGCTAGAATGATGAAATACAGTGTGTACAATGTACACTGTACATCCCTCTAATTGTGTAGATACGTAAAATAAAGAGATTTTAGATAGTCGTACTCTTGAGGGGGCAAAATTGGAAAAAGGGGATAAAAATGGTACCAACAAAATGGCCGCTGATAGAATCATGGAATTCGGCGTATACATTCCTCTGACTGCATAGCCACGTAAAATGTTTTTTTTCCAAATTCGTACTTTATTTTGTTGCTTTTACGACAAAAAATGATAGAATCATGAAGTTGTCTTACTACTGCGTACGTGAGAGATAAGGTATTTCGAAAATTTATACTATTGAAATTAAAATAGGATGGAAATACAACCAACCAAACGACTGTAGCTGAAAATACACTCTCTATCCCCCAATATTTAGGGTATTTATGATTGCTCCCTTATATTTACTTTAAGAATTGAAGTATTATATCCATTATATATATATATTATACAAATATTGGTAGCCTTGGCTTATTAATTAAATTTCTTATTTTCATACAGTTAAAAGCACCACAAAGGAAATAAAAGTTTTAGCGGGCGAGATGGGACAAATGGGATAAAATATGGTACTAATGATACGACAACAGCTAGAATCATGAAATTCGGTGTGTACATCCCTCTAATTGCATAGACACGTAGAATAGAGGGATAATTCGAAATTCGTACTTTTAAGGGATATAATTGAAAAGAGAGATAAAAATGGGACCTACCAAACCGCTGAAGTTGAAATCATGAAATTCGGTGTATACATTCTGACTATGAAGACTCGAAAAAGGGTTTTTTCGAAATTTGTACATTTGGGCGGAGAATGGGGATATCTTTAAAATTTATACTTTTCTTATCACTTTGTCTGTATCTGAAAATGCTTCTCCCTAATGGCGACTGACAATCTTCTAATATTTTCGGCATATTCACTTTCACAATTACAGCATTGTATTTAAATATAGTAGTCGATTTTAAATAGTGCGCATAAGTATACATTATAGTTTGAAATAGTAAACAAATATAATAATGTGCATTAAAATATCACAATTTTCGTAATATGGTACTGTGCTTCTATGTAAAGTCGACATCCTTTAATCTGCCGGTAATACTGTGGAATGCACTCCGTGGTGGAGGGTATATAAGATTCGGCCCGGCCGAACTTAACGCCTTCTCTCTGGGACATATACATGTGAAATTCATTGGTAAAGATAGGAAGTCGCACAGAAATGTTGGAAAAAGTTCCTTTCAAATATTATCCTTCGAGACATACGGTTGACATTTTCGAGAAAAATATTTCATGGGTCTTAATGTTCTTGTGATAATTATGTGAAAGCACTATTGAGACATAATGTACATCAAAGTGTTGGCTTGGCTAATTTAGATGTAATATATTAGAAAAAAGGATGAAGAATTTCATCCTTAGAAAATGCGAAATCCTTTTGAACGAAAACAAGATCAGACAATGTGCAACGGAGTACACATTATTGTTATGGAGAATCTCAGTTTTTATCACTGTAAAATAGACTAATTAACATAAAATGGAACTAATTAACATAAGAATATGAATTTTTGATATGCATAGTATAACAGTAAGGACCATATTATTATAGAAATTTTTTACTGGAATAAGATTTGTATGTCCTTTTTGTTCCACAAAATTATTTAGATTGTCCAAACTGTCCTCTTTCATTTAGTACCAGTGTCGCGTTTCTAGGACAAACATTTTAAAACATCCCGGTTTGGTACCTACATCCTTATAATGGGTTGGAGAGTGTTGAGTTTATCATATACACTTCAGAATTTTACGCTACAACTGAACCTCCCCAATCATTCCGTGTATTTTACTCCACTGCATCCCATAATTATTGCCACAATTGTTGCCATTGAAATGATTCACCAACAATCTATTAAATTAAATATACAAGTGCATACGTCTCTGATTTGCCAAGAAGCCTATAAAAAGACGAAGTTTATTATTTAAACTCATCAAACAGTCGTCGATCGTCAAACGAATAAGAACAACAAAAGCAGCAGCAGCAGAAGTGAAAATAATTAATCTGGAATTAAATTAAAAATGTTAAAAGTTCTACTGACGTTCGCTTTCCTATTGCAAATATGCAGTGGACTGGACTCGTTCCTGGAGGTGCCAACATCTTTGGGAACTGTAAGGGGATTACAGATGCCAACACGTCTGGGCGATAAATTCTGGGGATTTCGAGGCATTCGTTACGCAGAACCGCCAGTGGCGGAACTGCGTTTTCAAAATCCTCGCCCCGTGAAGCACTGGCAGCCGCAGGTCTTTGATGCTACCCAGGATGGACCGCGTTGCCCTCAGCCCACTGCCAATAGAACTGATCTCTCGGAAGATTGTCTGCGCGTAAATGTCTACACAAAGGATGTGAATGCCTCGAAACCGGTCATTGTGTACTTGCACCCGGGAGGCTTTTATGTTTTCGCCGCCACCACTCCTTATGCAGGTCCAGAGAACTTTATGGATCGTGATGATGTTGTGTTAGTGACGCTGAATTATCGCCTGGGCTCTTTGGGCTTTTTGGCTACGGGAACAGCGGATGCTGCCGGTAATATGGGTCTGAAAGATCAAGTGGTGGCATTGCGATGGGTCCAACAGCATATTGCGAAATTTGGTGGTGATCCCAATTCGGTTACCCTGTGGGGCTACAGTGCCGGTAGTGCCAGTATCGGCCTGCACATGATGTCCCCCATGTCCAGGGGTTTATTTCATCGTGGCATAATGATGAGTTCATCGCCTCTGAGTGGATTTCGTTACAGAAATAATCAGACGGACTTGGCCGAGAAGCAAGCCAAATTATTAAATTGTCCGGTGCAATCAATCGAGGAGATGGTCAAGTGTTTAAAAACGGTGAGTCCATAGGAAGTTTTGAAATGTATCTGGATGTGAAACGAATTGTTTTTCTCTCTCCGCAGAAACCCATGATGGACTTCGTGAACACCACCGCTGCCATGTTTGAACTTGAATGGAATCCCATCCTTACCTGGGAGCCTGTTGTAGAGCCCGACTGCGGACAAGAGCGTTTTCTCACCGAGGATCCGTACAAAACGATGTTAGATGGAAATATATACAAAGTACCGCTGATTATAGGAACCAATCAATATGAATTCTATTCTTCGGCTTTCTGTAAGTGTGAGATAAGTGTGAATCGGTAAATCTGTTAAGATCGGTTTCCTCTATCCTTAGATATCCTGCGGAATGACACACAGCGTCAACGTTTCAATGATGACTTCTCCAAATACGCTCCCATATATTTCAAATATGAGCGTAATACTAAAAAATCGCGGGCAATTAGTTCAGCACTACACTCGTTCTATCTCCGAAATCAGACTTTGGAATATCCCAGTTCGTTGCAGGTATTCGCGACGCTATATAGTGATATGGTCACCTCATTCAAATATCATCGTTTCCTGGAATTGGTGGCGCAGCATGTGCCAGTGCGCACTTATTTCTTCACCTACAAGGGTCGCTATAGTTTCTTCAGAAATCCCGAGACTAATCAAACATACGGTAAGACGAACATAATTTTTAAATTTATAATTTCTATGAATCCAGATATTATATATTTCCCAGGTGCTGTACATCACGATGAACTTTTGTATTTGCTAAACTTCTCCGTTAGGGCACCATTGTTTAAAAAATCCGATCCGGAAAATGATACAGTGGAACGTTTAACCAGAATGTGGGCACAATTTGCTAAAAATGGGTAAGTTTGAATAACACCCTTTACAATAATTATATTCTCGATCCCTGGTTTTATTTATAGGGATCCCAACAATGCTCAAGATGAGTATTTGAAGAATATACAATGGCCTCTGTATACTCCGAATAAAAAGGAATATTTGGAAATTGGTTCCGCCTTGAATGTCAAACCTGGTGGCATTTATACCGAACGCTTAGAATTTCTGGATAGCTTGTTTCCTCCACAGGAAATGATAAATCCAGATCTTTAAATTTCACATTGTAAATTAAAATAATGTAAATGTTATCTATCTATATATATAAAAGAGTTGCGTTACTGACTGATCATTGGCCAGCCCCCAGACCATGAAATTTTCAGGGTAGTTCCCAAATATGACGTAGACGTCGATTTTACGAAATTCGTACTTTTAGGGGGTAAAATGGGACAAAAAGGGATAAACATCGAACCTTCGTCCTGACTAAACGGCAATAGCTAGAAACATGAAATTCAGTGTGTTCCTTGCAATGACCATGCAGACGAGCTACAAGTAGGGATTTTTCGAAATGTGTACTTTTAAGGGAAGAAAGAGACAAAAAGGGATAAAATGGTACAAACTTTAGGATTACAGTTAGAAACATGAAATTTAGTATGTAAATTCCTTTGACCATGTAGAAGCGCCATCAAAATTGATTTTTTTCGAATAAAAGGTACTGCGGTTGTAATTTTTTGTTAAAAACTGGGTAGAAAATGATAAAAAATATATATACGAAGAGAGTTCAGTTAAAAAAGTGAACATCGACAAGCACATTTCTTTGACTGTATATGAGTACTATGCTTCCAATTTAATATTTTAGAAAAGAAAATCAAATAAATACTGTCCTAAAACAGAGACGGATAAAACTTATAACAAATACCTGGCTTTTCGCGTGCGAAGCAGCGGGTACTGCTAGTAATAAATAAACGAACAATTCAAAATTATTCAAATCCTACGCCATATTTTTGTCCATATATGTATACCACATGGGAAATTGGTGGTGGTTGCTGTAAACTTACCTATCGTGAAATATGTAGATTGGGATATATTTCTCAATTTCACAATTCACTTTATTTCTCAATTCACTTCTCAATTCTGATGTATATTTAATACATGTATTGTATATTTGAAGAAAATGCACTACAAATTTTCCAGATAATGACAAGAACATAGAAATTTATATTGAGAAATGTAAATTCATATTAAGAACATATAGATTCATAATGGGTAATGCAAATTTATAATAGGAACATTCATAATGAGGAAGTAAATTTAGAATGAGAATTGTAAATTTATATTGAGAACTATTATTTCATAATATACTTAGAAAAAAGGTGAAAGTTAAAATGAACTAAAATTTAGGATAATTGAACTTTGTATGGCAATATTTTCTTCATATCAAGTACAAACTTTTCTTTGAAAGTAATACATGCTTTGAACTTGATTGTAGTTCAATTTTCCCCAAACCAAGTAAATATTTACTCAAACTGAGGGAAAATGCAGCAAGTCTTTTCCTCAAACCAATCGGGAGCGGTATTTGTAGTGTTCGTCCTTGACTCGCAAAATTTACTTGAGTCAATTTTTCTTAGGATCGGACAATCATTGCGACCTGTACTTTGATTACAGCAATAGATGGACAGACAGACGGACATTTGTAAATCGACTCAGAAAGTAATTTTAAGCCGGTCTATCTCGTTTCCATTTGGGTGTTACAAAGAAATGCACAAAGGCATAGTGGAGGGTATAAAAATGACAACATGAAATATTTCTCAAAAGTTCCATAATACCTCGAGATATTACCTTACCTTGATATATTATTTCATGATCGCTGTGAAGGCAAGATAGCCGCCTTCGCAGTGATTGTTTAGAATAAATAAATATAATATAAAATGTAAACGATCTCATGAGATGCCGATATTCTTCACGAACGTGTCTTACGAAATTTTTTTCTATTAAAGATTCCAAGGATTATTTTATCCGCTTGCGATAATATCCATACTACCGCGGAATACCCATTGAAGAACGTGCATACATAGCTTCGATTTTACATTTTATAGTTTCTATTATGCATTTATATTTGCTGTATATAAAAATATGAAAAAGAAATTCCATGTGTACATTCCCCTAATTGAGTAGATACATAATATAAACTTATTTTCTCCAAATTCGTAATTTAAGGAACAATTGGAACAGAGGGATAAAAATGGTACCAATTAAACGGCTACAGCTAGAATGATGAAAATGTGTGTGTACATTAGAGCGTACCAGGTTACAAGTAAAAAAACAAAAAGTTCGCCGTACACCTTCGAATATGAAGTATTATTGAAAGGTAGTTTCAAAAATTTTTTTTATTTTTATGCCGAACGTAGGGGTCGCGCTTTTACATTTTTCTATATAACTTCTGCATTTATAAACGGATTTTAAAGTGTGATACATCGATGTTTTTGTCTCGACGAGGCCGATTTTTTTGTCTTTGAAGTCATTGAGCTCAAGCATGATTCATGATTTTATGCGAGCTTTAATTTTCTGATATTAGAGTGGTACATTAGGGTAGTAGCAACTGAGATATGATGGGTAAGTACCAGAAGGGGGTCCTTGAGCTCAATGACTTCAAAGACAAAAAAATCGGCCTCGTCGAGACAAAAACATCGATGTATCACACTTTAAAATCCGTTTATATATGCAGAAGTTATATAGAAAAATGTAAAAGCGCGACCCCTACGTTCGGCATAAAAAAATAAAAAAAAATTTTTTGAAACTACCTTTCAATAATACTTCATATTCGAAGGTGTACGGCGAACTTTTTTTTTTTGAGGTACGCCCTAGTGTACATTCCTCTACTTGGTATCCACGAATAATATTTTTTTCGACGATGTAAAAAGGGGAAAATGGTACGAACCCAATGGCCACATGGAGTTCGGTGTATACATTACGCTTTCTAAATTCGTTCTTTATTTTTTACCTTTTGGTAGCGAGCAAATGGCAAACATCAGGTTATCTTGTACTGTATACGTGAGAGATAATGGATTTTAAAATTCGCACTTTTGAAATTAAAATAGGATGGAAAACAAATAACCAAATGGCTGTAGCAAATAATGCTAGTGAGTGCAATACCAATATTTAGGGTATTTAAGCTTTTTTGAAGATTGCTGCCTTATTTCAATAAATACTATCACGCAGTATAAAGATATAGGTAGCATTGCCAGTTGTTTATTTATAAAATAATTTGTTCAATATTTTTATTTGTTTTGGTTTGGCTATATTAAAAAATTTAACATTTTCCTGTAATATCACTGCACTTCTACATAAAATCGTCCGTCTCTGTGTATTGCAATCCATGGTGGAGGGTAAATAAGGTTCAGCCCGGCCGAACTTAACGTCCTTTTTACTTGCCATGTCTTTTTTGCTCTGTCAGGGTGGTGCAACCGCTTAATATTTTTACTTACATTTTGAAAATATAACAGGTAAGAAATCGTCAGTCAGCTAAACCGACTCACTCTTAGATAACATATCTATAGAAATTATAAAAACTTACAGTTTACATAGGGATGATTTGTGTAGAAGGTACTAGAAGGTTCATGGCATATGTTCCTAGCTTCCACATTTATAAAACTATTGTAAAAGCATGATCAAATATCAAGTCATAGTGGATTCCATGCATCAGTATAGACTGTATGAAGGATTTAATTTTACCTAGGATAGAGAGAATTGTGTGGGAGGTACCAGAAGGGGGGTGGCTAAATCTTAAATATTTTTTTATACCCTCCATCTCCAGGATGGGGGTATACTAACTTTGTCATTCCGTTATATAAAAACGTTATTAGCAAAAACGGGCACCATAAAGTGATTCTTATTTGTAGGGGGTGAAATGGGGCAAAAAAGGGATAAAAATGGTACATATTAAACGACGACAGCTAGAAACACGAAATTCGGTGTGTACATTCCTCTAATTGAGTAGATACATAGTATAAAAGTATTTTTTCCAAATTCGTACTTTTAAGGGGTAAAATGGGAATAGAGGGATAAAAATGGTACCAACCAAACGGCTGTACCTAGAATAATGAAATTCGTTGTATACATTCCTCTGATTGCATAGACAAGTAAAATACACGAATTTTTCGAAATTCGTACTTTTTGGGGTTAAAATGAAAAAAAAGGGATAAAAATAGTACCAATCAAATTACCGCAGCTAAAGTCATGAAATTCGGAGTATACATTCCTTTGACTACGAAGACATGAAAAATAGAAGGTTTTTTCCAAATTCGTACTTTCAAGGGATACAATGGGTACGGAGGGATAAAAATGGTACCAATCAAACGGCTACACCTGGAATAATGAAATTCGGTGTATACATTCCTCTGATTGCGTAGACACTTAAAATAAACAGATTTTTCGAAATTCGTATTTTTGTGGTTAAAATGAAAAAGGGGATAAAAATAGTACCAATAAAATTACCGCAGCTAGAGTCATGCAATTCGGAGTATACATTCCTCTCACTGTGTAGACACGGAAAATAAACTGATTTTTCGAAATTCGTACTTTTTGGGACCAAAATAGAAAAAGGGGATAAAAATAGTACCAATAAAATGACCGCAACTAGAGTCATGCAATTCGGAGTATACATTCCTCTGACTGCGTAGACACCGAAAATAAACGGATTTTTGGAAATTTGTACTTTCAAGGGATACAATGGTACAGAGGGTTAAAAATAGTACCAACTAAACGACTACAGCTAGAATGATGAAATTCTAATTGCGTAGAAACGTCAAGAGGGTAATACTTTCGGAATTAAAATAGAATGGAAATACAACAAACTGTAACACCCACTATCTACCAATATTTATGGTATTTAAGCTTTTTGAAAATATAAATATAAGGATATATATTTTTTGATTTGAAATAAATAATGGTTTGAAATAATAAAAATATTATATTTATTTATAAAATTATTTTTTCAATATTTGTATTTGTTTTGGTTTGGCTATATTAAAAAAATTATATTTTCCTGTACTATTACTGCACTTCTACGAAAACCGACAACCTCTGTGGAATGCAATCCATGGTGGAGGGTATATAAAGTTCGGCCCGGCCGAACTTAACTCCGTTTTTACTTGTTTTGGTTAAAAGTGATTATAAAAACATTTTCAAATATCAAATTGCAAATGATTTTGACTACACGTATGAATGTTACACCGGTTTTATTTTAAACAAATCTTATATCACTTTGTGTGGGAGGTACCAGAAGGGGTGTGGCAATATCGACCATATTACACACTGCTATAAAAGCATTGCAAAAGGTCAACTTTTAGAGTATTCCGAACATCCGTATATAAGTTATTACAGCTTTAAGTTTACGTATGTAGGTTAGGGAGATTTGTGTGGGAGTTGCTAGAAGGGGCGTGGCAATACCCGCTATTATGTACGCTTAAAGTGATTACGAAAACGTTATCAAATACCAAAATATAGCAGATTCCGAATATCCGTTTGGAAGTTACATTGGTTTTAATTTAGCATAGGAATTAGGGTTTGGGGTTTCCCGGACTTTTTTCATTTCCCGGGAAAACGAGAATGAAAAATTTCATTCCCGGGAATGTAATTCATTTATAGGTATGTCCAATATGGTTTAAAATAATAAATGGTGTGTTTTTTCAATACTGTCATATTACAAATTAAAAAATAATGTTATTGTCTAAATATTTTACAAATTATTTTTCATTTTACTAATATTTTACTCTACACCTTTTCAAGATTATATTCGGAACATACAAATTTATATTGAGAAATGTAAATTCATATTAGGAACATATAAATTCATAATGGGTAATGTAAATTTATAATAGGAACACGTTAATTCATAATGAGAAATATAAATCATAATGAGAATTGTTAATTTATATTGAGAACAATTAATTCATAATAGGAACATACCATTTCATAATGAAATATACAAGTTTGTAATCAGAAAATCCAAATTCATAATCCGAAAATACGTTTTCATATTCGGAAAATATGAATTCATAATGAGAAAATATAAAATCATATTGAGAAATGTAAATTTATAATGAGAACATTGACAAAAAATGTGTTTCTACGAAAATATCCATAGAAAATCGTAGTTCCCGATTATGAATTTATATTTGATGAATCTATATTCCTAAATAAGAATTTATATTTTCTCATTATCAATTTGGATTTTCTCATTTTGTATTTATATATCTCATTATCAATTTGCATGTTCTTATTATGATTTTATATTTCTCAATATGAATTTACATTTCACATTACGAATTTACAGTGCTGTTTATGGATTATCATGCTCCTATAATGAATTTACATTTCCTGTTATGAATTTACATCTCATCGTGAATTTACATATTCCGATTATAAATTACATTTTCTCATTATAAACTTGAAAAGATGTAGACTAATCGTCAGAATTGGACATTGATATCGCAGGTAGAAGTGACTGACACCTACACTAGATTCAAAATTGAAGACGATTAAGGAAACAAATAACTCATATGACGGAGAATGTTATGACACATTTAATTTAGAATATTCATTCGTCTGGAGACAAAAATATTTTATAGAAACAGGGGGGAATATTCTAAACTGTAAAAACAATGGAAACATAAAAATTAATATTAATGTTAGTGGTATGTATGGTTGACCTTTTAAAATAAAAAACAAGAAAATAATAAAATAGTCATTTTTGTTTTATTATTTGAAAAAACTGACCTCAAGCCGAACAAAATACAAAACGCAACAATTAATATTAATTTAATAAATTCAGAAAAAAATAAAAATATTGAAATAGTCCAGTCATTAATTCTTACAAATGGCCATTGAAATACACCGTAGCATATATTTATATTCCTATTAGATTTCTCTTGAAAGTTTCCAGGCGAACAATTTTTATTGTATTCCTATTTTTAGACAATTTCTTTCAGGCTACATATGTAAAGTAAATTGTTCTTGAAGAATATGTTTACCTCGATTCTTCTAGGTAAACAAGAAAATTTAAATCATGTAAGCAATGGTCGGCATGATATTTTTATTTCACAATAAAGATCCTGCAAATAGCCTCACAAAAAGTTTTTATTCCCCTAACTGGGTTTCGCATAAAATGGCTATTTAGCGAATTTAAAAAGTTTGTTTGTAGTAATATAAACAAATACTTAACAAATACTCATTATTGTCAGTAATGTAAATAAATATATGTAAATGAGAAATACATATAAAAATTCCAATTTATATAGTAACATTAAATTATTGATCAACAACATAAATTATTTTTTTAATATTTCCCGTATTTTTCCGGGAATTCCCGGACCCCAAACCCTAATAGGAATATGTCCTTTTTGTGTGAGAGGTACCAGAAGGGCCGTGACAAATTCGCCCATCTTCGAACTTATACTAAGTTAGGGAAAAGTATTACCATGTGCAAAGTTTGAATTGATTCCTTACCTCCTTTCGAGAGTTATCGTGTACCAGCCAGCCGACAGTCGTGAAACGGATTTGGTTCAAACATACTTGGGGTCTTAAGTCACTGATTCAATGCGTAATGTAAATGCTGCTTTACAGCGACAATGTTTAATTATTATTATATGATTATTTTTTCAATGGGAAAATATTCGACACACAACAAATTAATTAGAATTACAACATAGGTTTCCAAAAACAAACACCAAAAAACGACTGTTGCAACATCGAATGAATCTGAGTACCGAATACTGAAGCGAATTTTAATTAAATAATTAACTGTAAGACCTGTCATGTCTACTTTCATTGAAAAAAATGAGGTTTGCAAAACAAATTGTATTTAGCAAATGCATGTCTCTGTATATCAGACAAAAATATTGCAAATAAATATGTAATTAAAAATTGTATCGCGGTTGAATAACCCTCACCGTGTGTTGAGCTGCGTTATTTACTAATAACCGTTTTATTTTGTTTTAAATTAAATTAAAATTTCAAATTATTCTCAGGCGACATTTTATCTGCTTAGCTTATGTCAATAAGAAAATGTGTTAACAGACATTTTTCTTCGGCTGTAGCAGAGACGACAAAAACACTTTGGAATTCGTTGTAGAGAATTAAAAACGACTCATTCGTCTTTTAATCAATATGCCGTGCGTATAAATAGAGCGACACAACCACAATGCATCTCAAACAGCTACGATTCGAAACTCGTTAAACAACATCCCAACAATTTGTTTTTCTTGGAAACATTAACAATAAGGGGCTTTTTTCTTGCAATGCTCTTCTTTCCGGGTATTGTTGGCGCATTGTTGTTAACAATATGTCGCGGCGAGGAAACCATAACTGTGGACACCCCCTTGGGAGCCGTAAGGGGCCTACAGATGGAAACACGTTTGGGTTCGAAGTTTTGGTCATTCCGCGGCATACGTTTTGCCGAGCCACCGGTGGGAGAGTTACGTTTTCAAAACCCACAACCAGTTAGAAGCTGGAAACCCAGTGTATTTGATGCCACCCAGGATGGTCCCATGTGCCCACAGGTCACCGAGAACAGAAGAACTTGGCTCTCCGAGGACTGCCTGCGCTTAAACGTGTATACGAAGGATGTGAAAGGATTAAAACCGGTTATTGTTTATCTACATCCCGGTGGATTCTATCTGTTTTCGGCCATAAGCTTGGATGCCGGACCGCAAAACTTTATGGAGCGTGATATTGTCTTGGTTACGGTAAATTATCGTTTGGGATCGTTGGGTTTCTTGGCTACCGGCACTGCAGATGCTCCCGGAAACATGGGTCTGAAGGATCAAGTGATGGCTCTGCGCTGGATACAGGCTAACATTGAGCAATTTGGAGGTGATCCGAAATCAGTTACCCTGTGGGGCTACAGTGCCGGCAGTATGAGTGTTGGTTTGCTGATGATGTCGCCCATGGCCAAGGGCCTATTTCATCGGGCCATAATGCAGAGCGGTTCACCATTGGCTCAATTTCGATATAGCAGTAATCAAATGGATTTGGCGAAAAAACAAGCCAGACTACTGAAGTGTCCTGTGAATCGCGTGAAGGATATGATCGAGTGCATGAAGACGGTGAGTCAGTGATAACACAGTGCTACAAAAACGAATGAAGTAGAAAACTCTGGGAAGTGATAGAATTTTTGTGGAAGGTATTGTCGAGTAGCACAGGAATCTGTATTTGAAATTTGATTTACGGGTAAAAAAATGGTTTTTCGTATTTTTGCACACTTAAAAGTCTGTAACTTAGTTGTTTATCAACCGATTTTCACTTTCACATTGGATTTGAAAAGAAAAAGAAAAAACCTAGAGCTTTCGATGGATATACAGCTTATTTTTTTAGTCATTTTTCAACTTTGACAATATTTTTGTACATTATTTTGTTTGGTAAACGTACCACTTGTAAATTTATTTAAATAACACATTTAGTATGAAGTAAAACGCTGCTTTGTTTTTAAAAATCCGGCAATAATTGACTGAGTTATTGAAGTTTTCGCTAAAACAAAATTGTTGCAATAATACAAGTTTTGGTCATTCCAGTTCAAATCTCTCATAATTTGGCGAATTGAAGTCTATTACAAGTATTTTAAATTCTTAAAGGTGGTAAGAAATGAATGGTGGCCATTTTAATAAACAAAAATCCCCAATTTTGGAACACATTTTCCCCATTTTGGGAATTCGGCTATTTTTTGGAAAACAATTTAAAATCTGGAAATTTTAATTTTTTTTTCACCGTTTTTACCTTTTTTTCGAATTTCTTTCCATCCAGACCTAATGCCCTTGTTACTAATTCATGTAGAAGAAAAACCAACCATTAGTCTATGGAAGCATTACTCATTACTCGAAACTATCTGTCTCCCCAATCCAGAGACATTTTCCGGAAATAGTTTTTTTTTAATTCCAATTATTCCTTCTTCTCTCTCTCAGAAACCTATGCTGGACTTTGTGGATACTTCAAATGCTATGTTTGAATTTGAAATGAATCCTGGCTTGAATTGGATGCCGGTCGTGGAAACAACGGGATGCCAGGAGCGTTTCCTCGTCGAAGATCCCTATAAAAGTATGAAGAACGGTAACATCATTAAGGTTCCCTTGATCATAGGCATAACTGAGTATGAATTCTATTTCGGGGCTTATGGTAAGCACATAATTTTGGGGGATCTCTTAAGTATGTTTCCTCATTGGCCTTCCTTCCCACAGATAGTTTGCGCAATGCGACCGAACGCCAACGATTTAATGAAAACTTTGAGAAATATGCCCCGATTTATTTTTTCTACGAACGCGATACGTCCAGATCGCGTCGCATAAGTCAGGAAATACGTTCCTTCTATTTCCAAAATAGCACCTTGGAATTCCCACAATCATTGACGCGGTTCGGTGAAATGTTCGCTGATGTGGTCGGTTTCCAATATCATCGATTTTTGGCTATGGTCTCGAAACATATGCCGGTCCGTAGCTATCTATTCAGCTACAAAGGACGCTACAGCACTTTCAGGAATCCGGAGACCAATCAAACCCATGGCAAGTATTCCAGGTTCAGTTCATTGACATGTTTCCATTGTAAGCACTTTATCCATGTGTAGGTGCCATGCATCTCGATGAGCTTTGGTATTTATTATATTTACCCGAAATGACGCCCCTGTTCACTAGCACCGATCCCGAGAACGATACCATTGAACGTTTAACCCGCATGTGGCAGGAATTTGCTAAGAAAAGGTAAGAGATAGGGTGTGAGAGAGGGAGTGTTATCTTATAAATTGTCTTTTAGCGATCCCAACAATCCTTCTGATAAGTACCTGAGAAGTTTTCAATGGCCTCTCTATGATGGCAGGAAGAAGCAGTACCTGGATATCGGCAGTGAGTTGAGTGTTAAAATGAATGGCATTTTCCCCGAACGTATGCAACTGTGGGATCGTGTATTTCCCATACAGGATATGCTGAATACAAGTTTGTAAATGCCACAAAAGCATTATGAAATCAAACTCTGATCAAAAAATAAAAATAAGTAGAATCTACCTCTTATATATAAAACTGAATTTGTGTTTGTTATACACACCACGAGGGTATTATGTCTTTGTGCATTTGTTTGCAACGCCCAAAAGGAAGGGAGATAGACCCATTGTTAACTATACCGATCGACTTAGAATCACTTTTTGACTCGATTTATCAATGTCCGTCTGTGTGTCTGTCCATCTATTGTTGTAATCACGATACAGGTCGCAATTGTAGCCAGAACCAAACGAAACTTTGCACAACGAAGTTTTTCGGGACAAGGACGAACGCTATTTAATTTGAAGAAAATCGGTTCCGATTTATATATAGCTCCCATACAAATTTTGCCCCCAATTTGAATTTTTCCGCTTTAGAATCCACATATTTAAACAGATTTTCCTCTAAATTCGCAAAACTCCTTAAATTTCAAATGGAAACACTTGTGGTAAAAATGTGTTAGATCGGTTCAGATTTATATATAGCTCCCATACAAATTTCGCTCCCAATTTGAATTTTTCCGCTCCAGAAGCTACATATTTTACCAGATTTTCTACAAAATTGACAAAACATCATATATTTAGGAACGCCTATGGTTAAAATGGGTCACATCGGTTCAGATTTACATATAGCTCTCATACAAATTTCGTTCCCCCAGAAACCGCGTATTTTCAGAGAATTTCTTAAAATTGAGCATAACACGTTATACTTCAACCGGAAGAACTTATTGTGAAAGTTAGTCACTTCATTCCATGTTTGGATATAGCCCCGATACAAATATTATTCTCGATTTGACACATTTGGCCAAGTTATATTAGCCTGTGTTTAGGAAACATAAAAAAATCCCGTTTTCACTTTTTTACTGAATTGAATTGTGTTCCGATAGAAAGTGGAATGTATCATATAGTCGGCCCCGCCCGACTTTAGCCCTTCCTTACTTGTTTGTATTGGAAAAGTGGGCGTGGCGCCTACAATACGAAGTTATCGATTATGGTCAGTTCTATAACACCTATCGTGCTGAAATTTTGTGTGAGTGCATCCAATGTGCGTAGTTGTGGCAAACATGGGTGGTATTGCAAAAATGGGCGTGGCACCTCCCATACGAAGTTAAAACCTATTATCAAATATATTGAGTTTTATGACACCTAGAGTGCTGAAATTTTGTGTGAGTACATCCAATGTGCGTAGTTGTGGCAAAAATGGGTGGTATTGGAAAGGTGGGCGTGGCACCTCCCATAAGAATTTAAAACGTATTATCGAATAAAGTCAGTTATACGGCAGCTAGAGTTCCGAAATTTTGTGTGAGTGCATCCAATGTGCGTAGTTGTGTCGAAAATGGATGGTATTGCAAAAGTGGGCGTGGCACCTCCCATACGAAGTTAAAACCTATTATCAAATATATTGAGTTTTATGACACCTAGAGTGCTGAAATTTTGTGTGAGTACATCCGATGTGCGTAGTTATGGCAAAAAATGGGTGGTATTGGAAAAGTGGGCGTGGCACCTCCCATAAGAAGTTAAAACGTATTATCGAATAAAGTCATTTCTACGGCAGCTAGAGTTCCGAAATTTTGTGTGAGTGCATATAGTATCAACGTGCGTATTTGTGCCAAATATGGGCGGTATTGCAAAAGTGGGCGCGGCACTTCACATACGGAAATAAAACCTATTATCGAATATATTATATATGACATAGAGAGTGCAAAGATGGGCGGAACGTTGACATGTCTCCTCCCACACGTATTTAAAACAAATGTTTGTAAATTCGCTTACATGACACCGAGACTTCTAAATTGTTGCGTAACTTAGTTTAGTTGTAACCTTCTTAGATAATATACAAATGGGCAGAGATACAAGCCGACCGATTTTAAGCCGCTGCCGCCGTACGTTTCTGAACGAGCCGCGCCGCCGCCGATTTCATCGGCTCACATCGACTTTAACCACGCTGCCGATTTCATCGGCTCATATCGACACGCCGCCGATAATTGTTTAGATCTGAAGAAGGTCTTACTCCGTCCAATCTTATTACCAAAATATACAACCCACTTAAAATTACAAAAGAAAATATAACTGTCGACTTAGATAACCTACTACTGTGCAATATATGGATCTTTCTTTGAATTTGGTATATGATGACGTCTATAGTAAGTTCAATGATTGTATTTTAATTTGAAAGTCGCACTTTGGCCACTCTTGTGTAGGACAGTAAGCCACGAATCTCGCGACGATGATCTTCGTCGGCACACACATGTATATATAGGACATGGAGTTGCACTGTCCTCCGACTACAATACCATTTGCACTATTCGGCCACTTTTGGAACATAAACCTTAATATTGTGCTTCTTTGGTGTGTTAAAGTAGGTAGAGCTTTACCATTCTTTGAAAGGATTGTGATATTCAGAATGTCTGGCCAAATATGCCTCACATGAAAAGCTGTAATTCCAAAAAAAATTATTAAATTCATCCATATTATACAAATTTTGGGATGGATTTCCACTCCCAAAAAAATAATTGTATGAGATAATAATATGAAATTTTTGGCTAATAACGGCTCATATTAACAAATATTGAAATACTTGCCAAAAATAAAAGAAACAGTTTTAAAAACCAATACAAATTGTTTCTTCCCTTTTCCCAAAATTGGCAAATAATTGGATTCGATCACCCCAGAACGAGCCGGTAAATCAGCCGAAAGTCGCCGCCGCCGACCCATTTTGAGTAGCGCCGCCGCCGCCGATAATTATGGTTCGGCTTGTAACTCGGCAAATGGGCGGGATTTGCAAGATGGGGAAATTTTAATTTGAATTTTCTAGAATTACACGTTCTTTGGAATTTCTTAAGATACAAAACGAAAAGAAATATTCATTCGTCAAAAGCCGATTTAAGTCAAGAAAATGACCACTTATCAACTTTTAACATTTCTTCCCCTATGTGTACTAAATTCCCCTAATGTGTACTAAATTCCAGTAAAAATGAACTAAAATTAAAGAAAATTGGTATCAGTTTGGCATCCAGTATGTCTTTACTCAATATAAGTTTATTTTTTACTTGAAGGTAGTATGTACGTACTCAAATCAAGTAAAATTTACCCCAAATTAGTTTTATTTACTTATTTTAACTACAAATGTATTTAAATTGAGTCCATTTCTGAAGATCAATTTTAGTATGATCCGGTATCATGGATCATCTCCATTTCTTTAGTATCTCAGGGATGTACCTTGATTAAAATTGATACGTCTATCACTGATCATGAGTTTTTTTTTGCCTGGCGAAGCGGGCGGAGGTTCAGCTGGTTTAAAATAAAATTGTACTGTCCAACAAATTAAGACTTTTTGATTGGAACAGAATAGCGACCCTATAGTTCTGAATAGCGACCCCGTTCTGTAGAATATACTTAAAGTCTAGCCGGTCCGAGTGGATCAAAGTTTTAATTTTTTGGTCGAAGGGAGCATTATACTAAGTGAAACAAGTAAAAACGGCTGTAAGTTCGGCCGGGCCGAACTTTATATACCCTCCACCATGGATTGCATTCCACAGAGGTTGTCGGTTTTCGTAGAAGTGCATTAATATTACAGGAAAATATAATTTTTTTAATATAGCCAAACCAAAACAAATACAAATATTGAAAAATTAATTTTATAAATAAATATAATATTTTAATTATTTCAAACCACGCTTATAAGGTAATGCTACCAATACGTCAATTCAAAAAATAAATATTCTTATATTTATATTTTCAAAAATATTTTCAAAGCCATGAATATTGGTAGAAGTACAAATTTTGAAAATCCATTATCAGACGTACATAGTGCAAAATAATCTTACTTCATGATTCAACCAATTTTTGCCGTAAAAGAAAAAGTACGAATTTGGAAAAAAACTTTTTATTTTGCGTGTCTATGCAGTCAGAGGAATGTATACACCGAATTCCTTGATTCCTTTTGGTTGGTACCATTTTTACCCCCTTGACGTTTCTACGCAATTAGAATTTTATCATTCTAGCTGTAGTCGTTTAGTTGGTACTATTGTATCCCTTAAAAGTACTAATTTCGAAAAATTCGTCTATTTTCCGTGTCTACGCAGTCAGAGGAATGTATACTCCGAATATCATGACTCTAGCTGCGGTCATTTGATTGGTACTATTTTTATCCCCTTTTTTATTTTAACCCCAAAAAGTACGAATTTCGAAAAATCCGTGTATTTTACTTGTCTATGCAATCAGAGGAATGTATACACCGAATTTCATTATTCTAGGTACAGCCGTTTGGTTGGTACCATTTTTATCCCTCTATTCCTATTTTACTCCTTAAAAGTACGAATTTGGAAAAAAATACTTTTATATTATGTATCTACTCAATTAGAGGAATGTACACACCGAATTTCGTGTTTCTAGCTGTTGTCGTTTAATATGTACCATTTTTATCCCTTTTTTGCCCCATTTCACCCCCTACAAATAAGAATCACTTTATGGTGTACGTTTTTGCTATAAGGGGAATGCGCATACCAAATATCAAGCAAATATAAACAGACATATTCAAAAAATATGCTTAAATACGTTAAAATATTAGGGATTATTATGGGTATTTTTAGTCCTTGTGAGGGAAAAATTTTTCCCTTTGGGCCGATTTCGCCCCATTTCAATCCCAACCGATCTACGACTATAAGACGCACGGACGGCTAGATCGTCTTAGAATTTTATGACGATCAAGAATATATATACTTTATAGGGTCCCAGGTCTATATTTGAAGGTGTTACAAACGGAGTGACAAAGTTAGTATACCCCCATCCTGGAGGTGGAGGGTATAAATTCTTATTGTCAGAACTTTATTGTGGAATTTTATCCGGATTATTTTTGTGGAAGATCTTAACCCTCTATCTCATCTCTTTATGGGTCAATTTGATCCTTTTTCGAGAAAAGCAAAAGAAGTCCTTTCAAAGGGGACATTTAAGAATTAAAATGTTCTACTAAAAAAAATGCCGGAAAATTTCAGTGGGGGTCACCAAAGACACCAAAATTGTAAATAAAGCTCTTCACGCTTAAATAGCAAAATTACACGTTTTTGTTTTTTTGGAAGATCGATCATTTTCGGCAAAAAATTTGGGTATTTCAAAAAATACAAATTGAATATTATTGCAAAATTTTATTTTCGCGGAAGATATGGCTAAAATGATTTTGTATGCATTGCATTTTTGTTTTGTAATTTTCTCGCGATACGACTGATTTTGTGCATGTGCATTAAGAATCAATGTCACCTTCAACATATATGTAGTCAGTCCCGAAAAGAAGCAGCAATTTGCATTTATTTCAAATTTCTCTGCCTATGTTTCTGAAACTATATTTTCTTTTTAGTCAGCAATGTTATGTCAAAAAATATTTTGCTGTTCTCTATATGATAGAAAGTTACGTGGGTTTTTCTAAAGGCATATGAAAAATTTTCAAAACGAACAAATGAAACCCCTGTGCTGTACTAACAAAAGGTTATCATTTGAATTATTTTAATGACAGACGCTAACAACGCTACATAACAATCTGTCGCTGCGATAATATTTGTTTTCTTTGCCGAATGGAGATGAAAGCTGCACTGACCAAACATCGTTGAAAGTGCTCATGCAAGTCCAGCTGTTTTTTAATAGATTAAAAAATGAGTATACCTCGCACCACTAAAAAGCGGGGTTTTCCAAGTCGTTATTCTTGGAGTAAAAATGAAAGCAATTGAACAGAGCCGTAGCTATGAAGAGGGGATCAATATGTCAATTACAAGGAAAAATCATAGATCTAAATATTGATCTTGAAATCTGCAATGAATATATATATATTGTGGATAGTCAAAAAATTCAGTGATGACTCGTGGTTGTAGATCAGTACGACTAACAATTGCACAAACTCAGTTAGGACGAAACGACTGTTCCCATATAAGGAAACCTCTATTATGTGTACTCATTAGTCTAATATCCTCCATTTACGTGACATATTATTATTTTTTAGGACAAAACGTATATTAATGCAAACAAATAAACTTTCTAATTGTATAAATTATAATTCTTATGAGCAAAATTGTTAGACTCCAGATTTTCAGCAAACCAATATTTTATTCTCAAAGAAAAATATAAATATTTTTATTTTATAAGAATAAAACGTATAATAAGGCAAATTAACAAATTATCTAATTGAACAATATTATGAGATTTTATTGTAATGAATAATTTATAAAAGAAACAAGTAGAGAAAGACTACAATCCATCCTACAGGGTGATTTTTTAAGAGCTTGATAACTTTTTTTAAAAAAAAAACGCATAAAATTTGCAAAATCTCATCGGTTCTTTATTTGAAACGTTAGATTGGTCCATGACATTTACTTTTTGAAGATAATTTCATTTAAATGTTGACCGCGGCTGCGTCTTAGGTGGTCCATCCGCTTAGTCCAATTTTGGCATTTCCACGTTTTTAAGTAACAGAGACCCAATTGGTGCGAACGGCGACGAATCGAAAATTGGTGGTCATCATTAACACTGGCCGATACAGCTGCGATATTTTCTTCAGTTCGCACTCTACGTAAGCGTGTTGGTGATTTAATGTCCAACAATGTAAATTTGGTGCGAAATTTAGTCACAATAGCCCGAATAGCCGCTTCAGTGGGTCGATTAAACTGACCATAAAATGGAAGCGCGCAATGAACTTTCTTAACAGAGCACGCATTTTGATAATAAAATTCAATAATTTGCAAGCGTTGTTCGTTTGTAAGACGATTCATGATGAAATGTCAAAGCATACTGAGCATCTTTCTCTTTGACACCATGTCTGAAATCCCACGTGATCTGTCAAATACTAATGCATGAAAATCCTAACCTCAAAAAATCACTCTTTATTATATGATACACCCGCTACATTCACAACATCACAAGTCTTGAATACTAAATGTTGAAGATCGACCATATGATCGACATCAGCTGATGCTGGAAGGTTAAAATCGACCATATGATCGACGTCAGCTGATGTGCGTATGACAATACGGTAACATTCACGTACAGGTGGCGCTATCGTTCATTATTCTGACTGTCAATGTAGTTTGTGTACTTCGTACGAAACAGCAACACTTGGTGGAATAAAATATTGAAAAAAACATATTGTTGTCTGTTTTAATAAATTGTCTCCTCTATACTACGTCTAGGGGAGACCAACAGTGCCATCTATCTGATGGAAGTCTGTTCACTAAATATGGTTGGTTTCAAATGTCAGTGGAAATGTGGGTTTTTATAAAAAAATGTCCAATTATAAAGAATGGTAAGAAATATGGTTTCTTTTTTCCCGTACTTTTCGAAATTCGTACTTTTAAGGGGTAAAATGCGAAAAGAGGTATAAAAATGGAAACAGCCAAACGGCTGAAGGAAAAATTATGAAATTAGGTATATTTATTCCGCTGGCTCAGGCTTGCCAGATGTGGGGATTTGTTCCCAAACCATGGAAATTTTATGATAATCAAAAGGCAAAAATATGTATTAAGGACAGGGGATTTTTGTGGGGATTTCATAAAATATTTAAGGGATTTTTGTGGGGATATTCAAAGAAATTACATAAAGGTTATGAAAAAGGAAAATGTCATCAACACTCGATGGATTGAATTTGTTATGAAATATTTAACGCTATCAATAAAAATCAAATGACGCTCCAAACTATCAACCTATCAACATTCGCTCCCATCCAACAAGATATCATCCGACACATCACAACAATATATACACCGTTATTGTTGTTTTTAAAGGAATTATTGGTGTTCTTAGTTTGTTTTCTAGGTATTATTCCTATTTCCAGTGATTGGAATATATTGTATATAAAAATTACAGTATTCATAGCCAAACAGACACATCCAAAAAGTTTTCAAGGGAAAATTTACAAAAAAAAAACAAAACAAAAGTAGTTTTATTTACACATTTTAACTCCAAACTGAGTAAAATTTGTAGAATTTTAGTATAAACAAGTAAAAATGGGGTTAAGTTCGGCCGGGCCGAACTTTATATACCCTCCACCATGGATTGCATTCCACAGAGGTTGTCGGTTTTCGTAGAAGTGCAGTAATATTACAGGAAAATATAAATTTTCTAATATAGCCAAACCAAAACAAATACAAATATTGAAAAAATAATTTTATAAATAAATATATTAATTATTTCAAACCATTATTTATTTCAAATCAAAAAATAAATATTCTTATATTTATATTTTTCAAAAAGCTTAAATACAATAAATATTGGTTGATAGTGGTTGCTACAGTTGGTTGTATTTTCATTCTATTTTAATTCCAAAAGTACAAATTTTGAAAATCCATTATCACACGTATATAGTGCAAAATAACCTAACTTCATGATTCAATCAATTGTTGCCGTAAAAGAAAAAATACGAATTTGGAAAAAAGCTTGTTATTTTCCGTGTCTATACAGTCAGAGGAATGTATACACCGAATTCCATGATTCCAGCTGCGCTCATTTGGTTGGTACCATTTTTACCCCTTTGACGTTTCTACGCAATTAGAATTTCATCATTCTAGCTGTAGTCCTTTAGTTGGTACTATTTTTATCCCTCTGTACCATTGTATCCCTTGAAAGTACGAATTTCGAAAAATCCGTTTATTTTCCGTGTCTACGCAGTCAGAGGAATGTATTCTCCGAATTTCATGACTCTAGCTGCGGTCATTTGGTTGGTACTATGTGTATCCCCTTTTTCTATTTTGACCCCAAAAAGTACGAATTTCGAAAAATCAGTTTATTTTCCGTGTTTACACAGTCAGAGGAATGTATACTCCGAATTTCATGACTCTGGCTGCGGTCATTTGATTGGTACTATTTTTATCCCCTTTTTTTCATTTTAACCCCATAAAGTACGAATTTTGAAAAATCCGTGTATTTTACTTGTCTATGCCATCTGACGAATGTATACACCGAATTTCATTATTCTAGGTATAGCCGTTTGGTTGGTATCATTTTTATCCCTCTATTGCCATTTTACCCCTTAAAAGTACGAATTTGGGAAAAATAATTTTATATTATGTATCTACTCAATTAGATGAATGTACACACCGAATTTCGTGTTTCTAGCTGTTGTCGTTTAATATGTACCATTTTTATCCCTTTTTTGTCCCATTTCACCCCCTACAAATAAGAATCACTTTATGGTGCACGTTTTTGCTATGCGCATACCAAATATCAAACAAATATAAACAGACATATTCAACAAAACTGCTTTAATACGCTAAAATATTAGGGATTATTATGGGTATTTTTAGTCCTTGGTAGGGGAAAAATTTTTCCCTTTGGTCCGATTTCGCCCCGTTTAAATCCCAACGGATCTACGACTATAAGACGCATTTATGAAAAATTTGAACGTCCTAGCTCTCTTCGTTTAGATGCTAACGAGCTTTCTGCAGACGGACGGACATGGCTAGATCGTCTTAGAATTGTATGACGATCAAGAATATATATACTTTATAGTTATAACCCCATCCTGGAGGTGGAGGGTATAAAAATTACATCTTCCTCAATAGCAACAGTAGACCACTGTTTCATTGTCTAAACGAAATTACTGTAATTTTAAAAAAGGAGCTTGTTCACGACATAGGATGATCAAAATATTTACAGATCAATCATTCATAAATGTTTTTTGTTTTGGTCGAATTCTTTAAAATAAAGGAAGGACAAGGAAAAAGTTCCAGAGTCTGGCTGTCATTTAAATTCCATTATTAAAAAAAACATTAAAAGGATTTAATAAATACACTGACCAACAAATTACGATTTTCTGATTGGTACAGAATACCGAACATATAATTCTGAAAGGCCATGTTGAGTAGATCATTTTTACAGAATAAACTTATAGTCTGAGTTTTTTCTTACAGTGGGTCAAAGTTTTCATGTTATGTCTTTTTGTTTTATAGTTTTATCGCGATCTGTCCAACGAATCCGGTTGCGTGATGTCAGTCGCAATTGTTGTAAAAACACAAAATTCGCGGTTGCAATTGCATTTATTTCAGCTTTTTCTATCGGAGTTTCTTAAACAATTCTGTCACAAATATTCTCTATTTAGTCAGCAATCATATGGCAAAAAATATTTTGGTATTCTCTTCTATTTATTCTATTATAGAAAGTTACGCGGGTTTTTCTAAAGGCACTTAGCACAATTTTTGATTTTGCAGCCTACATTTATCTTATTTCACTATTAATTCCAAATCCAAAATGCAAAAAATCAGCTGGATCCATTGGCTAAATCGCAAGAAAAAAAAACAAAAAAGTCAAATTGCATTGTTTAGACATAGATTTAAGTTATGAATGGTTGTTAATGCTAAACTAATACAGATAGAAGCTTGTAATATTCTCACACATATTCTCTTCTTTAATTTGTCTCTTACACCGGTATCATAGGGTGCGAATAAGTATTTCAAATAATTTCTGAAAAATTGTATCCTTTGGAAGAATTAACAATTGAAAGTGTCTCAAAGTTGATAGGGCTATGCGCTTTCTATAGTCAGGGAAGTTGTAGTACTCAAAATCTAATATTTGATTTGAAAACAAGTAAGGAAAGGCTAAAGTCGGACGGGGCCGACTATATAATACCCTACACCACTCCCTGCATATATACATCGCTTTGATTACTAAACCCAGGTATTCCATGGGAGCAATTTTATGTAGTTCATATAAATATCAATTCACCTTTAGTCAAATTTAATGAATATGGTAAACTAGCAGTACCCGCTGCTTCGCACGCGAAAAAGCCAGTTATTTGTTAATTTTATCCGTCTTTGTTTTTGGAAAGTATTTATTTAATTTTCTTTTGGTAGATATAGATAAATCTAAAATAGTAATTTGGAAACCTCCTATTAGCTAGCACTCACACACAGTCAAAGGAATGTGCTTGTCGATATGCACTATTTTAGCTGAACTACTTCGTATGTATAACTTTTATAATTTTCTACCAAGTTTTGAACAAAATATTACAACCATTTATATCCTCGATCTCATGTTTCTAGATTCAGCCAGCCAGTTATAACTTATAGCACTTCTTTCCCAAAAAGTACACATTTTGAAAAATCACTATAGGTAAAATGTGTTTTTGCTTCCCCTAAAAATATGTACTTTATTTGGTAACACATTTATTCCTTGTTGTCCCGTATATCCCTCATAAATACACATTTTGAAATATCCATTTATGTTCCGCGTAATAAAATGATTGTACAGCATTTTTTCCCCTTTCGTCCCGCTCGCCCCTTAAAAATAAAAATTTCGAAAAATCCAATTTTACTTCGTTTCTATATGGTCAGAGGAATTTACATACCAAATTTCACAATTCTAGCTGTAATACTTTAGTTGGTACCATTTTTAACCCTTTTTGTCCCGCTCGACCCTTAAAAGTACAAATTTCGAAAAATCCACTTTTACTTCGTTTCTATATGGTAAGAGGAATTTACATACCTAATTTCACGATTCTAGTTGTAATACATTAGTTGGTACCATTTTATCCCTTTTTGTCCCGCTCGCCGCTTAAAAGTTCAAATTTCGAAAAAAAATTAATTTTACTTTGTTTCTATATGGTGAGAGGAATTTACATAAAAAATTTCAAGTTTCTAGCTGTAATACTTTAGTTGGTACCATTTGTATACCTTTTTGTCCCGCTCGCCCCTTAAAAATACAATTTCGAAAACTCCAATTTTACTTCGTTTCTATATGGTCAGAGGAATATACATACCAAATTTCACGATTCTAGCTGTAATACTTTAGTTGGTACCATTTTTATCCCTTTTTGTCCCGCTCGCCCCTTAAAAATACAATTTCGAAAAATCCAATTTTACTTCGTTTCTATATGGTCACTTTTTCTCCCGTTCGTACCTTAAAAGTACATATTTCGAAAAATCCAATTTTACTTCGTTTCTATATGGTCAGAGGAATTTACATACCAAATTTCACGTTTCTAGCTGTAATACATTAGTTGGTACCATTTTTATCCCTTTTTGTCCCGCTCGCCCCTTAAAAATACAATTTCGAAAAATCCAATTTTACTTCGTTTCTATATGGTCAGAGGAATATACATACCAAATTTCACGATTCTAGCTGTAATACTTTAGTTGGTACCATTTTTATCCCTTTTTGTCCCTCTCTTCCCTTAAAAGTACAAATTTCGAAAAAATCAAATTTTACTTCTTTTACGTTACAGAGGAATTTATATACCAATTTTCACGATTCTAGCTGTAATTCTTTAGTTGGTACCATTTGTATCCCTTTTTTCCCCGTTCTCCCCTTAAAAGTACAAATTTCGAAAAATCCAATTTTACTTCGTTTCTATATGGTAAGAGGGATTTACATACCAAATTTCACGATTCTAGCTGTAATACTTTAGTACCATTTTTATCCTTTTTTTGTCCCGCTCGCCCCTTAAAAGTACAAATTTCGAAAAATCCAATTTTACTTCGCTTCTGTATCGTCAGAGGAATTTGCATACCAAATTTCACGATTCTAGTTGTAATACATTAATTGGTACCATTTTTATCCCTTTTTGTCCCGCTCGCTCCCTAAAAATACAAATTTCGAAAAGATATAAATTTTCTTCGTTTCTATATGGTCAGAGGAATTTACATACCAAATTTCACGATTCTAGCTGTAATACTTTAGTTGGTACAATTTTTATCCCTTTTTGTCCCGTTCGTCCCTTAAAAGTACATATTTCGAAAAATCCAATTTGACTTCGTTTCTATATGGTCAGAGGAATTTACATACCAAATTTCACGTTTCTAGCTGTAATACTTTAGTTGGTACCATTTTTATCCCTTTGTCCCGCTCTTCCCTTAAAAGTACAAATTTCGAAAAAATCTAATTTTACTTCGTTTCTATATGGTCGGAGGAATTTACATACCAAATATCACGTTTTTATCCGTAATACTTTAGTTGGTACCATTTTTATCCCTTTTTGTGCCGCTCTTCTCTTAAAAGTACAAATTTCGAAAAAATCAAATTCTACTTCGTTTCTATATGGTCAGAGGAATATACATTCCAAATTTCACTATTCTAGCTGTAATACTTTAGTTGGTACCATTTGTATCCCTTTTTCTCCCGTTCGTCCCTTAAAAGTACATATTTCGAAAAATCCAATTTTACTTCGTTTCTATATGGTCAGAGGAATTTACATACCAAATTTCACGTTTCTAGCTGTAATACATTAGTTGGTACCATTTTTATCCCTTTTTGTCCCGCTCGCCCCTTAAAAGTACAAATTTCGAAAAATCCAATTTTACTTCGTCTCTATATGGTCAGAGGAATTTACATACCAAATTTCACGATTCTAGCTGTAATACTTTAGTTGGTACCATTTTTATCCCCTTTTGTCCCGCTCTCCCCTTAAAAGTACAAATTTCGAAAAACCCAATTTTACTTCGTTTCTGTATCATCAGAGGAATTTACATACCAAATTTCACGATTCTAGCTGTAATACTTTAGTTGGTACCATTTTTATCCCTTTTTGTCCCGCTCGCCACTTAAACGTACAAATCCAATTTTACTTCGTTTTTATATGGTCAGAGGAATTTACATACCAAATTTCCCGATTCTAGCTGTAATACTTTAGTTGGTACCATTTTTATCCCTTTTTGTCCCGCTCTCCCCTTAAAAGTACAAATTTCGAAAAATCCAATTTTACTTCGTTTCTGTATCGTCAGAGGAATTTACATACCAAATTTCACGATTCTAGCTGTAATACTTTAGTTGGTACCATTTTTAACCCTTTTTGTCCCGCTCGACCCTTAAAAGTACAAATTTCGAAAAATCCAATTTGCTTCGCTTCTATATCGTCAGAGGAATTTACATACCAAATTTCACGATTCTAGCTGTAATACTTTAGTTGGTACCATTTTTATCCCTTTTTGTCCCGCTCGGCCCTTAAAAGTACAAATTTCGAAAAATCCCTATTTGTAGCTCGTCTGCATGGCCATTGCAAGGAACTCACCGAATTTCATGTTTATAGCTACTGCCGTTTAGTCAGGACGAAGGTTCGATGTTTATCCCTTTTTGGGCCATTTTATCCCCTAAAAGTACGAGTTTCGTAAAACCCTTTCTTAGTCGACGTCTACGTCATATTTGGGAACTACCTTGAAAATTTCATGACCCTGGCTTCAACCGTTTGGTCTGGGGGCTGGTCAATGATAAGTCAGTCAGTCAGTCAGTCAGTCAGTAACGCAACTCTTTTATATATATAGATAATAAAGTAATTGATCCAATTTTCCAGCAGATATTCCGAGTAAAGTAAATATAACATGATATGGAAAAATTGATCAAGATCCATAGGTTTTTTTAGTTGGATTTTTAGATGTTGTGCCAATTTTAAAGAAAATCAGGTACAATATGTGGTCTCTAAAGCGGAAAAAGTGAAATCGGGATCGACATTTGTATGGTGGCAATATCTAAATCTGAACCGATCTTACCCACTTTCAGCATAAGTGTTTCTAGTTCCATTATAAAATGTTGTGCCAATTTTAAAGAAAATCGGGTACAATATGTGGTTTCTCAAGCGGAAAAAGTGAAATCTGGAGCGACATTTGTAGGGGGCTATATCTAAATCTGAACCGATCTTACCCACTTTCAGTATAGGTGTTTCTAGTTCTATTATAAAATGTTGTGCCAATTTTAAAGAAAATCGGGTACAATATGTGGTTTCTAAAGCGGAAAAAGTGAAATCGGGAGCGACATTTGTATGGGGGCTATATCTAAATCTGAACCGATCTTACCAACTTTCAGCATAGGTGTTTCTAGTTCTATTATAAAATGTTGTGCCAATTTTAAAGAAAATCGGGTACAATATGTGGTTTCTAAAGCGGAAAAAGTGAAATCTGGAGCGACATTTGTATGGGGGCTATATCTAAATCTGAACCGATCTTACCAACTTTCAGCATAGGTGTTTCTAGTTCTATTATAAAATGTTGTGCCAATTTTAAAGAAAATCGGGTACAATATGTGGTTTCTAAAGCGGAAAAAGTGAAATCGGGAGCGACATTTGTATGGGGACTATATCTAAATCTGAACGGATCTTACCCACTTTCATCATAGGTGTTTTTAGTTCGATTATAAGATGTTGTGTCAATTTTAAAGAAAATCGGGTACAATATGTAATTTCTAAAGCGGAAAAAGTGAAATCTGGAGCGACATTTGTATGGGGGCTATATCTAAATCTGAACCGATCTTACCCACTTTCAGCATAGGTGTTTCTAGTTCGATTATAAAATGTTGTGTCAATTTTAAAGAAAATCGGGTACAATATGTGGTTTCTAAAGCGGAAAAAGTGAAATCGGGGCGACATTTGTATGGGGGCTATCTCTAAATCTGAACCGATCTTACCCACTTCCAGCATAGGTGTTTCTAGTTCGATTATAAAATGTTGTGCCAATTTTAAAGAAAATCGGGTACAATATGTGGTTTCTAAAGCGGAAAAAGTGAAATCGGGAGCGACATTTGTATGAGGGCTATATCTAAATCTGAACCGATCTTACCCACTTTCAGTATAGGTGTTTCTAGTTCTATTATAAAATGTTGTGCCAATTTTAAAGAAAATCGGGTACAATATGTGGTTTCTAAAGGGGAAAAAGTGAAATCGGGAGCGACATTTGTATGGGGGCTATATCTAAATCTGAACCGATCTTACCCACTTTCAGTATAGGCGTTTCTAGTTCTATTATAAAATGTTGTGCCAATTTTAAAGAAAATCGGGTACAATATGTGGTTTCTAAAGGGGAAAAAGTGAAATCGGGAGCGACATTTGTATGGGGGCTATATCTAAATCTGAACCGATCTTACCCACTTTCAGCATAGGCGTTTCTAGTTCTATTATAAAATGTTGTGCCAATTTTAAAGAAAATCGGGTACAATATGTGGTTTCTAAAGCGGAAAAAGTGAAATCGGGAGTGACATTTGTATGGGGACTATATCTAAATCTGAACCGATCTTACCCACTTTCAGCATAGGTGTTTCTAGTTCGATTATAAAATGTTGCGCCAATTTTAAAGAAAATCGGGTACAGTATGTGGTTTCTGAAGCGGAAAAAGTGAAATCGGGAGCGAAGTTTCTATGGGGGCTATATCTAAATCTGAACCGATCTTACCCACTTTCAGCATAGGTGTTTTTAGTTTGATTATAAGGTGTTAAGCCAAATTTGAAGAAAATCGGGTACTAAATGTGCTTTATAGAGCGGAAAAAGTCAAATCGGGAGCGACATTTGTATGGGGGCTATATCTAAATCTGAACCGATTTCCATCAAATTCAATACCGATGGTCCTTGGCCAGAAAAATAACTTCTGCCAAGTTTCATGACAATCGGACAACAATTGCGACCTGTAGAGTGCGAAAGAAACTTAGATGGACAGCAGACGGACAGACGGACGGACGGACAGACAGACATCGTTAAATCGACTCAGCTGATGATTCTAAGCCGATCGGTACTTAAAGGTGGGTCTAGCTCGATTATTTTTTGGTGTTACAAACATTTGGCGCGAAACTAACTTACAATACCCTGGTGTAGGGTATAATTATAAGCTGGAGAATACCAATTTTTAAACTTCGTATTTCAGAACACTTTAAACACTTGCTATAGCGTAGCCTCAGTCGCGACTCAGTCGGTATGAACGGCTGAATTATTTACTTACAAAACAATTGCTGAATCACCCACTGTGCGTCAATTTTACACAAACACAAACAATGCTTCGTTCGGCTTTCATTCAAATCATATAAATATGACAACCATTCGAGAAAGCAGTTCAAACAGCTACTATTCGTAAGACACTTAACAACTTTCCGGTATTAACAGAAAATACATTTTTACGATGCTCTTTATTCGGGGTATTGTAAGCGTATTGCTGATAACAATATGCCGTGCTGAGGAAACCGTAACTGTGGACACGTCCTTGGGGGCCATGAAGGGCCTGCAGATGGAGACACGCTTCGGCAAGAAGTTTTGGTCCTTCCGCGGTATACGTTACGCAGAGCCACCTGTGGGGGAGCTGCGTTTTCAAAATCCTCAACCTGTGAAGCCCTGGAAACCCAGTGTATTTGATGCCACTCTGGATGGTCCGATGTGCCCTCAGGTAGCTGTCAACAGAACTTTGCTGTCGGAGGATTGTTTGCGTTTAAATGTCTATACGGAAAATGTGAATTCCGGCGCCATGGGGTTAAAACCAGTTATTGTTTACCTACATCCCGGTGGATTTCATGTAGCTACTGGCATTAGCGTGTACGCAGCACCACAATACTTTATGGAACGTGATATAGTTTTAGTGACGCTAAATTATCGCCTGGCTTCGTTGGGTTTCTTGGCTACCGGTACAGTCGAAGCTCCCGGTAATATGGGTTTGAAAGATCAAGCGATGGCTTTGCGCTGGATACAAGCAAACATTGAGCGATTTGGTGGTGATCCGAAATCAGTTACCCTGTGGGGTTACAGTGCCGGTAGCTTCAGTATTGGTTTGCATATGTTGTCACCCATGTCACGGGGCTTGTTTCATCGTGGAATAATGCAGAGTTCTTTTCCGTTATCGCAAATTCGCTATAGGAATAATCAAAGTGAACTGGCGGAAAGACAAGCGCGATTGTTGAAGTGTCCTGTGGGGCCGGTGAAGGAAATGATCAAATGTCTGAAGACGGTGAGTGCTAAAGAAACAAATATCGTCAAACCAAACTCCAACCAACATAATATAGGGTGGCCCAGTTAAAACTTTAAATTAGTGTCGGCTATAAAAAGTATTGAATATTTTTTTAAAATTTCTGGTTTTATTGGAAAGGTTGAACTTTGTCATTTAATAATGGAAAACAATATCACTCATATGACTACTACGACTGGCTCGGCAGTACCAACCCAATTTTTCGTTTCAACCCAAAATCCACACCAAACAGTGACTCGTTGTGGATGCATTGGCTTCTCAATAGTCACGTGTGGGTTCTTTGAACCCCATATGCGGCAATTTTCCTTATTGGCATAGCCACTGAGATGAAAATGAGCTTCAAGAAGGGTGAACTGAAGGTCCATCTCTTCTCGAAATCCACACCAAACAGTGACTCGTTATGGATGCATTGGCTTCTCAATAATCCACACCAAACAGTGACTCGTTGTGGATGCATTGGCTTCTCGATAGTCACGTGTGGGTTCTTTGAACCCCATATGCGGCAATTTTGCTTATTGACATAGTCATCGAAATGAAAATGAGCTTCATGAAGGCTGAACTGAAGGCCCATCTCTTCTCGAAATCCACACCAAACAGTGACTCGTTGTGGATGCATTGGCTTCTCAATAGTCACGTGTGGGTTCTCTGAACCCCATATGCGGCAATTTTGCATATTGGCATAGCCACTGAGATGAAAATGAGCTTCATGAAGGGTGAACTGAAAGCCCATCCCTTCTCGAAAATGTTCCACATACATTTCTTACAGTTTGCGTTAAAGACTCACTACTTCGGATGTAAGTTTTTAATGTTTTCCAATTTTGTTCGAGCGTATAGCGTCCCATTTTGCAAATGTCAGACAAAAACCTAAAAGTAAAAATAAAAATGAATGTTATTCTACCTTTCAAAGTCAAAGTAATCGATAGTTTAAATTTAAAATTTTAAATGACCCACCCTACAATAGGAGAGTGTAAAATGTCAGCTTAATCGGACAATTGTAATCCATGTGTTATAATTTTGCAGAAACCAATGTTGGAATTTGTAGATAGCACAGCCGCTATGTTTGAGGTGGATTGGAACCCCGGTTTGAACTGGATGCCAGTGGTCGAACCAGATGTTGGTCAAGAACGTTTCCTCCTTGAAAATCCCTATGCCACTATGAGAAGCGGTAAAATGAATAAGGTCCCCCTGATCACGGGTATAACAGAGTATGAGTTGTACTTCCTGGCATATGGTAATTGTGAGACAGTGAAAATTCTCATTTAATACATTCCCAACATGATTCCACAGATACACTACGCAACGACACCCAACGTGAACGATTCAATAAGGATTTTGAAAAATACAGTCCGATTTACTTTTTGTACGATCGCGATACCCCGAAATCCCGTAACGTTAGTCAAGCCATTCGTTCATTCTATTTCGAAAATAAGAACTTGGAATTTCCACAATCCTTGACGGCATTAAGTGAACTGTACAATGATGCCTTGATCTTTTTCGAATATCATCGGTTCATGGAAATGGTCTCCGAACATGTACCGGTCTACACGTACATATTCAACTACACAGGACGTTACAGCCATTTTAGAGATCCGAACACCAATCAAACCTATGGTAATTATTCAAAGTTTTTTTGGGTGATCATAGCATTTTCAATTTCTACAATCTACAGGTGCCATGCATCTCGATGAACTGTTGTATTTGTTGTATCTATCCAATATGACACCCATGTTTACTCATAACGAACCGGAAAATATCATCGTTGAACGTTTAACCCGAATGTGGTACGAATTTGCTAGGAAAGGGTAAGCTAGATTAAAAGGCAGGGTGATTAAAAGTGGTCATAAATGTAAATGTTCTTTTAGCAATCCTAACAATGCGACTGATGAATATTTGAAAAATCTTGAATGGCCTCTCTACGATGACAGCAAGAAAGAGCGCTTGGTAATCGGTAATGAATTGACTGTGAAATGTGGAGACATATTCCCCCAACGTATGCAGCTCTGGGATCGCCTATATCCGATAGAGTATATGCTGGATACGTCAACTTGAAAATATTCTGAATTAAAATAAAGGCAAACTTTATGTTGTGCTGGAGTAATTCCATCAAAAAGCGCCCCAAACAACAAAATATTTCTTGTAAACTTGGAATCCGACCACTTGACCCACTACATCATTTTCATTTGAGAAATGAAAATTGAAATTGAGAAAATACAAACTTAAAACAAGTAAGGAAAGGCTAAAGTCGGGCGGGCCGACTCTATGATACACTCCACTTTCTATCCGAATACAATTTAATTCGGTGAAAAAGTAAAAACGGGAAGGTTTTTTGTATCCTGTAAATGTATGTGTTTGACAAAAAATGTTAAATCGGAAAGGACATTTGTTTGAGGATATATTGAAATCTGGAACGAAATAGGTGAAATATAATATGTATAGTTTGGCCAAAATCGGTTAAACTTTTTGGAGCAACATTTGTATGGGGGCTATAATTAAATCTGAACCGATCTTACCCACTTTCACCATAAGAGCTTTTAGTTGGATTATAAGATGTTGTGCCAATTTTAAAGAAAATTGGGTGGTTTCTAGAGCGGAAAATGTCAAATCGGGAGCGACATTTGTATGGGGGCTATATGTAAATCTGAACCGATCTTACCCAATTTCTGCATAGGTGTTTCTAGTTGGATTATAAGATGTTGTGCCAAATCTAAAAAAAATCGAGTACAATGTGTGGCTTTAAAGCGGCAAAAGTCAAATCGGGAGCGACATTTGTATGGGGGCTATATCTAAAACTGAACCCATCTTACCCAATTTCAGCATAGGTGTTTCTAGTAAGATTATAAGATCTTGTTCCAAATTTAAAGAAAATCGAGTACAATATGTGGTTTCTAGAGCGGAAAATGTTAAATCGGGAGCGTCATTTGTATGGAGCCTATATCTAAATCTGAACCGATCTTACCCAATTTCAGGATAGGTGTTTCTAGTTGGATTATAAGATGGTGTGCCAAATTTAAAGAAAATCGAGTACAATATGTGGTTTCTAGAGCGGAAAATGTCAAATCGGGAGCGAGATTTGTATGGGGGCTATATATAACTCTGAACCGATTTGACCTATTTTCACCGTAGATGTTCCTAAATTAAATATAAGATGTTTTGCCAAATCTGAAGACAATCTGATACAATATGTGGTTTCTAGAGCGGAAAATGTCAAATCGGGAGCGAAATTTGTATGGGAGATATATATAAATCAGAACCGATCTAACACATTTTTACCACAGGTGTTTCTAGTTGAAACATAAGATGTTTTGCCAATTTTAAAGAAAATCTGTTGTAATATGTGGTATCTATAGTGAAAAGAGTCAAATCGGGAGTGAAATTCGTATGGGGGCTATATCTAAATCTGAACCGATTTTCTTCAACTTAAATAGCGTTCGTCCTTGTCCCGAAAAACTTCGTTGTGCAAAGTTTCTTTTAGTTCTGGCTACAATTGCGACCTGTATCGTGATTACAAAAATAGATGGACGGACGGACAGACAGACGGACGGACAGACGGATCGACTCAAAAAGTGATTCTAAGTCGATCGGTATAATTAACAATGGGTCTATCTCGTTTCCTTTTGGGTGTTACAAACAAATGCACAAAGACATAATACTCTCGTGGAGTGTATAATGACAAACTGAGGAAAATATTCCGATTTTTTCCTCAATCCAAGTAAATTGTTACTCAAACTAAGTAAATTTGTATTTATGCCAAGTA
Source organism: Polietes domitor (assembly GCA_947397865.1). NCBI lineage: Eukaryota > Metazoa > Arthropoda > Insecta > Diptera > Muscidae > Polietes > Polietes domitor. The sequence continues at coordinate 149,003,929 of OX377618.1, forward strand.
AATTTATACTCAATCTGAGGAAAATTTTCGGAATTTTTTCCTTAATTCAAGTAAATTTGTACTCAGCCTGACTACGACTATACTTGATAATTGAAATAATTTTTTTCGCTTCAGAGTATGCAACACTTATATGAAAAATGACAACATGGTATAGTTCTCAAACGTTTCATCTTACTTATACCATAAAGAGTTGAGATATTTCACCATGACTGCTGCGGAGGCTAGGTAGGCGCGTTCGCAGTGATTGTTTAGAGTAATATTTGAAGTACTTATGAAGAAAGTCTCGGCTAACGAACGAGAATTGCTTCTTAGACTACTATTCATGTATTTTTTTAAACACACTGAAGTATTTTTTATAAGTTCATTTATACTTGAATGTATGAGGAACATGGCATAAATTTAATTACATTTATTTACTTTATTTATTATTATTATTCAAAAAAAAAAAATATAACCGAGCCAGATAGGCCGCATGTGGTTATAAAATACTTCCATCTTAAATTATGAATAATAAAATTAACTTAGAAACAATATTAAAATTTATAAAAAGAACTAATAATACCCTACACATCCCAATAAGCAATAAACAAAATGACATCAATATTAAGTCTCTACTCAAGATAAGACTACTCTTATAAGTGAATTGCACAGTCTATATTAAAAAATCAAAGATTATGAACAAAATAGCAGCTTAATCTGGATATTGTGAAATGATAGCACGAATAACTACTCAAAAGTAATAAACAAGTAAAAACATCCTAACTGGAATTTGTCCATACAAAAAAATTCTGCATTATTTTCTAGTAGTAAATCTACTTAATTGTAAGAAGTTTTTACTAGATCCAATAAAATGTTTTTAAGTAAATTAACTACTCTATTTTGAGTATATGTACTATTTTTTCTGGCTTTGAAATAAGGAAAGTGTACTCATATCTATTTAATTTTCCTTCTCGTAAGGAAATTTTACCTAATCTGGAGTAAAATTGTTAAACTAAATTGGAGTATGGATTTTACTTAGATTTAAGAATGCTATTTTTCTGAGTGTAGGTGCGGCTTGTTGTGATTTTTTTCAAAAAGGTGTGTTCATTCAATTGCCAATAACGCCTGTAATACTTGAACGATTTTAATGTAATATACACTGTTTTGAAGGTATGTATATGTATATTTTTTACAATTTTATTTCTTACACTTTGAATTTCGAAATTGTTACATTAATTAATTTTTTGGAAATTTTCCTAGAGGGGAAAAAGTAAAATCGGATGTAACATTTGTATGGAGCTATGAACCCATGTCATCATTGACACAAATGTTTTCCGTTACTTCTGAACGCTTTTGGAAGTTTGGTTGCCAAACAAAGAAAATATATTTCCTTTCTCATAAAATATTTTTTAATTTATAGCATGTTTGCCACAAACAAAATAAGAAAAGTATTACCGGCGTACTGAGTACGATTCACTACGTATTTTGTTGAAAACTGAAAACGTTCATTGTACAAAGCATCACAATGAGAAAATCAAACATGTATTTTCCTTATTGTAAATCCTTGGAGGGATTAAGCATTTGCTAACTTAAACAAGTAAAAAGACTATAAGTTATATACCCTCCACCACAGCAGATTAGAGGCTTTCGACGTAACGAATAAGTGCAGCAAAATGTTACGTTTCTAGCTACAGGCATTGGTTTGGTACCAGTTTTATCTCCTTTACCACGTTTTGTCCCTAAAACTACGAATTCGGAGTAAGCATTTTATTTTGCTACAAAGTCAGAGAAATGTATAAATAGAATTCCCCTTTCTTCCAGTTTTCTCTAAAAGTACAAATTTCGAAACAAATTCCTAATGTTGCGCGTCTACACCATCAGAGGGATTTCCATTTTGGTCGGCACCAATTTTATTCCTTTTCGCTCAATTTGACCCTAAAAGTGCGAGTATCGAACGATTTCGAGTCTACGCAACCAGAGTGAAGTATACACGGACTTTCATTATTCTAGCTGTGTATTTATTACGACAGAAGTCATTATTCCAGCTGTAGTCATTTCGTTGGAACCACTTTTATCCCTTGCTTCCATGTTACCCCTTTTAGTTTTTAGTTTACATAAGTACGCAGTCATTTACACCGAATTTCACTATTTTGGCTGCAGCCTTTTGGTTGGTACCATTTTATATCCCTCTATTCCCATTATTCCCTTAAAATTGCGAATTGTGAAAAATACTTTTATTTTACGTGTCTACTCAATATGAGGAAATTTCGTGTTTGAAATATACCATTTCTATCCTTTTTTGCGCCATTTCACCTCCAACTGTAAGGGGAATGGACATGAGTACTTCCATGGGAAACCGATCAATAATTTCATGTTAGGTCTGCGATTTCGATGAAAATGTGTACGTAGGTTCAGTTTGAGGTTATAAGCAAGATTTAAGAAAAAAAATTGTTTTAAATTCAAAAACGTGAAAGTTATGCCATTTTTAAAAATGTTAATTAACTTTTTTAAAGATCTCACATATTTGGTTGTACGTAAGATAATCGGAAAATTCCTTTATATTCAAAACTGAAAAGGGAAAACTGGGACAAAAAGGGACAAAAATTGTACCAAATTGGTATGTACATTTCTCTTACAGCGAAGAGATCAGATTTGAACGGAGTTTTTCGTAATTCGTACTTTTAAGGGGTAAAATGGGTTAAAGAGGGATAAAAATTGTACCACCGCAATGACCAAACGGCTGGGACTAGAATCTTGAAATTTGGTAAAAAATCCTCGCAAAATGAAGGAATTTTTCGAAATTTGTACTTTTAAAGGGAAAAGGGGATAAAAAGGGTACCAACAACACGGATGACGCTACAGCTATGACCAAACGGCTAGGGCTAGAATCTTGAAATTTGGTGTGCAAATTCATCTTACAGCTTAAACGCGCCCAATAAAATATTTTTTAAAATTCGTACTATTTGAGGGTGAAGGGATACAAATGGTACCAATCAAACGGATGGAGTTGGAATCAAAATATTCAGTGTGTACGTCCCTCAAAATGCTTAAAAACTCTATATGAACGAACTTTATGAAATTTATGAACTTTATGATAAACGGGAAAGAGGGATAAAAAAGGTGCCAACATCACAGATGACGCTACAATTATGAAATTCGGTATGTATATTCGTTTTACAGCACAGATCACTGATAAGAAAACATTTTTCGAAATTTGCACTTTTAAGGGATTAAGAAAATATTTTTGCAAAATTCGTACTTTTTGAGGACGAAAATGGGTAAAAAAGAATAAAAATGGTACCAATAAAACAGACGGAGCTGGAATCGTGAAATTCAGCGTGTGTATATGTATCTCAAAATGCTTACAAACGCAAAATGAAGGAATTTTTCGAAATTTCTACTTTTAAGGGCTTAAAATGGATAACGATTGTACCGCCGCGCTTTCCAAAATTCGTACTTTTTGGGGGTGAAATTGGTTAAAAAGTGATAACCAATCATGAAATTCGATTTGTATGCCCCCCATGCATAGAAACACAAAATAAAGGGATTTTTTAAGAATAATGAGGAAAAGAGGGATACAAATGGTACCAACAACAAAGAATCGGTGTGAAATTCTGACCTCTAATGGATTTTTCAAAATTTATACTTTTAAGATGAAATTAAAATGGCGATTAAATTGGTACCCACCAATGTATAGAATAAGGTATATAAGGCAATACAAATGTACTGTATCAAAGTGTGCACTTTAAAGGTGGAAGCGTATCAAAAGTGATAAAAATCGAACAAACCAAATTGGGGAAATTGGGATATAGATGGTACCAACCAAAGTTTTCAGCTAGAATATGAAAAGACTATTAAACATTCGGAGTGTACATTTTTGATTTTTTGCACCACTCTAATGTAGTTTTTGCCAACGTTCAAATCAATAATATAACAGTTTTTCTTTAAGCCGATAAAAACGTAATAAAGTGGACATTTTTACTTCAAATAAAAATATTTTGATTCATTTTATGTCATTATTTTTGTTATCGCAGCTTGGTTATCCAGGCTTAAAGAAAAACAGCACCAATATGTTTGCCATCATATAAACAATGTATTTCATACTGTGCATAATGCATACATATGCATGAAACTAATCAGTCAGTAGATTACCAGCGACACTTGGTTTCCTTGTCAATACGAATCAGGTGATGATAATAAGGCTAAAAACCCCCTTTGAAAAAATCCCCAATTTCATGACTGATATATATCGAGGCAATTGTTGTTGATGAGAGCCGAGTATGAATATCGAAAATGTACATTAGGGTATAATAAAATATTTTTTTTGAATTTCAAATCAGTTCTGACAGAATCTAATTTTGAGTGCTTCAAACAAACCAGGGTGTGTCCAAGGCGAAAAGTAACCGAAACTGTCAAATCCCATATATTTTGCTTTGACAGTATGGCTCACCATTACTTGTATTTTGTTGTTGCTGAATTTGTTGTTGTTCTAGTGCTATCACCTGTATAAATACGCCTTGGGTGTATCTATATGAATACGCCTTGAAACAAACATTGTGTTTTATTTTTCATCGAAATGTTGAACAAATACACTCAGAAAATAGAAACAGAAATTCGTAACTGTTGGAAATTTAACTAAGTATGGATGAGTAAATTTTCCTTACTATAAAGTAATATTTATTTGTTTTCGCTTTAATTTTACCCACTTTAGGATGTGTGAGGTACTTAAAAGGGTATGGCAAAACCGTAAAGATTTTGTACTCTTATGGGATTTAGAAAAAAAAATATATTGGTTTTGTTGCTTGTTGTTCGAAAATAACACGCACACTTTTTCTTGAGTGTACGGCGGACGACAAAAACATTTCGGTCTTCGGAAGTGAGTATCTTTAGGCTTCGGCTTCCAAGCAAGGCGTATAAATAGACCAAGCATAATACAAAACGCTTCAAACATCTTCGATTCGCAACGCAGACAACACTTTCAAGATTTTTAAAACGATTCTTTTGTAATGCTACTCATTCGGGCTATTCTAGGCATCTTCTTGTGGGCAATATGCAGTGGTGAAGCAGCAATAGAAGTGGACACCTCATTGGGAACCATAAAGGGCCTAGAGATGGAAACACGATTGGGTACGAAGTTTTGGTCCTTCCGTGGTGTACGTTACGCAGAACCACCGGTGGGAGAGTTACGTTTTCAAAATCCCCAACCAGTTAAGGCTTGGAAACCCAGTGTATTCGATGCCACCCAGGATGGTCCTATGTGCCCACAGGTTACGGAGAACCGGAGAAGTTGGCTTTCGGAGGACTGTTTGCGTTTAAATGTCTACTCAAAAGATTTGAATGTGACCAATGGTTTAAAACCGGTCATAGTTTATCTACATCCCGGGGCATTTTTTGTGTTTTCTGCCATAAGCGTGGATGCCGGACCACACAACTTCATGGAACGTGATATAGTTTTAGTGACGGTAAACTATCGTTTGGCTTCGCTGGGTTTCTTGGCCACGGGCACTGCAGATGCTCCCGGCAATATGGGTCTCAAAGATCAAGTGATGGCTTTGCGCTGGATACAGGCTAACATTGAGCAATTTGGAGGTGATCCGAAATCAGTGACCCTGTGGGGTTACAGCGCCGGCAGTATCAGCATTGGTTTGCATATATTGTCACCTATGTCCAAGGGCCTCTTTCATCGGGCTATAATGCAAAGTGGCTCGCCATTGGCACACTTTCGTTATGGGAATAATCAAGTTGACTTGGCGGAGAAACAAGCCAGGTTGCTGAAATGTCCTGTGGAACCCGTGGAGGATATGATCGCTTGTTTGAAGTCGGTGAGTTCAAATTATGCTTTGGAAATTAGAGTTTGTTTAATTCGATTTCCTCTCCCCCCCCCAGAAACCAATGTTGGACTTTGTGGATACCACAGCCGCTATGTTTGAACTTGAGTGGGTTCCTGGCTTAAATTGGATGCCGGTGGTCGAACCAGATGTGGGGCAAGAACGTTTTCTCGTCGAAAATCCCTTTAAGACCATGAAGAGCGGTAATATCAATAAAGTTCCCTTAATTATGGGCATAACTGAGTACGAATTCTATTACGCTGGCCATGGTAAGTGCTGAAAATGATGATGAGATGCAAATGTTTCTAATTAATTCTACAGATATTCTACGCAACGACACCCAGCGCCAACGTTTCAATGACGATTTTGAGAAATACACACCGATTTACATTCTATACGAACGTGATACCCCCAAGTCTCGCCACATTAGTCAAGAGATGCGTTCATTTTATTTTCAAAACCAAACGCTGGCTTTCCCCAAATCGTTGAAACCATTTGGAAAAGTGTTCACCGATTTGATGTGTTTCGAATACCATCAATATCTGCAGATGGTCTCGAAACATTTACCGGTCTACACCTATTTGTTCACCTACACAGGACGTTACAGCCATTTTAGAGGTCCCAACACCAATCAAACATATGGTAGGCTGGTATGGAAAGAAGAGAATTTAATGAGATTTAAAATGAAATCAATCCACAGGTGCCATGCATCATGATGAGCTGCTGTATTTATTGTACCAACCCGAAATGACACCCTTGTTTACTAGAGAAGATCCGGAAAATAATACCATTGAGCGTTTAACACGTATGTGGTATGAATTTGCGAAGAAAGGGTAAGCGAAAATCGAGGAGAAAAGCAGATTTTTCTCTATTAAAAAATAATTATCCATTTAGCGATCCTCACAATCCTACCGATGAATACTTGAAAAGTCTCAAGTGGCCTCTCTACGATGACCGGAAGCAAACGTATTTGGAAATCGGCAATGAGTTGAATGTCAAACTGGATGGTATTTACCCCGAGAGTATGCAACTCTGGCATCGCCTATTCCCCGTTGAGGATATGCTTTTACCAAAATTTTAATATTTATTTAATCTTTACAACCTGAGCAATCATGTTTAGATAAACACTGAAAATTAATAAAAAAAAATATTCTATATAATAATATATATAATTATATATAATTTCGCTAGCATTCGGAAAAAAATATGTATTGACCAAAAACGATATAAAATATATTTTTATACCCTCCACCTCCAGGATGGGGTATACAAACTTTGTCATTCCGTTTGTAACACCTTGAAAAATCGATCTGAGAATAAATATCTTTATTCTTGATCGTCACCAAATTCTAAGATCATCCAATTTTTCCATAAATGCGTCTTATACTCGTAGATCGGTTGGGATTGCAACTGGGCGAAATCGGTCCAAAGGGAAACATTTTTCCGTCACAACGACTGAAAATACTCTTAATAAACCCCAATATTTTGTAGCTTGTATTTATTTACTTAATATTGGGTATGCGCATTTCCCCTATAACAAAAACGTGCAATGGGGAGAAAAGGGATAAAAATGGTACCCATCAAATGTACATTCCTCTATTTGAGTAGATACATAATATAAAAGTATTTTTTCCAAATTCGTACTTTTAAGGGGTAAAATGGGAATAAAGGGATAAAAATGGTACCAACCAAACTGCTCCACCTAGAATAATGAAATTCGGTGTTTACATTCATCTGATTGCGTAGACATGTAAATAAACGGATTTTTGAAAATCGTACTTTTGGGGTTAAAATGGAAAAAGGGGATAAAAATAGTACCAACCTAATGACCGCAGCTAGAGTCATCAAATTCGGAGTATACATTCCTCTGACTGCGTAGACACGAAAACTAAAAGGTTTTTTTTTTACCAAATTCGCACTTTCAAGGGATACAATGGGTACAGAGGGATAAAAATTGTACCAACTAAACGATTACAGCTAGAATGATGAAATTCGGTGTATACATCCCTCTAATTGCGTAGACAAGTAAAATAAAGCGATTTCAGAAAGTCGTACTCTTAAGGGGGTAAAATAGGAAAAGGGGGATACAAATAGTACCTAATGGCCTCAGCTAGAATCATGGAATTCCTCTGCGTAGACGCGCAAAATAAAAATATTTTTTTTTTCAATTCGTACTTTTTTTACTTTTACGGTAGAAATATTTAGATAATCTTGCACAGTGTACGTGTACAAAATTTGTACTTTTGGAATTAAAGTAGCATGGCCACTCAACCAACCACACGGCTGTAGCTTAAAATGCACTCACTATTCCCCAATATTTAGTTTATCAACGTTTTTTTTTTTTTGAAGACTGTTGCCCTATTTTCTTTTTGAATTTACTACTACAGTTGAACTCCGATTAACCGTGACTCTATTAACCGTGATTATCTATTAACCGTGAAGCTGAGTGGTTAATTTTTTACCACTATTAACCGTGATTTACCTCTATTATCCGTGATGCACATGTCCATGTGACTGCTTGTTTGTTTTTTTTTTTCGTATAATACACACACATCTCTCATATTAAAATTCGGTGATTCCCCTTTTTCATGAAAGTGTAATTTTCATATCAAATTTCATATTCATTCATCAGTGTGAAATTTGATCTGTCAAGACGTGTTTTCCTTACATCATGCCACCGTCAAAAACTAAATCCGCGAAAAGAGCAAGAAAGGTTCTTTCAATTAAAGAAAAAATGGAGCTGATTAATGAATACTCAAAACGTAAAGTACATTTTAAAATGTTGTCTGAAAAATATGGAGTTGGCATTCAAACTGTATCCGATTTAATAAAAAACAAAGATCGGATTTTAAAATTTTGCTCCGATACTGATTCAATGTTTGGCCTTAAACACAGATATACACTAAAAACATCCGAAAATCCAAAAGTTGATTTCGCAACATATGAATGGTTTCGGCAAGAAAGATTTAAGGGAACTCCAATTTCAGATAATTTAACTGAAATCGAGATATTGTATGAACTTAAACTGAAATTTGCTTCTGAACTTCAGGCGAAATGATTGTCGAAAAGGCAAACATGTTCCATTTGAAGTTAAACATGAATTCAGAGTGCACTTATTCATTTGGTTGGTTGGATAAATTCAAAAAACGTCATGGAATCCGTCGACTGAAATCTACGGGAGAAAAGGAGTGTGCTGATTATGAGTCTGCTACGATGTTTGTGGACGACTTGGATGAAATCATTAAAAACGAACCACTTACAACTGAACAGATCTACAATGCAGACGAAACCAGTCTATTTTGGAGGTGTTTGCCTCAGAGTTCTTTGGCTAGTGGTAATGAATATTCTATTGAAGGGTACAAGGGATCCAAGGAGAGAATCACAGTGCTAGTTTGTTCAAATGCTGCAGGAACTCACAAGTGTAAAGTGATGATAATAGGAAAAAGCGCCCATCCAAGAGCTTTAAAAAACGTTGAACACCTTCCTGTGATTTATAAATCTAATAAGAAAGCTTGGGTAACACAACAGCTATTTCTGGAGTGGTTTAATAAAAATTTTGTACCAGAAGCAAAGGAACATCAACGGCGCATCGGTCTCAAAAATAACTGTAAAATACTTTTACTATTAGACAACTGTCCAGCACACCCAGATGTAAATGCTATGATATCTGAAAACGTTTCAGTAAAATATCTCCCACCAAATTGCACGTCCTTGATTCAGCCTATGGATCAAGGAGTAATTCGGAGCTTCAAATGTGACTACCGTAAACTGATCATTCAAAAACTTGTTGGTGCTAATGACAGACGTGAGTTCGTTAAATCTTTGAATATTAAGACAGCTTTGTGGGCAGCCGCAGCTTCGTGGGACTCTGTAACTCCACAAGTTTTAAAAAGAGTTTGGAATAACTTTCTATATCATAATGAAGATGTTCCAAATAGCCTTGTTTAGATACAAACAGATACATATAACAATACCGTCTGGATGCACGATTGATGCTGTCGAAAAGTGGATGGTGTGCGACTCTGATGTCGCTCCGTTTGCTATTATATCTGAAGACGAAATCGTAGACATGAAGATGAGCTTGATTCAAATTCCGAGGAATCATATGGAGGAAATGCGGACGAAACGCCTACATTGGCTCAGGCAATAGAGGCTAGTAGTATTTTGTTAGGTTTTTTAGAAAACTTTAATTGTCCAAGTATTTCAGAACCAGATAAAATGCAAATATATCGCATACAAACTCATTTGTTGGAAGAACAATCAAAAGCTAAACGCATAAGACAGACTTCCATAAAAGATTTTTTTAAATAAATGTATGTATTCCTAGAGATATGATAAGTTATTTATAGACGCAGATTTACATGGTTTTGTCAAAAATAAATAAAAATAATAAAATTTATACATGTAAAATTTTACCTCTTTTAACCGTGATTTTCGGTTATCCGTGATTAGCCCGGTCCCGAGCATCACGGTTAATCGAAGTTCAACTGTATTTCGATATATATAGTATAAATATATTGGTGGTCTTATTTTATCAACGTGGTTTAAAATAATTAAAAACATATTTACTGGAAAGACTATAAACACTTCTCTAAGTAATTTACAATTTAATGGCTCTTTAAATTAATGAGTTATTATTTAAATCACCATTAATTAAATATAACAAATTTATTTGTAATTTCATGACATTATTTTGCCCACTAGTTTCTAATAATGCCTATTGGCGCGGAGACACTCACAAGTTGTGAATCTTGTATAAAATAAAACTGAATTATAAAAAAAACTCACCTTCCGAATATCTGAAATGAAATAAGAGAAAATAAAATTAAAAATGTTGTATAAAAATTTAGATAACATAACTTTTAATCGGGTATGTCAAATATTGCAGTTGGATGACAAAATATTTTTAAGCTGCGTTCGGATGTAGACTCAAAATCCACTTTTTCGGATTTTTCCTTACAAGCTCCATATGGAAAAAATTAAAATCCAGGAAAATAGATTTTGGGCGTGTATCCGAACGCCAAAAATAAAGAAATTACGTACCGGTAAAAGTGAGATTTTTGTTTCGTGTATTCACTTGAATAATACAACTAAACAAAAATATATTACTAAATAGAAAATAGAAACATGTTTAAAAAATGTTAAAATGTCACCATGCCATTTGTAAATAAATTTGCATTCTATTAAATATAGAAGCAAAATGGTCTTGAGCCAGGACAATATCCCAGTTCAAATCAAAATGTTAAATGTTTATTGCAAGAAGTGAAGAAAAGATATTTTTAAAAGAGGTATTTAATATTTTAAATTTGAATTACCGATTGCTTTGACTTTGAAAGCTAGAATAACATTCATTATTCTCAGGTTTATGTTTGACATATACCAAATGGGACGCTATACGCTCGAACAAAATTGGAAAATTTTAGAAACTTACTTCCAAAGTAGTGAGTCATTAACGCAAACTGTAAGACATTTACGTGGAAAATTTTCGTGTTTTCGGATGAAGCTCATTTTCATCTCGGTGACTATTTCAATAAGCAAAATTGCAGGATATGGGGTTCAGAGAACCCACACGTGACTATTGAGAAGCCAATGCATGCACAACGAGCCACTGTTTGGTGTGGATTTTGGATGATACCGCGGGCCATGTACTGAAAAATTGGGTTGATCGGATGAGGTACTGCCGCGCCAGTCGTGGTAGTCTTATGAGCGATATTGTGTTTCATTATACCCTACACCACTTCGTGCACTAGGGTATTATAAGTTAGTTTTGCGCCAAATGTTTGTAACACCAAGAAATAATCGAGCTAGACCCACCTTTAAGTATACCGATCGGCTTAGAATCACCAGCTGAATCGATTTAACGATGTCTGTCTGTCCGTCTGTCCGTCCGTCTGCTGTCCATCTAAGCTTGTTCGCACTCTACAGGTCGCAATTGTGGTCCGATTGTCATGAAACTTGGCAGAAGTTATTTTGTCTGGCCAAGGACCATCGGTATTGAATTTGGAGGATATCGCTTCAGATTTGACATTTTCCGCTCTAGAAACCACATCCTGTACCCGATTTTCTTTAAATTTGGCACAACATCTTATAATCCAACTAGAAACACCTATGCAGAAATTGGGTAAGATCGGTTCAGATTTAGATATAGCCCCCAATACAAATGTCGCTCCCGATTTGACATTTTCCGCTCTAGAAACCACATCCTGTACCCTATTTTCTTTAAATTTGGCACAATATCTTATAATCCAACTAGAAACATCTATGCAGAAATTGGCTAAGATCGGTTCAGATTTAGATATAGCCCTCATACAAATGACGCTCCCGATTTGACATTTTCCGCTCTAGAAACCACATCCTGTACCCGATTTTCTTTAAAATTGGCACAACATTTTATAATCGAACTAGAAACACCTATGCTGAAAGTGGGTATGATCGGTTCAGATTTAGATATAGCCCCCATACAAATGTCACTCCCGATTTGACTTTTTCCGCTCTAAAATCCACATATTGTACCCGTTCTTTCTATAAAATTGGCACAACATCTTATAATCCAACTAAAAAACCTATGGTGAAAGTGGGTAAGATTGGTTCAGATATCACCCTCATACAAATGTTGCTCCCGAATGTTTAACCGATTTTGGCCAAACTTTACATATTATATTTCACCAATAAACATACATGGTGAAAACGGGTCACATCGTTCCAGATTTCAAAATACCCTCATACAAATGTCCTTTCCGATTTAACATTTTTTGTCAAACACATACATTTACAGGATGCAAAAATCCTTCCCGATTTCACTTTTTTACCGAATTGAATTGCAATGAGAATTGTTTGGGTGATGCCCATATGTCCATACTTTGGTATAACCCAAATGGGGCCCATTCTGATCTATTACAGCTCTAGAAACTACATCTTACATGGGATCTTAATCAAATTTTGCAGATCATGATATTTTTTAACTAGGAATACCTACCGAGAATGAAAATGAAATGTCGGTCCTATTACTACTGTATAATTTGTATTTGTCTGTCGGATAATTGGATCAATTACCATATTATTTACCATATTCGTTAAATTTGACTAAAGATGAATTTATAGTAACTTTATAATTTATATGAACTACATAAAATTGTTCCCATGAAATACGTGGGTTTAGTAATCAAAGCGAGGTACATACGCAGGGAGTGGTGTAGGGTATTATATAGTTGGCCCCGCCCGACTTTAGCCTTTCCTTACTTGTTATTAAATGACAAAGTCCAACCTTTACAATAAAACCAGAAATTTAAAAAATAATCAGTACTTTACTACTAATATAGTTATGAAGCTTGAAATATTATACCATTTTGTAATGGGCAGAACAAGAGCCTTACTTAATATATGCTAGAGGAATAAATAGCGGATTACTTTTTGTGATTCATTACAAGCACGACTACTGCCTAGAGTTATTTGAAATCTTCTTCAACACATACTACACCTCGAGTGTATTACGGATGACAAAAACAAGTCGTTCTTCCGAAGCGAGATTTACTTCAATCGAGCAGTATAAATAAATCAAATTTATCGCAATACACTTCAGATGTCTTCGAATCGAATTACTGTAAACACTATCACGTTTGTTAAACCGATTCGTTTGCGATGCGGCTCGTTACGACGTTTTTAAGCGTCTTCTTATTAACAATATGCAGTGGTGAGGAAACAATAAGTGTGGACACCATACCGGGGGCCATAAAGGGCCTGCAGATGGAAACTCGATTGGGTGCAAAGTTATGGTCATTTCGCGGTATACGTTATGCAGAGCCACCGGTGGGGGAGTTGCGTTTTCAAAATCCCCAACCAGTTAAGGCATGGAAGCCCCGAGTGTTTGATGCCACCAAGGATGGACCAATGTGTCCACAAGTAACTGTGAACCGAACTTGGCTCTCGGAGGATTGTTTACGTTTGAATGTCTATTCGAAAGATCTGAAGGGCTTAATACCTACATCCTGGCGGCTTCAGTGCTTCGTCGGCCATAAGTGCCTATGCAGGACCGCAAAGCCTTATGGATCGTGATATAGTTTTAGTGAGCGTTAACTATCGTTTGGCTTCGCTGGGTTTCTTGGCTACGGGCACTGCAGATGCACCCGGCAATGCGGATCTGAAAGATCAAGTGTTGGCTTTGCGCTGGATACAAGCAAACATTGAGCGATTTGGAGGTGATCCGAAATCAGTTACCCTGTGGGGTTACAGTGCCGGCAGTATCAGTACGGGTTTGCATATGTTGTCACCCATGTCCAAGGGGTTATTTCACCGGGCTATAATGCAGAGTGCCTCGCCACTGGCTCAATTTCGTTATAGGAATAATCAGCTGGAATTGGCCGAGAGGCAGGCAAAACTATTGAAGTGTCCTGTGAAGCGCGTGAAGGATATGGTGGCATGTTTAAAGACATTGAGTCCATGATAATGAATCCGATGAATTTGAATTTCACAAAGTCTTAAATTTGTATTTAATTTTATTAAATTTTTAATTTCTCTCCCCTCCAACAGAAACCAATGTTGGACTTTGTAGACACCACAGCCGATATGTTTGAACTTGAATGGGTTCCTGGCCTAAATTGGATGCCAGTGGTAGAACCTGAATGTGGCCAAGAACGCTTCCTGGTGGAAGATCCCTATAAAACCATGCTAAATGGTAACATTAATAAAGTTCCTCTGATTGCGGGTATAACTCAGTATGAATTCTACTATTCGGCTTATTGTAAGTGTTACACTTGAAGAAGTGATCTGGAAATGTTGATTTTACTCTCTGACATTCGCTCCCACAGATACTCTACGCAACGACACCCAACGTCAAAGATTTAATGAGGATTTTGAAAAATATTCCCCAATCTACTTTTTCTACGAACGTGATACCCCGAGATCTCGTCGCATTAGCCAGGAGATGCGTTCTTTTTATTTCCAAAATAACTCACTGGAGTTCCCACAGTCGTTGACACCATTCGGAAAACTATTCACTGATTTGATGTGTTTCGAATATCATCGATTCCTGCAGATGGTCTCGCAACATGTACCGGTCTACACCTATTTGTTCACCTACACAGGACGTTACAGCCATTTTAGAGATCCGGACACCAATCAAACTTATGGTAAAACCAATTGTGGGAAATGCAATGCAGTGACAGAGTCATATTGAAATTCATTTACAGGCGCCATGCATCATGATGAGCTTTGGTATTTGTTACATGTGCCCCTGGCAACACCACTGTTTACTAGGAACGATCCGGAAAATAATACCGTGGAACGTCTGACCCGTATGTGGTATGAATTTGCTAAGAAAGGGTAAGAGATGATAAATGGCATTGGTGCGTTAAGTGAAAAGTAAATATTCTTTTAGTGATCCAAACAATCCAACCGATGAATATCTGAAAAGTCCCAAATGGCCTTTGTATGATGACTGGAAGAAACCTTATCTAGAGATCGGTAATGAATTAAATGTCAAGATGGATGGTATCTACCCCGAGCGTATGCAACTCTGGGATCGCCTATTTCCCATACAGGACATGCTTAATCCGAATTTGTAAATAAATTTTATAAAATATATAATCATTATAACATCAAAGAATATCGTCACTCGTCGTTTTAGCCAAATCTCTCAAAAAAGTCGTCAAAATGACGTAAAATCTTCACGACTGTCAGTACTTGTTGGGAAGAAAAAATAGAATTATATGTCGGTTTGTAAAAATATATATATATATTTAATAGAAATAATAGAACTAATAGAAACAATTGTAACCAAGTATAAGTATCCTTAGACGTTTATATTAACAGAAAAGTCCCTTAATTAAATCAAGCACAGAGTTACAAGCCGAACCATAATTATCGGCGGCGGCGGCGCTGTTCAAAATGGGTCGGCGGCGGCGGCTTTCGGCTGATTTGTCGGCTCGTTCAGTCATTGGAATACCCCTATTTATTTGACAATTTTGGGAAAATGGAAGGAACAATTTTCTTTTATTTTTTGTCAAGTAGTTCAATATTCGTTAATATTAGCCAATGTTCCAATAATTTAATATTGTTATTAGGGTATCCAATTATTCGGACGTTTATGTTATTCGATTTTTCGTTTATTTGAAAACAAAAAATTTCCAAATAACCGAATAAAGAAGTCGAGAGTTATTCGATTAACCGATAAATCGAACAATTGTCCACTTAAATAAAATATAATTAATAAGAGTTATATAGACAAGACACGGCAGTTTACGGGTAGTTCAACTATATATTGAACGTTTATTATGTATCTGATTTTATTTAAAAATTGTAACATCAAATTCGAAATTCATTAGAAGTTGACAAAAATCTTAATATCTTATCAAAATAAAGAACATTCCCTTAAATGAGAACAATATCAGAAGTATCCATTGACTTTTTTCGAATATGGATCATATGATTTATAACAGAACTGACTTTATTATCACGGTGTTAACCTCAATTTTTCTATGAATTTACTATTATTTAAATTTTGATTAATTCCGAAGGTATTGCTATTTTTAAATGAAGTCGGATAAATCGTTATTTTAATATCTGTGGAGCATACAAATCAAAAATCGAAAAAAATTGTGGTTTTATATTTGGTGTACCCAAATGGAGCAAACTGGCTATTCAAAATCAATTTATCATACAAAGCATACGACGATTTCATAAGTTTTTAAAGGCAAAACTTATAATATGGATTAATCGATTATTTGGGACAATTTATTCGAATTATTCGTTATTCGAAAATCATGATTTTTTATTATTCGAACAAATATTTGACAAAAATTATTCGATTAATCGAATAAAATTTAATCGGTTGGATACCTTAATTGTTAACCCATACAATTATTTTTTGGGAGAAGGAATCCATTCCCAAAATGTATAATATGGATAAATTTAATAAATATTTTTGCAATTACAGCTTTTCATGTGAGGCATATTTGACCAGACGTTCTAGAATATCATAATCCTTCCAAAGAATGATAATACTCTATCTACTTTGGCACACTAAAGAAGCACAATAGATATGGTTATTTATAGGAACACGTGAACACACGTACTGGAATTGACTTATATAAATGAAAGAAAGATCAATATATTTCACAGCAGTAGGTTGTCTAAGTTGACATTTATATTTTCTTTTGTAATTTTAAGTGGGTTGTCTATTTCGGTAGTAAGATTTGACTAAGTTAGAACTCCGTCAAATCACCGCGGCGTGGTTGAAGTCGATATGAGTCGATGAAATCGGCGGCGTGCTTGAGTCGATTTGAGCCGATGAAATCGGCGGCGGCGCGGCTCGTGCAGAAACATGCGGCGGCGGCGGCTTGTCGGCTTAAAATCGGTCGGCTTGTATCTCTGATCAAGCATTTAAATGATGATGAATGATATTGTCTTCCATTATTAAATGACAAATTTCAACCTTTCCCATAAAACCAGAAATTTGAAAAAATAGTGTTTTTTTATAAATTACTAGCAGTACCCGCTGCTTCGCACGCGAAAAAGTCAGTTAGTTGTTATTGGTTTTATCCGTCTCTGTTTTTGGATAGTATTTATTTGATTTTCTTTTGGTGGATATCGATAAATCTAAAATAGCAATTTGGAAACCTCCTATTAGATAGCACTCATATTCAGACAAAGGAATGTGCTTGTAGATGGGCACGATTTTAGCTCAACTCTCTTCATATGTATAATTTTTATCAGTTTCTACCCAGTTTTGAAAAAAATTTCAATCGCGTTTACGTAATTAACAGGGTTGTACACATTTCGAAAAATCCAATTCTATATGATCAGAGGAATTTCTCGATTCTAGCTGCAATACTTTAGTTGTACCATTTTTTATATCGTTTTGAGCCGTTCACCCCTTAAAAGTACGAAAATGCATTTTTATGGCGCTTCTATATGGTGAGGGGTATTTACATACAAAATTTCACGATTCTATCTGTAATACTTAAGTTGGTACCATTTTTATCCCTTTTTGTCCCGCTCGGCCCATAAAAGTGAAATTTCGAAAAATCCATTTATGTTGCAAGTCAACGTTGTCAGATAAATTTACACACCAAATTTCACGACTATAGCTGCAATACTTTAGTTGGTACCATTTGTATCCCTTTTTGTCCCTCGCAACCAACCCTTAAAAGTACAAATTTCGAAAAATCCAATTTTACTGCGCTTCTATATGGTCAGAGGAATTTATATACCACATTTCACGGTTCTAGCTATAATAATTTATTTGGTACCAAAGGGATAAACCCTTTTTGTCCCGCTCACCCCTTATAAGAAAAAAATTCGAAAAATCCATTTTGATTGCTCATCTGCGTTGTCAGAGATATTTGCTCTCCAAATTTCACGACTATAGCTGCAATACTTTAGTTGGTACCATTTTAATCCCTTTTTGTCCTGCTCATCCCTTATAAGTACAAATTTCGATAAATCAATTTAAATTTTCGCTTTTACGTTGTCAGAGGAATTTACACAATAAATTCTACGATTATAACTGCAATACTTTAGTTAGTACGATTTTTATCCCTTTTTGTCCCTCGCAACCCTTAAAAGTACAAATTTCGAAAAATCCAATTTTACTGCGCTTCTACATGGTCAGAGGACAATAGCTGCAATACTTAAATTGGTACCATTTTTATCCCCTTTTGTCTCTTCAGTAAGTCAGTAACATTAATAATTAATAATTTATAAGTTGTATTCTATCAAAACAAAATACTAAATATTGACAGAATTATTATCATAAAAGTATTCTCATACAGTGCCAAGTGCCTATCATTTTGATTTTATACAGAGCTGTATCAAAGATCAGCGGTGTTTCATAAGTACCTGTGTACAGATGTAGTTACATATAATCATCTGCTTATAAAAAAGTATCAGCAGATGTCTGGTGCTATATTGACCCAATATATGTATATATATATATTGATGAAGTACTGTATTCATTGTACTTTTAATGAGTGTTAATAAGACGTATTACACAGAACAAGTCAAAGTGATCGCGTATAAATAAGATATGAATGTACATCAATCATATCGTTGATTCAAATGCAAACTAAATTAACTAAACCTTTTCCATTTTAAACAGGAAAGAAAAAAAATACTAAAGTGTATATTTGTGTTTCGTCCACTGGGAATTTCTTAATAAAATCCATACTTTAATTGGAGCTCTCCTTAATTTCGAGGACAAATGTATTTTGCTCCGAGCACTATAAAATCACGATTTATAACTGTTTGTTAGTTGTATCGCTTTGCTTTCCATGCTGACTATGTGCATATATACATTTTTATATGTATATGATTCAAAGTAGGGGTTTTCCCAGAATTATTCTTGGAACAAAATAATTTCAAAACAATAACCACAGGCGTAGTCATGAAATGAAAATAGGCACAATTAAAACAAACATGAGTAGTGCGAGATTTATGGCGATGTCCAATTACTGCGCAGTGGGAAGTGTGAAATTTCTATTAAATACTGGGGAGGCTGAAATTTTCAATATTCGACTGACCTGGCGATGTTTACTTATTAAGCAGTGGATTCACGCCTTCCATCAAATATCTAGAAGGCTCAGAAAATACATTTTACATTGGGTATATTAAATTTTGAATAATCGGCTGAACTATAGGAGGACAGTTCAAAATGCAACCGATAAGAATATGACCAACAAGGTATTCAATTTCATTTCTCAATAATGCGAACGAAATAAGTTACAGAAACTGTCCCTTAATATATATTAGGCTGGATCGCGGTCCATACAAATGGAAAAATAATTTCCAGTCATCCCACGAAAATAAATTTTGGATTGTATAATGATGATTTGCAAAAATTGGCACAAGTAAGTATTGTGGATCAAGGACGAAAGCTATTTAATTTGAAGCAAATCGGTTCAGATTTAGATATAGACCCCATACAAATGTCGTTCCCGATTTAACTTTTCCGCTCTAGATACCACATATTGTACCCGATTTTCTTTAAATTTGGCGCAACATTTTATAATCGAACTAGAAATACATATGCAGAAATTAGGTAAGATCGGTTCAGATTTAGATATAGTCCCCATACAAATTTCGCTCCCGATTCGACATTTTCCGCTCTAGAAACCCCATATTGTACCCGTTTTTCTTTAAATTTGGCACAACATCTTATAATCCAACTAGAAACATCTATGCAGAAATTGGGTAAGATCGGTTCAGATTTAGATATAGCCCCCATACAAATGTCGCTCCCAACTTGACATTTTCCGCTGTAGAAGCGACATATTGTGCCCGATTTTCTTTAAATTTGGCACAACATCTTATAATCCAAGTACAAAAACCTATGGCGAAAGTGTGTAAGATCGGTTCAGATTTAGATATAGCCCAAATACAAATGTTGCTCCCAAATGTTTATCCGATTTTGGCCAAACTATATATATTGTATTTCACCTATTTCGTTCCAGATTTCTATATACCCTCATACATATGTTCTTTCTGATTTAACATTTTTTGTCAAACACATACATTTACAGGATACAAAAATCCTTCCCGTTTTCGCTTTTTCACCGAATTAAATTGTATACGGATAGAAAGTGGAGTGTATCATAGAGTCGGCCCCGCCCGACTTTAGCCTTTCCTTACTTGTTTTCTTTAAATTTGGCACAACATCTTATAATCTAACTAGAAACACCTATAATGAAAGAAGGTAAGATCGGTTCAGATTTAGAAACCACATATTGTACCCGATTTTCTTTAAATTTGGCTTAACACCTTATAATCCAACTAGAAATATCTATGTTGAAAGTGGGTAAGATCGGTTCAGATTTATGTCGTACAATGTCGTTCCCGATTTGACTTTTCCGCTCTAGAAACCACACATTGTGCCTGATTTTGGCACAACATCTTATAATCCAACTACAAACACCTGTGGCGAAAACGGGTAAGATCGGTTCGGATTTAGATATATCCCCGATACAAATGTGGCTCCCAAATGTTTAAACGATTTTGGCCAAACTTTATATATTATATAAACTATAAACATACGGGTCACATCATTCCAGGTATACAAATGTTCTTCCATTTACAGAATACCTTTAAATATTTTGACAGAACGCGGTATATTTTACCTTGAAACATACATTATGAGAATGGGTCATAATGGTCTAAAACCCATACAAAAATTCTTCCCGATTTCACTTTTTTTACCGAATTGAATTGCAATGGGGTAGAAAATAGTTGCACTTTTGTACAAAATTGTTCTGTGAATTATTGGACCACTTTAAAAATACATTTTGATTTTTGTCTTCGAGTAATTTATTGGTTTAATTACACTAGTCAACAGTCAAAATGTACTCGGGATGCGATAATTTTTTCTGTGTAGATAACCTTGACATGAGCTCGCAATAAAAAATTTTTTTTCGTTTGGTTTTTTTTTTATTATTTTTTTTTTAAATTTTAAATTTTTTTTTGGTTAATTTGTTTCGTCCGGCATAACTCGGGAACCACAAGCCCGATTTAATTGAATTAAATTTTTAAAAATTTAAAATTACAATTCCCTTAATCTGTTCATATATTGTTTTCCTATACAAGCAACAGTTTCCAAGTTAAAAATGAA
This sequence comes from Polietes domitor, assembly GCA_947397865.1. Classification (NCBI taxonomy): domain Eukaryota; kingdom Metazoa; phylum Arthropoda; class Insecta; order Diptera; family Muscidae; genus Polietes; species Polietes domitor. The sequence goes on from OX377618.1 coordinate 149,025,331, forward strand.
TATATAAAGGAAAAAACTTATTTTTTGCCTACAGATTTAATTTTTTTTTTTTTTAAATCCATAAAAAATCCAAAATGAAAAAAATGTCAAATCTTATTACTTTTACGTAAAGTCACATAACCTATGAGCAAAATGAGACAAAGATCATGAAAATCGATGCACGCGTTTCGCTTTTATTCGCAATTGAGTAAAGGTATGAATTTCAAAAATTTAAAAAATTTTTTTTTGGTTAATTTGTTTCGTCCGGCATAACTCGGGAACCACTAGCCCGATTTAATTGAATTAAATTTTAAAAAATTTAAAATTATAATTCCCTTAATCTGTTCATATATTGTTTTCCTATACAAGCAACAGTTTCCAAGTTAAAAATGAATATATAAAGGAAAAAACTTATTTTTTGCCTAAAGATTTAATTTTTTTTTTAAAAAATCCATAAAAAATCCAAAATGAAAAAAATGTCAAATCTTATTACTTTTACGTAAAGTCACATAACCTATGAGCAAAATGAGACAAAGATCATGAAAATCGATGCACGCGTTTCGCTTTTATTCGCAATTGAGTAAAGGTATGAATTTCAAAAATTTGCTCGACATATGCACAACTTTGTCTATGGTAAGGTTTTTTCTTTTTTTTTGATTCTCAGAATTAACAAAACGGAATAAACAAAGGGTTATTTAATTTTTATGATTGCGTAAGCAAAGTAATAAACGCTAATAAATGTGCGTGAACAATTAAAAGGAAAAAAGGAAAGGGGACTTTTTTAATTATTTGGGTTTTCCGTTGGCTACCTGTATTATTTTTTTACAGAAATGCAACCCACATTTAAGGGTGGTCATTATTCGGAAAATTTAAGACTCACACATGGTGAAACAGGTATGTAGCCACCGTAAAAAAAATATACACCCATTTATAAGTACCTGTCAGTAAAATACTAAACAATACACAGTATAAATAGGTCTTCATTGATCGATTTTACTCATTCAACAAGTGTCGACGAACGCGATAGTTAAAATGAGCAAACGTTCGCGAGGATTTGAATGCAATACCAATCCAAGTAATTTTTGTTACATGTGCGCCATGCTCGTCACTCACATCGCCCAGGTTGTCCGGAAAGAAGTCCAAGTGCGAGTGTAGAAAATGTATCTTAAGCGACATATTTGCTCTAATTTTTTTATAATTTTGGAGTAGTTGTTCGACGATCTCTCTGTAATTTGAGCTTTTGTTGTTTCCAAGAAATCCGGAAACAATTTGCCGAAATGAGTTCCAAGCTGCAGCTTCATTTGGTGATAAAATGTGCTCAAACTGTTGGTCTTGCAACAACTTTTTAATTTGCGGACCGTCGAAAACGCCTTCCTTTATCTTTGCCGATGAAAGGTGAGGAAAAATGGTTTTTAAATAGGCGAACGCTTCGCCATCTTTGTTGATAGCTTTCACGAAGTTTTTTATGAGTCCGAGCTTTATGTGAAGACGTGGGAGAAAAAGATTTTCCTTTTTTATGAGTGGTGTATATTTCACGTTGTCGCTGCCGGGGATGAAGTTAACTCTTTCTGTCCAACTCCTCCTGGTGTAATGATGTTGACGATCGCGGCTGTCCCAAAGGCAGAGAAAACAACAGTACTTTGTGAATCGACCTTGTAATCCACAAAGGATACCGATAACCTTAAGGTCGGCACAAACTTTCCAATCGTGCCTCTCATAGGTAAGGCACTTCAGTAGATTGTCCATGACTTCGTATGTTTCCTTGGTGTCAACGGCATGAGCAATTGGAATCGAAGGTTTCTCGTTGCCGTTGTGCAGTAAAATTGCTTTAAGGCTCTGCTTGTTGCTGTCGATGAAAAGACGCCACTCTCCTGGATCGTAAGAGTACCCGAGTTCACCAAATAATCCGGGAATGTCCTTACAAAAACAGATGTTGTCTTTTTTTGTGTAGTACCTTGCGTATGGTTCATGACGCTTCCTGTAGATTGTTGTCACCACACCAGGAGCCAAGAAACCGAACTGTTGCATGCGCGATGCATGCAACTCTGCATCTTCCTTGGAGAGTTTCAATTCTCTAACCCAATCGTTCAGTTCTGCTTGGGAACATAAGCGTTGACCTCCATGCAATGTATATGTTGACTCGCATTCTGATGTGGTTTCTACTGTCTCCGGATCTGATGTTGGATGTATCGCCTCATTATTAGATGCCCATCTTGAAACGGACGGTTGCGGGTCCACTGGTTCTTCGGAAAATGGCACTGGAAAATTCACTGTTGAAACAGCAGCGTAAGTCCATCGTATATTTTTTCCCACGCCTGTTTTTTTGCTAAGACAGAAGTAGCAATCTGTTACATGGCAAAGCGGAGCTCTCCAAAGCATTGGCATGATGATTCTCGGCTGTCGTCTGAAAGAATTTCAATAATAAGTTATATATGTTCTTGAATTTCGTAATCTACACTTACCTTGAGTCAGCTAGCTGTACGTAGCACCTTGGACATAGAGCACTTGGTGTCCACCGCTCATCTATGTTTGAGACCTTTAAATTGAAGCTCTCTTCAAATGAATCTCTCAATTTAGGTGAAAAACAACGCTTGTTTTTTCAGAAACGTATTCTCCGCACATGTAACAAAAATTACTTGGATTGGTATTGCATTCAAATCCTCGCGAACGTTTGCTCATTTTAACTATCGCGTTCGTCGACACTTGTTGAATGAGTAAAATCGATCAATGAAGACCTATTTATACTGTGTATTGTTTAGTATTTTACTGACAGGTACTTATAAATGGGTGTATATTTTTTTACGGTGGCTACATACCTGTTTCACCATGTGTGAGTCTTAAATTTTCCGAATAATGACCACCCTTAAATGTGGGTTGCATTTCTGTAAAAAAATCATACAGGTAGCCAACGGAAAACCCAAATAATTAAAAAAGTCCCCTTTCCTTTTTTCCTTTTAATTGTTCACGCACATTTATTAGCGTTTATTATTTTGCTTACGCAATCATAAAAATTAAATAACCCTTTGTTTATTCCGTTTTGTTAATTCTGAGAATCAAAAAAAAAAAAGAAAAAACCTTACCATAGACAAAGTTGTGCATATGTCGAGCAAATTTTTGAAATTCATACCTTTACTCAATTGCGAATAAAAGCGAAACGCGTGCATCGATTTTCATGATCTTTGTCTCATTTTGCTCATAGGTTATGTGACTTTACGTAAAAGTAATAAGATTTGACATTTTTTTTCATTTTGGATTTTTTATGGATTTAAAAAAAAAAATTTAAATCTTTAGGCAAAAAATAAGTTTTTTCCTTTATATATTCATTTTTAACTTGGAAACTGTTGCTTGTATAGGAAAACAATATATGAACAGATTAAAGGAATTGTAATTTTAAATTTTTTAAAATTTAATTCAATTAAATCGGGCTAGTGGTTCCCGAGTTATGCCGGACGAAACAAATTAACCAAAAAAAATTTTTTAAATTTTTGAAATTCATACCTTTACTCAATTGCGAATAAAAGCGAAACGCGTGCATCCATTTTCATGATCTTTGTCTCATTTTGCTCATAGGTTATGTGACTTTACGTAAAAGTAATAAGATTTGACATTTTTTTTCATTTTGGATTTTTTATGGATTTAAAAAAAAAAAAATTAAATCTTTAGGCAAAAAATAAGTTTTTTCCTTTATATATTCATTTTTAACTTGGAAACTGTTGCTTGTATAGGAAAACAATATATGAGCAGATTAAGGGAATTGTAATTTTAAATTTTTTAAAATTTAATTCAATTAAATCGGGCTAGTGGTTCCCGAGTTATGCCGGACGAAACAAATTAACCAAAAAAAAATTTTTTAAATTTAAAAAAAAAATAATAAAAAAAAAATTTTTATTGCGTTTTTCGAGCTCATGTCAAGGTTATCTACACAGAAAAAATTATCGCATCCGGAGTACATGAAATTTTTTTCAATTTGTTGAGTAGTGTTATTGGACGTTTATAGTAATTTTTTGTGTTTTTTCATGTTGACAACAGAAAACTTCGTATTTGGTGGTAGTATTTTACAAAAAGTAAATACCTTTCAAATAATGGACCTCGGAAGGGAATTGACGCCGCAACACTTATTTTTGTAAAAAGAGTTCGAAAATGTTGGCTCTGACAATTTTTTTTTAAATTATTTCACAAAAATGGAGGCAGTGGCGTTATTCTTCGCTCGATATTCATCAGTTAGACATTATTCGAAAGTTATAGATTATTTTGACTTCTTCTACAAAATATTATTTTACTAAATGTTTCCAAGAACTATGAGTTTTATGAAAACGTCCAATAATACGACCAACGAGTTATTCTAATAATCACTCAAACCTACAACACTATTGAGCCCATAAAGAGACACAAATGACAGTACCTGAAATAGTGTACATATAGTGTGCGAGTGGTGTGCTTATTTCCATGGAATCAATTTAAATGCATTCAAACAGTAATTTCATTTGAAATGAAAATTATTACTTTATTTTATTACTTTGCTCCAACTTCCAGGGAAACGTACTTCGTTCGTATGAAATGAAAATCAACGAAAGAGAAAATATTAAAAACGGACGTGGCCAACTGAAAGATACTCTACCACACTAAGCTGCGCAAAATACATGTGAGTATATTTTAATACGACAACCGTTTATGGTTACTTAGTCTTAATTGATAAACACCGTTCAGGTTGAAAATCACAGAAATAATATAAGAATTAAAATTCAACAGATCGCCCCCTAAGAGTGTTTACATTATATATATATTATGTAGCCTATAAATGAATGAAATATCCTCGCATAGAATTTTTTTATTGTGGAAAAGGCTTAACCCGAATAGTGCTGTAATTATTTTTTTCGAATTTTGAGATAAAACTTTCATGTTATCAGTGGTCTACACCAGAAGCGTTGGAGAATGTTTTTTGTGTGTGACCATATGGTCACACTAGCACCATTCGGGTTAATGAAGACATATTTTAATTTTATATAAATATCTCCAGCCAGTTATATGACTTTATTTTTTATGTATGTACTTCAGTGAAAAATATAGTTTTTTCTAGTTTTTCAAAAAAAAATAATCAAAATTTGTTTGATTTTCTGATAATAAAGAAGAAAGATGAATTGGAGGTTTAGTTTATCAGCCACTAATGCCCAGTTTTTCAGTCAGATGTCATCTCACAGTTAGGTTTAAATCACTGCCAACACATGTTTTTACATTGATTAAATATAGGAACTATGTGTGAGAGCTACATCTACCCAGCCAAAAGAGAGCACCCGAAGAAATTAACCCTTTCGCCAACCCCCCTTCGTACACATGCAAAACTCAACCGGATCTGTGGGATAGATCGCGAGAAAATAACAAAGCAAAAATGCCAAGCATGAAAATCATTTTAGCCATATCTCCTGCGAAAAAGAACATTTTGCAAAAATTAAAAAATACCCACACTATTTTTCGAAAAAGATCTATCTTCGAAAAAAATTTCGAAATTTTCGAATTTTTAATTTGACGTGTAATCTTGCTATTTAAGCGTGAAGACCTGATACTTTCCGCCATATTTTTTCGTAGAACATTTTAGTCCTTAATGTCCTTTCTGAATGGACTTTTTTGATTTTCTCGAAATGAGGGTCAAATTGACCCATAAATAGAGGAGTTAGAGGGTTAAGATTATCCATAAAAATAAACCTCATAAAATTTCACAATATAGTACTGGCAGTTCCAATTAATAAAGAATGAAATATTTGAATTACATTAATAAAACATTAAATTTATATTTTTAAGCAAAAATGTTTAAATAGATAAATTTATACAGAATTTGGTAATAAAACAAATAAGGAAAGGCTAGAGTCGGGCGGGCCGACTATATAATACACTCCACTTTCTATCGGAATACAATTCAATTCAGTAAAAAAGGGAAAAAATTTTTTATGCTTCCTAATCACAGGCTAATATGACCTGGCCCAACATGTCAAATCGAGAATAATATTTGTATCGGGGATATATCCAAAACATGGAATGAAGTGACTAATTTTCACAATAAGTTCTTCCAGTTGAAGTATAACGTGTTATGCTCAATTTTAAGAAATTCTCTGAAAATACGCGGTTTCTGGGGGAACGAAATTTGTATGAGAGCTATATGTAAATCTGAACCGATGTGACCCATTTTAACCACAAGTGTTTCCATTTGAAATATAAGGTGTTTTGCGAATTTAGAGGAAAATCTGTTAAAATATGTGGATTCTAAAGCGGAAAACTTCAAATTGGGAACGAAATTTGCATGGGAGCTATATATAAATCTGAACCGATCTAGCACATTTTTACCACAGGTGTTTCTAGTTGCACTATAAGATGTTTTGCCAATTTTGAAGAAAATCTGTTGTAATATGTGGTATCTAGAGTGAAAAGAGTCAAATCAGGAGTGAAATTCGTATGGGGGCTATATCTAAATCTGAACCGATTTTCTTCAAATTAAATAGCGTTCGTCCTTGTCCCGAAAAACTTCGTTGTGCAAAGTTTCGTTTGGTTCTGGCTACAATTGCGACCTGTATCGTGATTACAACAATAGATGGACAGACGGACAGACAGACAGACGGACATTGCTAAATCGACTCAAAAAGTGAGTCTAAGTCGATCGGTATAATTAACAATGGGTCTATCTCGTTTCCTTTTGGGTATTACAAACAAATGCACAAAGACATAATACTCTCGTGGAGTGTATAAAAACAATAAAGTTTTTTCGGAGATAGGATTCAAACCCGAAACACCTTACCTCAATCGGGCTATAATTGAGTTTTGCATAAAATTCCGCTGCCTAATAATAATATGTTACGACTTTTTGGAAGTCGTTTAAAAGAACTTCCTCAAAAGCGGGAAATATGCATATTTGACTATTGAGATGCGATTAAAATTTGCTTCCTACGGAAGTACTTCAAATTTTTTTGCTGCGTAAATATGAACCTATTTTCTTAAAATATATATAATGAGCGAAGTAGGATAAATGGGTAAACAGACTGCAAGCGTGTACGATCAAATAGCGATCCTATTAACACTAGCACATCTGCAGTTTATGTGCATTAGGGTGGAGTAAATTTTTTGGGGTCTTATATGATTTGCACAGGGATATTGTCCTGGCTCAAGACCATTTTGCATCTATATTTTATACAATGGACATTTATTTAGAAATGACATGGTGGCATTTATTACATGGCCAGATACCACCACTATCATGATATCTGGCTCGTGCAAGTCTTCGTCAGATGGCTTTGCAGCGACTTTTCAACAAAATAGCCGGACTCCTTGAGTAAATAATTCTCACAAACGAATGAGAAGCACAACTCACTTTCCGAATATTCGTTTAAAAAATCGCACCAAATAAAAAAGCACACATGTTACATATATATATGTATAGTTCCCTAGCAATACTTCTGCCGTGCAAACGCTCATTTGTTTTAATTTTTTTGTTCGTTTTATTTAGGTCTGTAATCAATATTCGATTTGAACTGGTATATTATTGTCCTGGGTCAAGATCATTTTGCATCTATATTTTATAGAATGGAAATTTATTTCAAAAAGCAATGCAGACCGGATTTTTTTTTTCATTTTGAGTAATTTTGGTTTCAATTTTAAAAACACTGTCGCATTTATTCCTCTTCCCATTGTGTAGTGATCAAAAAATATTCTGTAAAATATTAATTTTTAAATGCATTTTTGCTTGAGTGTAGTCTAGATGACAAAAAATCGCAATTCGTTCTTCGAATTAAGGAACACTTTATGGTAAAAACATAGCAATACGAAGATACGACATGGTTTCTATTTAGTATTTCATTTGACACTCACAGACACGCGAACACAAGAGGATTTCGATTCGAAAAAGATAATTTTAATTCGAAAAAAAATAATTTATTTAATTCGAAAGCTCAAAAATTAATTTTTAGTTTAATTTTCATTATTTTGGCATTTTCATTATCATTTCTTGTTGTTCGCAGATGAATTAAGTACTTAGTCATGTTATATCGTCGTACTTCAATGTTTTTTATTTATTCGGCTTTCAGTCGGAGAATATAAATACAACATCAATGCAATAATGCAGCTCAAACAGCTTCGACTCGAAACACAATCAACACCATCACCGGTTTAATTTAAAAAAAAAAAAAAAACAATAACAAACACTTTTTTGCCATGATACTCATACCGGGTATATTAAGTGCGTTGCTGATAGCAATATGTCGTGCGGAGGAAACACTTACGGTGGACACCTCAGCGGGTGCCATAAAGGGCACTCTGCTGGAAACACGTCTGGGTACGAAGTTCTGGTCCTTCCGCGGTGTACGTTACGCAGAGCCACCTGTGGGGGAACTGCGTTTTCAAAATCCTCAACCGGTTAAGGCATGGAAACCCAGTGTATTTGATGCCACCAAGGATGGCCCAATGTGTCCACAGGTAACTGTGAACCGAACTTGGCTCTCGGAAGATTGTTTGCGTTTAAATGTCTATACAAAAGATGTGCATGGCGACGCAAAGGGGTTATTGCCGGTTATTGTCTACCTACATCCTGGTGGATTTTATGCTGTCTCTGCCATAAGCGCTTATGCGGGACCACAAAACTTTATGGAACGTGATATAGTTTTAGTGACCATCAACTATCGTTTGGCTTCGTTGGGTTTCATGGCTACCGGCACTGCAGATGCTCCCGGCAATATGGGCCTGAAAGATCAAGTCATAGCGTTCCGCTGGATACAACAACACATTGAGAAATTTGGTGGTGATCCGAAATCAGTTACCCTCTGGGGTTACAGTGCTGGTAGCTTAAGCATTGGTTTGCATATGTTGTCGCCCATGTCCAAGGGTTTATTCCATCGGGCTATAATGCAGAGCGCTTCGCCGTTGGGACAATTTCGTTATAGGACTAATCAGCTTGAATTGGCAGAGAGACAGGCAAAGTTGTTGAAATGTCCGGTGGCACCAGTGAAGGATAGGTCAAATGTCTGAAGACGGTAAGTCGTCCATGTAAATATGTAATGTATGTATATTAGGCTGGCTCGCGGTCGATACAGATGGAAAAAAAATTCCAGTCACCTCACGAATCATCACTAAAGAATTGCTTAGTGATGATTTGTAAAATATTTCGTTCCTAGATCAAGTTGTCTGTGAGCTAAACGCTCCTGAAAGCAACCCTAAAAATTAAATTTTTTCAAAAAATGTGTTTCATTTGTCTTTAAGCGCTTTAAATATAAATTTTGTTTCCTGTCTTAGAGTAACTTATTGGTCGAATTATTGGACATTTATAGTAATTTTTTGTGTTTTTTCGTATTGGCAACTGCAACATTTTTCGTTTTTGGTGTTTGGTGTTAGTATTTAATAAAAATAAATAGCGGCAGTCAATACCTTTCGAATGATGCTTGAATGGTGAACATCGGAAGGAAATTGACGCCGCAGCGCTCATTTTTTGTAAAAAGAGTTTGAAAATTGTGGCTGTGAAAATAGATCTCCTGCTTTGAATTATTTTACAAACATGGAGTTAGTGACGTCATTTTTAGCCAGATTTCATTTTGGCATCATTCCTTCTATTTAATTTTTAATATCACTTCTTACAAAATGTTTCCGAGAAATATGAGTTTTTAGCTGTCACCTTGAAAAACCAAAAAAAACAATATAAACGTCCAATAATACCACCAATGAGTTATTCTAAGACAAGAATAACAATTTTTATTTAAAGTGCTACCAAGGGTCTATTAATTCAGAAAATATTTAGGACAAAAACCAAAATAAACAAGTAAAAAGGCGTTAAGTTAGGCCGGGCCGAATCTTATATACCCTCCACCACGGAGTGCATTCCATAGAATAACCGGTAGATTACCGCCTGTCGACTTTACAAAGAAGTGAAGTAAGTTTAAATGTTGACCTTAAAGTACGATTTGGGAGAAATACTCATATTGTGCGTGTCTACGAAGACAGACGAGTATAACCACTGAATCTCATTATTCTAGCTACCAATTTTATTTTAATTGGTACCATTTTTATCCCTTTCGCCCCATTTTCCGCCTAAAAGTACAATTTTCGAACAAATTCATTATGTTTCACGTCTACACAGTCAGATAAATGCATACACCGAATTTCATGATTTTATCTTCAGCGGTTTGGTTGGTACCATTTTTATCCTCCTTTACCAATTGTATCCCTTAAAAGTACAAATTTCAAAAAAACTTTATATTTTACTTGTCTACGTAATTATAGGAACGTACACACCGAATTTCATGTTTCTAGCTGTTGTCGTATCAAAGGTACAATTGTTATCCCTTTTGTCCCATTTAATCCACTAAATCTTTTTTGTACTTTTTTGTGATTACACGTTACTGGAGGAAGGTACGAAACAAATTTCAAGTGTATAAAATTGGAAATTTTCAATAAACATGCTGAAATACTCTAAATATTAGGGGTATTTTCAGTCCTTGTGAGGGAAAATTTTTTCCTTCTGGGCCGATTTCGCCCACTTTCAATCCCAACCGATCTACAACCATAAGACACATTTAGGCAAAATTTGAACCTCCTAGCTCATTTTGTTCGGCCGCTATCGTGCTTTCAACAGACAGACAGACGGACATGGCTATATCGTCTTAGAATTTTACCACGACCCAGAATATATATACTTTATGGGGTCTCCGATGAATATTTCAAGGTGTTACAAACGGAGGAGGTGGAGAGTATAAAAAATTCACGGGAAAACATGATTTTTAGAGGTCTTTTCAGGAGCGTTTAGCTCACAGATGGCTTGACCCAGTGACGAAATATTTTGCAGATCATCATTAAACCATCGAATCTTCAGTACTGGGCGGTGACCGCTGCAATTTATTTCCGTGACCCATCCTAATGTATAGATAAAGCTGCGGTCAAAGTAATAGCAGCGCATCACAGCTTAAAATTAATTTTTTTATATTTGTTTGCGTGATAATTTTTAAGTGCTGTGTCATGAGAGTATAAGCACGAAATAATTGTCTATTTGGTGATATGTTTTTAATTATTTACTTAATCAATTGTATTATTCGACATTTTGGAGCGGTCAAAATAATAGCAGTTTTCAAAAAATCTTAAGAAAAAGGGATTTTATCTCAAAAAATTTAAGTGTGGTGTCTAAAATGAGGTCTTACTAGCAAAACAAAAAAATAACGAGCTTTGGCACGTTATTATAGTGCCGAATGAAATGGGCAAAAGACTTTTCGGACTCCATTGAACGACGTTATGAGGCAGTAATAAGCGATAACGGCAGTACAACTAAGTATGAAATTCAAGGAAATTTATTATTTAAATTAGTATTCAAAAAAGTCTTCATTTAAAGTGGATTAAAACAAGTAAAATGAGTTAAGTTCGGCCGGGACGAGTCTTATGTACCACGGAGTACATTCCACAGTATTACCGGCAGATTGGAGGCTGTGAACTTTACATAGAAGTGCACTACCATATTAGAAAACTTGTGATCTTTTTATGTAAATCACAATATTTGTTTACTATAAATGTGAGCATGAGACAGCAATCTTAAACAAGTAAGGAAAGGCTAAAGTCGGGCGGGGCCGACTCTATGATACACTCCACTTTCAATCCGAATACAATTCAATTCAGTGAAAACGGGAAGGAGTTTTGTATCCTGTAAATGTATGTGTTTGAAAAAAAGTTAAATTGGAAAGGACATTTGTATGGGGGTATATTGAAACCTGGAACGAAATAGGCGAAATATAATATGTATAGTTTGGCCAAAATCCGCTAAGCATTTGGGGCCAACATTTGTATTTGGACTATATCTAAATCTGAACCGATCTTACCCACTTTCACCATAGCATTTTTTAGTTGGATTATAAGATGTTGTGCCATTTTTAAAGAAAATCGGGTACAATATGTGGTTTCTAGAGCAACAAAAGTCAAATCCGGAGCGACATTTGTATGGGGGCTATATCTAAATCTAAACCGATCTAGCCCGCTTTAGCCAAAGGTGTTTCTAGTTAGATTATACGTTGTGCCAAATTTAAAATCGAGTACAATATGTGGTTTCTAAAGCGGCAAAAGTCAAATCGGGAGCGACATTTGTATGGCGGCAATATCTAAATCTGAACCGATCTTACACAATTTCTACACAAGTGTTTCTAGTTGGATTATAAGATGTTGTGCTAAATTTAAAGAAAATCGGGTACAATATGTGGTTTGTAGAGCGGCAAAAGTCAAATCGGGAGCGACATTTGTATGGAGGCTATATATAAATCTAAACCGATCTTACGCAATTTCCGCATAGGAGTTTCTAGTTAGATTACACAGTGCAACACGAAAAAAAATAACCATATACGGACACCGCTACATGATAAAAGACCAAAAATAAAAGACCCGTGTTTTTTTTTCCCCCCCAAAGTCATGCACTTTTTTTTTATGGGCCCCCAGAGATTTGAGGCCTCGGTGTAATTTTTGGAAAAAAGTGATCATATTCTGAGGCTCATATCTTGCAAACCGTTCGGAATTTTGATTTACTCTCTGAGGCAAAGTTCTAGCTCTTGTCATAAAGAACAAAAATTGTGAACATATAAAATCAAAAAACTTCATCTTCAAGGTCAAAATCGCAAAAAACTTAAAAAAATTCGATTTTTTTTAACCTTTTTTCCCCTGTTCAGGTCCATAAGTAGCAAACCGCTGAAAATTCAGGGAAACAATCAACTACAAAAATGTACCTAAGATCTCAATAAACAACTTTCTAGAACATATGAACTTCCTAGGAATTATTCTTAACACCGTTTAGGTAGCGCTTAGGTAGCCGCAAAATTGAAAAATTTCCCAAAAATTAGATTTTTTTCCTTTTTTGCCCTGTTCAGGTCCATAGGTAGCAAACCGTTAAAAATTCAAGGAAACAATCAACAACAAAAATGTACTTAAGATTTCAATAAACAACTTTCTAGAACATATGAACTTCCTAGGAATTATTCTTAACACCGTTTAGGTAGCGCTTAGGTAGCCGCAAAAGTGAAAAATTGTTTATTCCAGTATTTCTTACCCACACGACATCATCGATGCCATTCAACAAACAACAACAAAGTCGTCGGTCCAAAAATTTGCACTAACAAAACACATGACAATTCAAAGCAGCGAAGTAGTCGCAATCCATTTGTACCAACAACATTAACAACACATATGTAGCCGCAGCACACAATATAAAAGCGACACGACGCTCATATGTGTTGTTAATGTTGTTGGTACAAATGGATTGCGACTACTTCGCTGCTTTGAATTGTCATGTGTTTTGTTAGTGCAAATTTTTGGACCGACGACTTTGTTGTTGTTTGTTGAATGGCATCGATGATGTCGTGTGGGTAAGAAATACTGGAATAAACAATTTTTCACTTTTGCGGCTACCTAAGCGCTACCTAAACGGTGTTAAGAATAATTCCTAGGAAGTTCATATGTTCTAGAAAGTTGTTTATTGAAATCTTAAGTACATTTTTGTTGTTGATTGTTTCCTTGAATTTTTAACGGTTTGCTACCTATGGACCTGAACAGGTCAAAAAAGGAAAAAATCTAATTTTTGGGAAATTTTTCAAGTTTGCGGCTACCTAAGCGCTACCTAAACGGTGTTAAGAATAATTCCTAGGAAGTTCATATGTTCTAGAAAGTTGTTTATTGAGATCTTAGGTACATTTTTGTAGTTGATTGTTTCCCTGAATTTTCAGCGGTTTGCTACCTATGGACCTGAACAGGGGAAAAAAGGTTAAAAAAAATCGAATTTTTTTAAGTTTTTTGCGATTTTGACCTTGAAGATGAAATTTTTTGATTTTATATGTTCACAATTTTTGTTCTTTATGACAAGAGCTAGAACTTTGCCTCAGAGAGTAAATCAAAATTCCGAACGGTTTGCAAGATATGAGCCTGAGAATATGATCACTTTTTTCCAAAAATTACACCGAGGCCTCAAATCTCTGGGGGCCCATAAAAAAAGTGCATGACTTTGGGGGGAAAAAAAAACACGGGTCTTTTTTTTTTGGTCTTTTATCATGTAGCGGTGTCCGTATATGGTTATTTTGAAGTGACTTCAAAAATGTTGCACAGTGTTATATTATAGTTGTGCCAAATTTAAAGAATATTGGGTACAATATGTGGTTTCTAGAGCGGAAAATTTCAAAACGGGAGCGATATTTATATGGGGGCTATATCTAAATCTGAACCGATCTTACCCAATTACTGTATATTAGTTTCTAGTTAGATTATAAGATGTTGTGTGAAATTTGAAGAAAATCGGGTACAATATGTGGTTTCTAGAGCGGAAAATGTCAAATCGGGAGCGACATTTGTATGGAGGATATATCTAAATCTGAACCGATTTGCCTCAAATTAAATAGCGTTCGTCCTTGATACACAAAACTTATTTGTGCCAATTTTTGTTAAGGTCGGACTATAATTGCGACCTGTAATTTGATTACAACAATAGATGGACAGACGGACATTGCTAAATCGACTCAGAAAGTGATTCTAAGTCGATCGGTATACTTAACAATGGGTCTATCTCGCTTCGTTTTGGGTGTTACAAACAAATGCACAAAGATATAATACTTTCGTGGAGTGTATAAATACTAATTTCCATCTATTTTTAACCCTTTTTGTCCCATTTCGCTCGCTAAAACTTTGTTTACTCTTGTTTATTGTTTACTTCAACTCTGCTATCTATTACAAAAATACTATTAATTATATTATGTCATAATAACGTATACGTATCCCGGTGTTAGGTGTGTTGGTATGTTTTTTCATATGATTGGCATTGGGGTAAGATATTGAGATTTGGATGAGATTTATATAATTTAGATGAGATTATATAATAGATAGCAGAGTTGAAGTAAACAATAAACAAGAGTAAACAAAGTTTTAGCGAGCGAAATGGGACAAAAAGGGTTTAAAATAGATGGAAATTAGTATTTATACACTCCACGAAAGTATTATATCTTTGTGCATTTGTTTGTAACACCCAAAATAAAACGAGATAGACCCATTGTTAAGTATACCGATCGACTTAGAATAACTTTTTGAATCGATTTAGCAATGTTCGCCTGTGTGTCTGTCCGTCCGTCTGTCTGTCTTTCCATCTATTCTTGTACTCAAAGTACAGGTCGCAATTGTAGCCAGAACCAAACGAAACTTTACGCAAAGAAGTTTTTCGGTATAAGGACGAACGCTATTTAATTTTAAGAAAATCGGTTCAGATTTAGATATATCCCCCGTACAAATTACACTCCCGATTTGACTCTTTTCACGCTTGATACCACATATTGTAACAGATTTTCTTCAAATGTAGTAAAATATCTTATATTTCCACTAGAAACACCCAGTGAAAATGGGTCATATCGATTCAGATTTATATATATCTTTCATACAAATTTCGCTCCCAATTTGACTTTTTCCGCTCTAGAAACATAACATATTTGATTAGATTATCTTCAAAATTGGCAAAACATCTTATATTTCAACTAGAAACACCCATGTTGAAAATGGGTCAGATCGGTTCAGATTTATATATAGCTCCCATACAAATTTCGCTTCCAATTTGACTTTTTCCACTCTAGAAACCACATATTTATCAGATTGTCTTCAAAAATGCCAAAACATCTTATATTTGAACTAGAAACACCTGTGCTGAAAATATGTTCCATCGGTTCAGATTTATATATATCTCCCATACAAATTTCGATCCCGATTTGAATTTTTCTGCTCTAGAAACCGCATATTTTAAAAGATCTTCTTCGAGTTTGGCAAAATATCTTATGTTTCCACTAGAAACACCCATGATGAAAATGGGTCAGATCGGTTCAGATTTATATATATCTTCCATACAAATTTCGCTCCCAATTTGATATTTTCCACTCTAGAAACATAACATATTTGATTAGATTATCTTCAAAATTGGCCAAACATCTTATATTTAAACTAGGAACACCTGTTGTGAAAATAGGTCAGATCGGTTCAGATTTATATATATCTCCCATACAAATTTCGCTCCCGATTTGAATTTTTCTGCTCTAGAAACCACATATTTTAAAAGATCTTCTTCGAGTTTGGCAAAATATCTTATGTTTCCACTAGAAACACCCATGATGAAAATGGGTCAGATCGGTTCAGATTTATATATAGCTCCCATAAAAATTTCGCTTCCAATTTGACTTTTTCCACTCTAGAAACCACATATTTATCAGATTGTCTTCAAAAATGCCAAACCATCTTATATTTGAACTAGAAATACCTGTGCTGAAAATGTGTTGCATCGGTTCAGATTTATATATAGCTCCAATACGAATTTCGCTCACGACTTGACTTTTTCCGCCCTAGAAACCACATATTTTCATCGAAATTCTTCAAATTGAGCATAACACATTCTACTTGTACTGTTAGTGGGCCACTTTATTCCATGTTTGGATATAGCCCCGGTACAAATATTCTTCTCGATTTGACAAATTGGGTCAGGTTCCCGTTTTCACTTTTATACCGAATTGAATTGTTTTCGGATAGGAAGTGGAGTCGGCCCCGCTCGACTTTATCCTTTCCTTACATGTTTTTCATATGATTGATATTGGGGTAAGATTTTGAGATTTGGATGAGAGTTTGCACTTGGCCTTATAAATACGTGAGCGTATACTTAATATTATTACATTATATTTTAATTAAGTATACGTAATGCGAACAAATTATTTCCCTATTTTGTTCGAGTTTATAGCGTCCCATTTTGCAAATGTCAAATATAAACTGATTTCTGCCTATCTCAAGGTCTCATTTTCTTCCATCGCAGAAACCAATGTTGGATTTCGTGGATACTACCGCCGCTATGTTTGAATTTGAATGGAATCCTGTCCTCAATTGGGTACCCGTGGTAGAACCAGAATGTGGCCAAGAACGTTTCCTCCCTGAAGATCCCTATAAGACTATGCTGAGTGGTAACATTTATAAGGTTCCATTGATTACGGGCATAACACAGTATGAATTCTATTACTTGGGCTATTGTAAGTACAAATAATGGATCAAATGAGATTTTGTTTTTCAATGTTTCCTTCACAGATACTCTACGCAATGACACTCAACGTCAACGATTCAATCAGGATTTTGAAAAATACAATCCCAGGTACTTTTTGTACGAACGTGATACCCCGAAATCCCGTAGCATCAGTCAAGAGATGCGCTCATTCTATTTCCAAAACAAGAGTTTGGAGTTCCCACAATCATTGATACCGTTCGGTGAACTGTACAGTGATGGCTTGATATGTTTCGAATATCATCGATTCCTGCAAATGGTGTCGAAGCATGTTCCCGTCTATACCTATTTATTCACCTACAAAGGACGTTACAGTCATTTCAGAAATCCGGACACAAATCAAACATACGGTACGGCTCTCCCAATTGCAAGATGTGAGGAATAATTTAACGTTTTATTTATATTCACAGGCGCCATGCATCACGATGAGCTGTTGTATTTGTTTAATGCGCCCCTGTTCACGCCCATGTTTACCAGAGACGATCCTGAAAACAATACCGTTGAACGCTTAACCCGCATGTGGTATGAATTTGCTAAGAAGAGGTGGGTAATTGTGGTGGTAAATGTGATGAGATGGATGAGTTTTTATTGTATTTTTTGCATTTCATAGCAATCCTAACAATCCCACCGATGAATACTTAAAAAATCTCAACTGGCCTCACTACGATGGCTCCAAAAAACAGTATTTGGAAATTGGCGACGGCTTGAATGTCAAAGCAAATGGCATCTTCCCCGAGCGCATGCAACTCTGGGACCGACTATTTCCCATACAGGATATGCTGATGGCGAAAGAGTAAAGTTCACGGAATAGTTCATAAAATATAAATATATAAAGTAATTGTCGTTTGATAAGTTGTAAAAGAATATCTTCAAATAAAAATAAGGAAAGTTTAAAATACCAACAATAAAAAAAATGATGTTGATGAGACGATCAAAATACTAAATGGATACAACAGACAGATTCAATTCACGATGGAAGAAGAAAAGGACAACAAATTACCATATCTGGATTCTATAGTCCACAAGGCAACATCATAAAACTAGACTGGTATCAAAAACCCACATCTTCAGGCCGATTAATTAACTTTTATTCAAAACACCCAAGAAGGACAATTTTCAACACCGCGACCAATTTTATCAGAAGAGTACTAGACATAAGTGATGAGGACTTCCACAAAAATAACATAGAGAAAATTAAAAATATTTTATGAAGAAATGACTTTCCCA
Organism: Polietes domitor; assembly: GCA_947397865.1. Lineage (NCBI taxonomy): Eukaryota > Metazoa > Arthropoda > Insecta > Diptera > Muscidae > Polietes > Polietes domitor. The sequence continues at coordinate 149,043,587 of OX377618.1, forward strand.
TAAAAACAATAAGACAATTAATTAAAAATGTACGAAATCCCAAAAGCCACATAGAAAAACCAACAAAGCTGTACAAGACTATAACATATATACCCGGATTCTCGGAAAGATTCAAAAACTCAGACTTATACGACAAAGAAAAATATGAATTAGCCCAAAAATCTCACAACACGGTCAACAATTTATTCAGCAAGACAAAATCAAAAATAAAAAAAGAAGACAGAACGGACGTAGTATATAAAATTAAGTGTAATGGTGACAAGTCCAACTTATGCAATAAAGTATATGTTGGTACTACAAAGACAAAATTAAAAACTAGACTTTCTTCTCATAAATCTGACCTAAAAGCACTTGACAAACCATTAGAGCAAAAAACTGCACTTGCAGCCCACTGTGCACTAAGTGGACACACATCCAACATTGACGACGTAGACATATTAACAGAAGAGAGTAACTACCATAGGAGATATACATTAGAAATGCTCTACATTACGGACGTTCCTACTGAAAAGAGACTAAATTACAAGACACACACAGACAAATGCGCACACATATACAGAAATATCATACACAAGAATAGGAAAGACGGACAGTAGTTGACAAAAACTTCTGAAAGTGGAAGGATCGTTTTGTTTTTTAAAATGTAACTATATTAATTGTTTAAAAATTGCTTGTATATTGATTGTTATTCTTATGTATATTTGTTTAGTGTAACGCCCCTGAGGATGATCGACGAAGTCGTTCGAAATATCGGGAACAAAATTGAAAAATAAAATAATAAACAAACAACATCTTGTTTTTATTTACTTGAGACCTTAAGCCGGACAATAATACAAAACATTAAAATCAAACAGGTGAACTATACACATCATAACAATACCAATAAATATTAGATTGTCCCGCAAAATTTTATTTTTTACTTTGGATTCTCTAGTAGCACTCAAAGGACGTGTACTGACTAAAAAGGAAAGGAATAATAAGAAAAAAATAGTTTCCGAGGCTGACGCTGATCTTCACAATTTTTTTACAAAATTGGTATCAAAAGTTGCACGTAATCTGATATGCAATCAATGCGTATTCTAGTCTAATTATGAACAATTAACATTTTTATTTTATTTAACATTTTTATATTATTTTATTTTATTTTTTTTATTTTATTAAGAGAAAAGGCGATAAAAATTGTATCAACAACGTGGCTGAAGCTATAATTATGAAGAGAAGAAGATATTTTTCGAAATTCGCTCTTTTAAGGGGTCAGATGTGGATGAAGAGATAGAAATTATACCAAAGCCCTGACCAAACGGATAGGCCAAGAATCTTTAAATTTGATACGGACATTCCTCTTACAGAATGAACGAGGCCAAAATCATATTTTTTGCAAAAATCCGTACTTTTTTGGAGTGAACACAGATAAAACAAGTAAGGAAGCGTCCGTCCAGCCGACTTTTATACGCTCAGATATGTATGCAAGTTACATTGTGCAACATTTTTGAAGTCATTTCAAAATAACCATATACGGACACCGCTACATGATAAAAGACCAAAAAAAAAAGACCCGTGTTTTTTTTTTTCCCAAAGTCATGCACTTTTTTTATGGGCCCCAGAGATTTGAGGCCTCGGTGTAATTTTTGGAAAAAAAGTGATCATATTCTCAGGCTCATATCTTGCAAACCGTTCGGAATTTTTATTTACTCTCTGAGGCAAAGTTCTAGCTCTTGTCATAAAGAACAAAAATTGTGAACATATGAAATCAAAAAAACTTCATCTTCAAAATCGCAAAAAACTTAAAAAAATTCGATTTTTTTAACCTTTTTTCCCCTGTTCAGGTCCATAGGTAGCAAACCGCTGAAAATTCAGGGAAACAATCAACTACAAAAATGTACCTAAGATCTCAATAAACAACTTTCTAGAACATATGAACTTCCTAGGAATTATTCTTAACACCGTTTAGGTAGCGCTTAGGTAGCCGCAAAATTGAAAAATTTCCCAAAAATTTTTTAATTTCATTTGTTTTTTCTTTACTTCAACATTGACATACTATGCTATCTAATACAAAAATAATAAAAAAATATTCGTATTATGTTTATAATGTTGATGGCCCTGGACTTGCATATCGCACTCTCTTAAGTTGTGGATCCAAATCGTCCTCCGAATCGTCCGAATCTGACTCTGATTCAGAACTTATGGTGTGCAGAGGCACGTTGCTTCCAGACTGCCCTCCACCATCAGTTTTTTCTTCTTCATATACTTCATTAACATCATACAGGGTGATCTTGTGACTCCACCAACATACCTGAAATGAATTAGAAAAGAAATCAAAAAAGGAATGCAAAACAATGATCAATAAAATTGATATTACCTCTGCAAGCAATGCGTCGAGTTTTTTGCCTTTGTACCGTTTTTCCATGGGCAGTGTGGTTTGGTGAAACCGTTCTCCTTGCTCATCGGATTCGGTAGGGAGTTGTTTAATAAAATCGTCAAAATGAAAATGAAGAAAATGCAGCTTTAAGGTCATCGATGTGCCGATTTTCTCAAAATAATACAGCATTTCTTTCACCCATTCTCTTGCTTCCGGTTCCGCGTCTCGATCCCCTCCCAAGACCCTGGTGCATACACGCTGAAGGTAAATCCATGCCATTGAATGATTTTCATCAAGCGATGAATCAAAGTTACTCTTGAATAACTTTCTAATGTCAGGGCCATTAAGTACGCCTGTTAAATGAACACAAAAAATAAAGACAGAAAAGAAAACATTAACGTAGTGTAAATAGTACAATGAGGTGAACAAAAATTCGTTTTAAATTTACTACAATACCTTTTTTAATTTTGTCATCGCTACGCTTTGGGAAAACGCTTTTCAAATAGTCGAATGCGTTTGGACAATTTACAACGGCCACTTCGATGAATTTTTTAACAATTCCCAATTTTCTTCATAAGTAACACTACTTGATCTACTCATTCCTTCTCTTAATTCTGTCCAACGATCTGGAGTTGGCGGCCTTGGTGATACAAAATCTTCAGGTGCAAGCACTGGTAGTGTTGCTGTTGCAGTTGCTTTATAGATTTTGTTCTTCTCAGCATGTCGATTTAGACGACATGTATAATTTACGCATGCATAGCAACTGGTTGCATCATGATCACCTGGGTGATTAATCCAGTTTACCGGCTTACAATACTTCATACTAACATTTCCTCCACTCAACCATGCCATGAGATTGTTATAACATTGACGACACACTGTATTAGGTGTGTAATTTTCACCGGTCAAGTCTACTTCGTCGAAAAACAACTTATATGCTATAATGAATTCACTAGTTAAAAGATTCTTTTGCTTTTGAAATCTTTTAGAATTTTGTTTTCTGATTTGATGACCGCAAACGTAGCAAAATAAATCAATTTTTTCACATTGCATATTGAAATTGTTAGTTGCCAATGTTGTGTGTGAATTATGCTGTAGCACTTTTTCTATAACTTTGTCCGCTGAGTTCTCGTTGACGTCGCGCTGTGTACTGCCTCAATGTGAGCGTCGTGTCGCTTTTATATTGTGTGCTGCGGCTACATATGTGTTGTTAATGTTGTTGGTACAAATGGATTGCGACTACTTCGCTGCTTTGAATTGTCATGTGTTTTGTTAGTGCAAATTTTTGGACCGACGACTTTGTTGTTGTTTGTTGAATGGCATCGATGATGTCGTGTGGGTAAGAAATACTGGAATAAACAATTTTTCACTTTTGCGGCTACCTAAGCGCTACCTAAACGGTGATAAGAATAATTCCTAGGAAGTTCATATGTTCCAGAAAGTTGTTTATTGAAATCTTAAGTACATTTTTGTTGTTGATTGTTTCCTTGAATTTTTAACGGTTTGCTACCTATGGACCTGAACAGGGCAAAAAAGGAAAAAAATCTAATTTTTGGAAAATTTTTCACTTTTGCGGCTACCTAAGCGCTACCTAAACGGTGTTAAGAATAATTCCTAGGAAGTTCATATGTTCTAGAAAGTTGTTAGGTACATTTTTGTAGTTGATTGTTTCCCTGAATTTTCAACGGTTTGCTACCTATGGACCTGAACAGGGGAAAAAGGTTAAAAAAAATCGAATTTTTTTTAAGTTTTTTGCGATTTTGACCTTGAAGATGAAGTTTTTTGATTTTATATGTTCACAATTTTTGTTCTTTATGACAAGAGCTAGAACTTTGCCTCAGAGAGTAAATCAAAATTCGGAACGGTTTGCAAGATATGAGCCTGAGAATATGATCACTTTTTTCCAAAAATTACACCGAGGCCTCAAATATCTGGGGGCCCATAAAAAAAAGTGCATGACTTTGGGGGAAAAAAAACACGGGTCTTTTTTTTTTGGTCTTTTATCATGTAGCGGTGTCCGTATATGGTTATTTTTTTATTTTTATTATTATTTATTTTTTTATTATTATTTTTTAATGACTTAAATTTGACTCCGTCCTTTTGTCCGTCTGTTGATAGCACTCTAGCTTTTAAACGAAAGGAGGTAGGACGTCCAAATTTTGCATGAATACGTTTTATAGTTGTAGAAAGATACCCCTAATATTTAGAGTATTTCACCACGTTTTTTGAATATGTCTGCTTATATCTGTTTAATTTGTAGGGGGTGAAATAGGTCAAAAAGGGATAAAAATTGTACATATCAAATGACAACAGCTAAAAACAAGATGCATTAGGATGGGTCACGAAAATAAATTGCAGTAGTCACCCCCCAGAAACGAAGATTGGATTGTTTAATGATGATCTGCGAAATATTTCGTCGCTGGGTCAAGCCATCTGTGAGCTAGACGCTCTTGAAAACACCTCTAAAAATCAAGTTTTTCCCGTGTAATTTTTTTGAATTGATAAACTCTTGGAAGCACTTTAAATGAAAATATTTATTCTTGTCTCAGAATAACTAATAGGTCGTATTATTGGACGTTTATATCGTTTTTTTGCGGTTTTTCAAGATGACAGCTAAAAATTCATATTTCTTGGAAGCATTTTGTAGAAATAAATAGAAGCAATCAGCCCACATTTCGAATGATGCCTAAAATGACGTCACTGACTCCATGTTTATACCCTACACCACTTCGTGGGCTAGGGTATTATAAGTTAGTTTCGCGCCAAATGTTTGTAACACCAAGAAATAATCGAGCTAGACCCACCTTTAAGTATATCGATCGGCTTAGAATCACCAGCTGAGTCGATTTAACGATGTCTGTCAGTCCGTCCGTCTGTCCGTCTGCTGTCCATCTAAGCTTGTTCGCACTCTACAGGTCGCAATTGTTGTCCGATTGTCATGAAACTTGGCAGTAGTTATTTTTTCTGGCCAAGGACCATCGGTATTGGAGGAAATCGGTTCAGATTTAGATATAGCCTCCATACAAATGTCGCTCCCGATTTGACTTTTTCCGCCCTATAAAGCACATATAGTACCCGATTTTCTTCAAATTTGGCACAACATCTTATAATCCAACTAGAAATACCTGTGGCGAAAGCCGGTTAGATCGGTTCAGATTTAGATATAGCCCCCATACAAATGTCGCTCCCGATTTCACATTTTCCGCTTCAGAAACCACATATTGTACCCCATTTTCTTTAAAATTGGCACAACATCTAAAAATACAACTAAAAAAACATATGGATATTGATCAATTTTTCCATATCATGTTATATTTACTTTACTCGGAATATCTGCTGGAAAATTGGATCAATTACTTTATTATTTACCATGTACATTAAATTTGATTAAAGATGAATTGATAGTAACTGTATAAATTATATGAACTACATAAAATTGCTTCCATGGGTTTAGTAATCAAAGCGATGTATATATGCAGGGAGTGGTGTAGGGTATTATATAGTGGGCCCCGTCCGACTTTAGCCTTTCCTTACTTGTTTTAAAATAATTTAATACAGGAGATGGATTTTCAGAGCCAAAATTTACAAACTCTTTTTACAAAAATGAGCGCTGCGGCGTCAATTTCCTTCCGATGTTCATCATTTATGCATCATTAGAAATGTCTCGAAAAAGTTGTCAGTGTTCAGTTGTCACTATGAAAAACACACAAAAAATACTATAAACCTCCAACAATTCGACCAATAAGTAACTCTAAAACAAGAATCAAAATTTATATTTAAAGTGCTTTCAAGGGTCCATTATTTCAAGAAAATATTTGACAAAAATGCACGTGAAAAATATAATTTTTAGGGGTATTTTCAAGAGCGTTTAGCTCACAAACGGCTTGATCTAGGGACGAATAGTTTGCAAATCATCAGTAAACAATCCAAATTTTATTTTCGTGGGCTGACTGAAAATTGTTTTTCATTTGTATGGGCCGCGATCCAGCCTAGTGTACATTTCTCTAATTGGGTGGAGACATAATATAAACGTATTTTTTAAATTCGTACTTGTAAGGGGTAAAATGGGGATAGAGGTATAAAAATCGTACCAACCAAACGGTTGTAATTAGGATAATGAAATTCGGTGTATACATCCATCTGATTGCGTAGCCACGTAACATAAGACACGAACGATAAAAAGGTTTTTCCAATATCGTACTATCAAGGGATACAATGGGAACATAGGGATGAAAATGGTACCAACTAAACGGCATAAGTGCGCAGAGACGTAAAATAAAGAGATTTTCGAAAGTCGTACTTTTAAGGGGTGAAATGGGAAAAATGGTACCAACCAAATGACCGCAGTTCGGCTATTCGGTATATACATTCTTTTGATTACATAGACTCCCAAAATAATAAGATTTTTCCAAATTCGTACTTTTTATTTTGAATTTTTTAGAATCATAAAATTAGGTTATCTTGCTCTGTGTACGGAGAGATAATGGATTTTCATTAAAATAGGATGGAAATACAACCCACCAAACTACTGTAGCTGAAAATGCACCCACTGTCTCCCTATATTTCGGGTATTAAAGTTTTTTTGCATATTGCTACCTGTTTTAACCCATTAGTGCATAGAGTCCCTTAAAGGGACATAAAAAGAGAATACCTCACGCCCTGTGTAGTTGACATACCAATAAAACAGCTATCAGGCAATTTCTTGTTTAAGTGTGCATCTTTATATGCTCTTTATTAAGCTGAATATGAAAAACGAATTTCAAAAAATCTGAATTCACTTGACAGCCAGCTAAAAATTAAATAAAACTAAAAGTAATTGTGTTGGTATCACATTTTGGTGTTTATTCTGTTTAAACTAATTATAAACTATAAATTTGCTGTTAAAATGTTTTAATTTGTTTACTGTAGGTTGTTCTATTGAGTGTCTCTTCTAGGGGACGCTGCACACTGGTCCCAAATCCATTTTTTATGGCATAAAGTCGAAAAAAAAACATACAGTCTTGTAATTTTGCACATTTGCTAGACATATCATACGCAAAAAATAAAAATAAAATTGGGCCGATCGGACCACGCCCACTACCACCTCCCATATAAACTCAATATATGACCAACATAATTATCACCCTGTATTGGTACAGGGTGACCAAAAACAAAATTTTATGAAAGCTTAAAAGAATGGAGAGTTGTTTATTTTGACGAAATGTGGTTTTCTAAACATTATTACAAAAGCAAAATATAGCATAAATACTTTAAACTGCAATTTAAATAATTATTTCAAGAGATAAGTATACATATGTACAAAAAGGTGAATGATGTTGTGTACCATTTTAAAGGTACTTTCAATACCTTTTAAATAAAATATTGATGGGTCTCGTAGACAAAACTAATTCAGAGATATAATCATATATATGCCTATGGCTAATCAAAAACTGTGCTAAAATAAAATGACAATTTTTGGAGTTTGCCGAAAAATGCTGACGAGATATTAATTCCACCATAAACTATAACCTCAGACGAACACTTTCACATTTACACTTTGAGTCAAGTTGAGTCATACATATAACTTTTGGTCCACGACATTTATAGATTATGTTCTCTACAAATCACAAAATTACAATACCTATGAATACTTACAAGACCACAATAATCATAAAATGTTAAATATAATTTTTCAACTACTAACTCTTGCCGTCAATTTTCATAATATAGTCACTTTATTATTTTCTTTTTAAGTCTTGATTTTAATTAATTTGTAAAACTGCTTTATATCAAAATTAATCCCACTTTTTTGAACCGCAAAGTTTAAGTACCATTCAGGCTTGTGGTGTTGCCACCTAATTTTCTCCAGTATATTTTTTTGATCGATTGGAGTGTTGCCATAAAGAAAATATATACACATTTACCACTTTCCAATTTTAATTTTTTTGAATTTCTGCCAAAAAAAATGGATTTGGGACCATAGTGCGCTGTGCCAACAAATCAGTTGAAACCTTTATTCTGTTATAGATGAACAGTTCCAGAATATTGAATGAATTTGAAACTTTTGGTGGGAAACAGAGACTTACCTCCTTTGAGATCTCAAAACGTTTCACTTGAATACGTCCTAAAAATAACCAACAACTTACAATTTAAACCATTTATCGCAAACAAATAACTCTTGTTCGCACCTTAAATGAATGCTTGATTTTGAATTGAATATATGTACATTCATACATACATGTTTAAAATTCAATAAGTGTTTTTTCAGGGGGTTTTTTTGTACTTCAGTTTGTTCACATTGTGTGTGTGTGTGTTGACGAGCAAATATGTCCAGATACAAACTTTCCTTTCGCGAGCACAGACAATTCCCGGTAAAAATCCCCGGATTTTGATATGGGGGCAACGCGCATATTATGATGACTAATTAGTTGCATTTTAATTGTTTATACGTTCCATCAGAGCATATTAATTTACCATAAAAACACACCGACACTCGTATACGAGGGCAGCTGAATAAGTGGACAGATAACACTGTGCTACATCCAAAAAAGAATGAAGGTCAATACTTTGAGTTGTTGTCGAGTAAAACGAGAATATGTTATTGAAAATTTACAGAACCCACAAAATCTTGACTTACGGGTACGAAACGGGTTTGTGTACCTTCACACACTTATAAGCCTACAACTTATATATAACTAACCGAATTTAAAACTAGTAAAGAAAGACTAAAGTCGGGCGGGGCCGACTCTATGATACACTCCACTTTCAATCCGAATACAATTTAATTCGGTGAAAAAGTGAAAACGGGAAGGATTTTTGTATCCTGTAAATGTATGTGTTTGACAAAAAATTTTAAATCGGAAAGGACATTTGTATGGGGGTATATTGAAATCTGTAACGAAATAGGTGAAATATAATATGTATAGTTTGGCCAATATCGGTTAAACATTTGGGAGCGACATTTCTATAAGCGCTATATCTAAATCTGAACCGATCTTAGCCACTTTCACCATAGGTTTTTTTCTTGGATTATAAGATGTTGTGCCAAATTTAAAGAAAATCGAGTACAATATGTGGTTTCTAAAGCGGCAAAAGTCAAATCGGAAGCCACATTTGTATGGGGCTATATCTAAATCTGAACCGATCTTACCCAATTTTTGCACAGGTGTTTCTAGTTGGATTATAAGATGTTCTACCAAATTTAAAGAAAATCGGGTACAATATGTGGTTTCTAGAGCGGAAAATGTCAAATCGGGAGCGACATTTGTATGGGGGCCATATCTAAATCTGAACCGATCTTACCCACTTTCTGCATAAGTGTTTCTAGATGGATTATAAGCTGTTGTGCCACATGTAAAGAAAATCGAGTACAATATGTGGTTTCTAAAGCGGCAAAAGTCAAATCGGGAGCTACATTAGTATGGGGCTATATCTAAATCTGAACCTATCTTATCCAATTTTTGCATAGGTGTTTCTAGTTGTATTATAAGATGTTGTGCCAAATTTAAAGAAAATTGGTTACAATATGTGGTTTCTAGAGCGGAAAATGTCAAATTGGGAGCGAAATTTGTATGGGGGCTATATCTAAATTTTGACCGATTTGCCTCAAATTAAATAGCGTTCGTCCTTGAACCACAAAACTTACTTGTGCCAATTTTTGTTAAGATCGGACTATAATTGCGACCTGTAATTTGATTACAACAATAGATGGACAGACGGACAGACAGACGGACATTGTTAAATCGACTCAGAAAGTGATTCTAAGTCGATCGGTATACTTAACAATGGGTCCATCTCGCTTCCTTTTGGGTGTTACAAACAAATGCGCAAAGATATAATACTCTCGTGGAGTGTATAAAGAAAACACTTGGACCTTTCGAACGATATATGTATATATACTTGTGGAATCTGTGTGTAATTGTACATCAAACAGATATTGTTTAAATTTTTACGCCATTTTCTAACTTTGGGAATGTTTCTTCACTTTACTTCGTAAGGTAACCTACTACGTGTGAATTTATTTAAAAAGGTCGTTTTGTATGGAGTAAACCCTTGTGTTTGAGGTTCTGCAGTTTTCGGTCATTTCAGTTAACATCTCACAAAATTTTACGAATTTTTAGAATTCATTAAATGGATAAAAGTGACAAAAAATTACTGGATTTGCAGATTTATCATATTTTTCCAAAAAATAGCTGAATTTCCAAATTTTCGGGATAATGTGTTCCAAACTTTTGTCTTTATTGTCATTTTATCTGTTTTGATGAATTTTTTGTATTTTTGTTGGATCTCAATTTCGTTGGAAAGACGAACATGGCTAAATCGATTTAAAAAACAAGTAAGGAAAGGTCGGCTCATACCTTAATACCTTGATACCCTCCACTTTCTACTATGTGGTCTCTAGAGCGGAAATAGTGATATCGAGACCGATATTTGTATGGAATCTATATATAAATCTGATCCGATCTGACGCATTTTCAACGTTGATGTTTCCATCTGAAATATAAGGTGATGAGGTCTCGAGAGTGGAAAACTTTTAATAGAGAGGAAAATTTGAATGGGAGCTACATATAAATCTGAACAGATCTGACTCATTTTCGCTGACTGTCTTCTGCTGTTGTTCTCAGTACCTCTAGTATGTTTGCGGGCCAAGGACGAACACTATCCAATATGAAGAAAATCGGTTAAGATATGTGGTCTCTAGAGAGGAAAAAGTTAAATCCAGAGTAAAATTTCCTATGGAAGCTATATATTTAAATCTGAACCGATCTGACTCACTTTCACTATAGATGTTTCTAGCTAAAATTTAAGGTACTGTGCAAAATTTGAGACAAATCGAGTAAAATATGTGGTTTCTAGGGCGGAAAAGCCAAATCCAGAGGGACATTTAAATTTAAATCTGAACCGATTTTCTGCAAATTAAATAGTGTTCGTCCTTGGCCCGCAAACATACTAGAGGTACTGAGAACAACAGCAGAAGACAGTCAGCTGAAGGGGCAGTCGACACAATGCTGAGCATCGAAGAAAATTGGAACACTGTCACCACATTTAAAGTCACAGTAAACCGTGAGCTTCGGGCAGCGGAAGGAAAGGAAGGATGATGACGAAAAGGAAATATGACCGGGTAGAGGTATTTGAAAGCGAAAGTAATACCTGAAGGCAGTACCTCTACAAATCACAAAATTACAATACCTATGAATACTCACAAGACCACAATAACCATAAAATGTTAAATATAATTTTTCAGCTACTAACTCTTGCCGTAAATTTTCATAATATTGTCACTTTATTATTTTCTTTTTAAGTCTTGATTTTAATTAATTTGTAAAACTGCTTTATATCAAAATTAATCCCACTTTTTTTGAACCGCAAAGCCTAATTTGCTCCAGTATATTTTCTTGATTGCTTGGAGTGTTGCCATAAAGAAAATATATACAAATTTACCACTTTCCAATTTTATTTTTGGATGGATTTGGGACCATAGTGATGTGTATGGAAGGACTTAAGTTTTACTTAGTGTCGGATTATGTATGTGGGTGGTACTGGAAGATTGTGGCAATTGTACCCAGCTTCCACTTACGTAAATAATTGTAAAAACATGAATAAATATGAAGTCATAATGGATTTCAGGCACCGGTATAGGAGATATAAAGGATTTAATTTTACCTACGACAATTGTGTGGGAGGTACTAGCAAGGGCGTGGTCAAAGCATAAATATTTTTTGGTTAAAATATCAAATTGCAAATGATTTGGATTACCCGTATGGATGTTATGTGGGTTTTATTGTATCCAAAGTTTATTCCACTTTGTGTGGGAGGTACCAGAAGGGGTGTGGCAATATCACCCATATTCCATGCGAATATAACTTCTATAAAAGCATTGCCAAATAGCAAATTTCACCGTATTCCGATCATCTGTATAGAAGTTATAACAACTTTAATTTTACGTAGTTTATTAAAAAAAGTATTAAAATCGGTCAAGTATTTCAGGATTTTTATACACTCCACGAAAGTATTATGGCTTTGTGCATTTGTTTGTAACACCCAAAAGGAAGCGAGATAGATTAGATTGTATAAGTATACCGATCGACTTAGAATCACTTTCTGAGTCGATTTAACAATGTCCGTCTGTCTGTCCGTCTGTCCATCTATTGTTGTAATCAAATTACAGGTCGCAATTATAGTCCGATCTTAAAATTGGCACAAGTAAGTTTTGTGGTTCAAGGACGAACGCTATTTAATTTGAGGCAAATCGCTTCAGATTTAGATATAGCCCCCATACAAATGTCGCTCCCGAGTTGACATTTTCCGCTCTAGAAACCACATATTGTACCCGATTTTCTTTAAATTTGGCACAACATCTTACAATCCAACTAGAAACACCTGTGCAAAAATTGGGTAAGATCGGTTCAGATTTAGATATAGCCCCCAAACAAATGTGGCTTCCGATTTGACTTTTGCCGCTTTAGAAACCACATATTGAACTCGATTTTCTTTAAATTTGGCACAACAGCTTATAACCCAAGAAAAAAAAACCTATGGTGAAAGGGGCTAAGATCGGTTCAGATTTAGATATAGCGCAAATACAAATGTTGCTCACAAATGTTTAACCGATTTTGGCCAAAATATATTATATCTCACCTATTTCGTTCCAGATTTCAATATACCCCCATACAAATGTCCTTTCCGATTTAACATTTTTTGTCAAACACATACATTTACAGGATACAAAAATCCTTCCCGTTTTCACTTTTTCACCGAATTAAATTGTATTCGGATTGAAAGTGGAGTGTATCATAGAGTCGGCCCCGCCCGACTTTAGCCTTTCCTTACTTATTTTCACTGTAATCGTGATTTTTTTATTTTTTCCAAAAATACGTATAAAATATTTTTATGAGAAAAATACATAGACAAACTTTCGAAACAATAGCAGCTATCGAGTTGAAAAATCGTTCCGCTTAACATGGTATAACTAACATAAGTCACAAATTTTATAGATAAATGTAGAACACTTCTGGTGGTTTACGTAGCTAAAATGCGTTGCTGGCACGAAATAATTAAGAAAAGATATTTCGTTTTAATTTTCAATAGTTTCTAATAAAGTTTTAATAAAATCCTTAAATGCTTTCAAAAGTTATTCTCAGAATTGTAGAATTGATGAATATAAGTTTTTATTTGAAAAGAACCGAATTTAAAGAATAATATTGATGTTTATAACAAGACAGGTTTCAAAGGACTAAGAAAATTTTAAAATATAGTACAGAAAGATTCTATGATTGAAAAACACATTCACATCAGTTATCGAGTACATCAGTCAGACGAACGGACCGACATTGTTCAAAAAGCTTAGAATGACGTGAAACGGATTTGGTCCACAGATACTTAGGATCTTAAGTCTCTTCTTCAATGCGTTACACTTTCTATCCCAAATGATAGACACCCTCCTACTATGTATAGTGTGGGTATACATGTGTGGATATATGTATTCAATTCCCTCCGATCAAAAATCAATTTTCCTTATTTTATTTCTACTAGCTTTTTGTTTGCGGTTTGTTCTGGATTTAGTCACCCTGACAAAACCCCCGTATCAATGCGCTCTTTCGAATGAATAGCGCTTTGTTCGTCCGCTTTCTACGAATGACTATAAATACAACCAGCATAGCACAGTGTGTTTCAAATCACTTCGGTTCGAAGCTCAACAAACACTTAAACACACAGCTTGCAATGCTGCTCATTACGGGTATTTTCAGCGTATTGCTGATAACAATGGGTCAGGCTAAAGAAACAATTAATGTGGACACCTCCTCGGGGGCCATCAAGGGCGTGCAGATGGAAACACGCTTTGGCAACAAGTTTTGGTCATTCCGAGGTATACGCTACGCAGCGGCGCCGGTAGGGGAACTACGTTTTGAAAGCCCTCAACCTGTCAAGGCATGGAAACCCACAGTATTTGATGCCACCGAAGACGGTCCAATGTGTCCACAGGTAACTGGGAATATAAGCAAACTTTCGGAGGATTGTTTACGTTTAAACGTCTTTACAAAAGATGTGAATGCTGCTGCTGGCAAGAGGTTGAAACCGGTTATTGTATACCTACATCCGGGAGGATTTTATTCGGGCTCCGGCATAAGTGGCAATGTGGGCCCGCAAAACTTTATGGAACGTGATATAGTTTTAGTGACCATCAATTATCGTTTGGCCTCGTTGGGTTTCTTGGCTACCGGCACAGCAGATGCTCCCGGTAATATGGGCCTGAAAGATCAGGTGATAGCTTTGCGCTGGATACAACAACACATTGATCGGTTTGGTGGTGATCCGCAGTCAGTTACCCTCTGGGGTTACAGTGCCGGCAGCTTCAGCATTGGTTTGCATATGTTGTCGCCCATGTCCAAGGGTTTGTTTCATCGGGCTATAATGCAGAGTGCTTCGCCATTGGCTCAATTTCGTTATGGGAACAATCAAACTGAGTTGGCAGAGAAACAGGCAAAGTTACTGAAGTGTCCGGTGAAACCAGTAAAGGATATGGTCAAATGTTTGAAAACGGTGAGTCATAGATATTATTATTATTTAGACAATGAATAAATAACACTCATCTTCTCCAGAAATCCATGATGGACTTTGTAAATACCACGGCTGAAATGTTTGCTTCGGATTGGAACCCCATCTACAATTGGTTGCCCGTGGTGGAACCAGTCGGTGGCCAAGATCGTTTCCTCCTCGAAGATCCCTATAAAACTATGATGAGCGGTAACTTCTACAAGGTTCCCATAGTCATGGGTGTGACACAGTATGAATTCTATTCTGCTGGATATTGTAAGTCTACAATTTGAATGTGATCATAACAGACAGAACAGACATATTGAACTCCTCTGCTCTCGTAGATACTCTAAAAAACGACACCCAACGCCAGCTATTTAATCAGGACTTTGAAAAATACTCTCCCATTTATTTTGTATACGATCGCGATACCCCGAAATCTCAAAACTTAAGTCAAGCCATCAATAAGTTCTATTTTCAAAACAAGAAGTTAGAATTCCCACAATCTTTAACGAAATTCGGTGAATTGTACAGCGACAGTTTGATATGTTACGCATATCATCGTTTCCTGGAAATGGTCTCGAAGCATGTACCCGTCTATACCTATTTATTTACCTATACTGGGCGTTATAGCCATTTCGAGGATCCCGACACCAATAAAACATACGGTAAGTATTCTATCTACACTTTGAAATGAATTGAAATGAAGTTAATTGGAATGTAAATTCATAGGTGCCATGCATCACGATGAGCTTTTGTATTTGTTTCATATACCCGGCTGGACACCCATTTTTACAAAGACCGATCCGGAAAACAATACCATCGAAAGATTAACCCGAATGTGGCATGCCTTTGCTGAGAAGAGGTAAGCGATAGCAAACTGTTATATACTGTTATACCCTCGACCTCAGTGTTTTACTGGGAATTCAGAGTTTGTGCATTTGTTGGGTCCACCTTATAGTATATCGGTCGACTTGGCCTCACTTTCGTAATAGATTTCGTTGTATGCATCGATCATATTTTCATATAATACGAGTACAGGTCGATATTATAGGCAAATCTCAACAAAATTTCGAATTGGTCAATGTTTTTATATACACTTAGAGCAAAAAGTATGTTATGAACAGTAGGATGGGTCACGAAAATGAAGATTGGATTGTTTAATGATAATCTGCAAAATATTTCGATACTGTGTGAAGCCATCTGTGAACCAAACGCTCCTGAAAACACTTCTAAAATTCATGTTTTTCCTGTGTAATTTTTTTCATGTTGCATTTTTGTCCGTTTTTTTCTGAATTAATAGAGCCTTGAAGGAACTTTATATACAATTTTTTATTCTTGTCTTAGAATAACTCATTGGTCATACTATTGGACGTTTAGATTGTTTTTTTGTGGGTTTTCCAGGTGACAGTAAGAAACTCATATTCCTTGGAAACATTTTGTAAGAAGTGTTATCTATATATATAAAAATGAATCTGTGTTTGTATGTTTGTTTGTTTGTTTGTTTGTTCCTTATAGCAGCCTAAACTACTGAACCGATCTTCTTGAAATTTTCACAGTATGTTCATGCTGAACCGGTGGTGAAAATAGGCTATATAAATTTTTGATATTTTCAGTGGGCGTGGCACCTCCCACACAAATTGGGGATTTATTCGTTTTTTAATAAATTAGCATATTCGGAATACCGTTGCAGCTAGAGTCTTGAATTTTTGCGAAGGTTCACTAATTATTAGTCTGCACAGTTGTGTCAAAAAGGGGCGGTATTGGAAAAGTGGGCGTGGCACCTCCCATACAAAGTTAAAACCTATTATTGAATATTGTCAGTTCTATGACACCTAGAGTGCTGAAATTTTGTGTAAGTGCATCTAGCATCAATGAGCATAACTGTGCCAAAAATGGGCGGTATTGGAAAAGTGGGCGTGGAACCTCCCATACGAAGTTAAAACCTATTATTGAATATTGTCAGTTCTATGACACCTAGAGTGCTGAAATTTTGTGTAAGTGCATCTAGCATCAATGTGCATAACTGTGCCAAAAATGGGCGGTATTGGAAAAGTGGGCGTGGAACCTCCCATACGAAGTTAAAACCTATTATTGAATATTGTCAATTCTATGACACCTAGAGTGCTGAAATTTTGTGTAAGTGCATCTAGCATCAATTCGCATAGTTGTGCCAAAAGTGGGCGTGCCACCTCCCATACGAAGTTAAGACCTATTATTGAATATTGTCAGTTCTATGACACCTAGAGTGCTGAAATTTTGTGTAAATGCATCTAGCATCAATTCGCATAGTTGTGCCAAAAATGGGCGGTATTGGAAAAGTGGGCGTGGCACCTCCCATACGAAGTTAAAACCTATTATTGTGCTAGCATCAATTCGCATAGTTGTGCCAAAAATTGGCGGTATTGGAAAAGTGGACTTGGCACCTCCCATACGAAGTTAAAACCTATTATTGAATATAGTCAGTTCTATGACACCTAGAGTGGTGTAGTTTTGTGTAAGTGCATCTAGCATCAATGTGCATAGTTGTGCCAAAAATGGGCGGTATTGGAAAAGTGGGCGTGGAACCTCCCATACGAAGTTAAAACCTATTATTGAATATTGTCAGTTCTATGACACCTAGAGTGCTGAAATTTTGTGTAAGTGCATCTAGCATCAATTCGCATAGTTGTGCCAAAAATGGGCGGTATTGGAAAAGTGGGCGTGCCACCTCCCATACGAAGTTAAGACCTATTATTGAATATTGTCAGTTCTATGACACCTAGAGTGCTGAAATTTTGTGTAAGTGCATCTAGCATCAATTCGCATAGTTGTGCCAAAAATGGGCGGTATTGGAAAAGTGGGCGTGGCGCCTCTTATACGAAGTTATTATTGAATATTGTCAGTTCTATGACACCTAGAGTGCTGAAATTTTGTGTAAGTGCATCTAGCATCAATTCGCATAGTTGTGCCAAAAATTGGCGGTATTGGAAAAGTGGACTTGGCACCTCCCATACGAAGTTAAAACCTATTATTGAATATAGTCAGTTCTATGACACCTAGAGTGGTGTAGTTTTGTGTAAGTGCATCTAGCATCAATGTGCATAGTTGTGCCAAAAATGGGCGGTATTGGAAAAGTGGGCGTGGCACCTCCCATACGAAGTTAAAACCTATTATTGAATATTGCCAGTTCTATGACACCTAGAGTGCTGAAATTTTGTGTAAGTGCATCTAGCATCAATGTGCATAGTTGTGCCAAAAATGGGCGGTATTGGAAAAGTGGGCGTGGCACCTCCCATACGAAGTTAAAACCTATTATTGAATATTGTCAGTTCTATGACACCTAGAGTGCTGAAATTTTGTGTAAGTGCATCTACCATCAATGTGCATAGTTGTGCCAAAAATGGGCGGTATTAGAAAAGTGGGCGTGGCACCTCCCATACGAAGTTAAAACCTATTATTGAATATTGTCAGTTCTATGACACCTAGAGTGCTGTAATTTTGTGTAAGTGCATCTACCATCAATGTGCATAGTTCTGCCAAAAATGGGCGGTATTGGAATAGTGGGCGTACCACCTCCCATACGAAGTTAAAACATATTATCGAATAGTGTCAGTTCTATGACACGTATAGTGCTCAAATTTTGTGTAAGTGCATCTAGCATCAATGTGCGTAGTTATGACAAAAATGGGCGGTAATGGAAATGTGGGCGTGGCACCTCCCATACGAAGTTAAAACCCATTTTCGAATATATGCCGTTCTATGGCAGATAAAAAACTGAAATTTTATGTAAGTGCATCTAGCATCAATGAGCGTAACTGTGCCCAAAAAACGGGCGATATTGGAAAAAAGGGCGTGGTACCTTCCATACGAAGTTAAAGCCTATTATCGAATATATTCAGTTCAATGACAGCTACAATACTTATCTTTTGTGTGAGTGCATCTAGCATATACCTGCGTAGTTGTGCCAGAAATGGACGGTATTGGGAAAGTGGGCGTGGTACCTCACATACGAAGTTAAAACATATTATCGAATATGGTCAGTAGGTGTCATAGACCTAGAGTGCTGAAATTTTGTGTGAGTTGATCCAGTGTAAATAGTTGTGCAAAGATGGGCGGAAAGTGGACGTGACACTTCCCATCTGAAATTAAACCCGGTTTTAGAGTATTTCGACACCGAGATGGGCGGAAAGTGGCCGTGACCCTTCCCATACGAAATTAAAACTAGTTTTTTGAGTATATTCTACAACAATATTCCTATATTGTTGTGTGAGTTTATTTAGTTGTAACCTGCTTAGACAATATGCAAATGGGCGGGATTTGAAAGGCGCATTTTTGATTTGAATTTTGTAAAATTACACGTTTTCTGTGGATTTTCTTAGCACAACAGTAAAGAAAGGTTATAAAAAGAAAAATATTCATTCGCCAACAGCCAACTTAAGTCAAGAAAACGGAAATTATATTAATTTTTTAGTTTTTGTGTTGTTTGATTAGTGAACAATTTGATTGATTTTCTGTGTTTTGAATATAATGTAATTTCATCTTACGAATGAAGGTTTTTGTTTAGGTAATTGAAAGGAGGAGAATCACACTTAACAAAAAATCAATTTGATTTTTCAACTATTCGCCGTAAACTAACGTTCTCCATGGAACATATCCATTTCTTTATTATCTCAGGGAAGAACCTTGATTATAATTGGTACATATATTACCGATCAGGACAACAATTAATAAGAAAGCAGAGTTTAATTTTACCGTTTGTTTTTTTTTTTGCCTGGCGAAGCGGGCGGGGGTTCAGCTAGTGAAATATAAATGAGACCTGATGACATCACTGACTCCATGTTTGTAAATTAATTTAATACAGAAGATGGATTTTCAGAGCCAACATTTTCAAACTCTTCCGATGTTCATCATATTGACTGCCATTATTTAGTTTTTATAAAATACTAACAGCAAATACGAAAAAAAAATTCATTTGTCACTATGAAAAAACACCAAAAATTACTATAAAGGTCCAATAATTCGAGCAATAAATTACTCTAATACAAAAATCAAAATTTATATTTAAAGTTCTTTCAAGGGTCTATTATTTCAGAAAAAACAATTCGACAAAAATGCAGCACAAAAAAATACACGGGAAAAACATGATTTTTAGGGGTATCTTCAGGAGCGTTTTGCTCACAGACGGCTTGATTTAGGAACGAAATATTTTACAAATCATCATTAAACAATCCAAACTTTATTTTCGTGGGGTGACTGGAAATTGTTTTTCCGTTTGTATGGACATCGACCCAGCCTAATGAACAGTAGCGATTGTCTGCTGCCTATCAGCAGGCACTTTTCCGGTATTACAACAGTTTTTCTGTAATAATAGCAGTTTTTCTGCAAACTCGAATTAGCATTAACACTGCTAAAGAGTTTGCAGTCTTCCAAAAATGCCTGCTGTTAATTAAAATTTAAAATAATTCACAATTTAAAAGCCATTTAGATTGGCGGCGAAAACAATTTCAACCAGAATTTCCTTTTATATTAGATTGAGACAATATGCGTATCATTAAAAAACATCAGTGGTATTAAATTGCCTTGTAATATTCTTTATTCTAAAAAGTCTTGTTAATATGTATATTACACTGCCAATAGTATTCTGTTCATATGTTTAAATTTTCAAGAAAAAGTGTTTTCTTTACTGGTAAAAACAGCAAACAGCTGTTTGCTATTTCAGCAGCTACAAAACTGCTGTTTCTTTTCAGCAGAAAAACTGCTCTTTCAGCAGACTTTCTGCTTTCGTTAACTGACAAATTCCTTTGAGCGAAACACACGTCCCTCTGGCTTAAAATTCTTACCAGATTAAATTCTTTAAAAGAGAAAACTAGAAAATGTATTAATACTTTCTGATATTTCCACCCTACATCAACACTTAACTGATATAGACCCACATTTAACAATGACCTTAGAATAAACAAAATTAACGATGTCTGCCTGTTCTTTGTCCTATATCCTTTTTATAGAAAGTTTTTTTTAACATCTACACTTACTATTCAAAACCATGTCTGGGACATGGACTAGAAAGTGGTTCAGAGTATCACATATTCGGCCATGTCTAACCTTTCCCTTTCATTACTTGTTTTTCTCTCTAAATTAAAATTCTATTTTTTTTATAGCAATCCTAACAATTGGACTGATGAATACTTGAAGAATCTTAGATGGCCTCTGTACGATGACAGCAAGAAACAGTACCTGGAAATCGGTAATGAAATGAATGTCAAAACGAATGGTATATTCCCTGAGCGTATGCAATTCTGGGATCGTACATTCCCCCTACAGGATGTAATTGGAGAATTTTAATAATAAAAAATATTGAAATAATGATAAATTGTGTTTAAAATGTAAATTATATTTGGATTATATTTAATGAATCACCCAATTAAGACACAGCAAATACTACATTACCAAATAATTTTGGGTGCAAGTCATAAATAATATTAAGACTATTTTTAGCTTAAAATTACAAATAGAAATTGTCATTTTACTTGCTAAATCAAGTGATATTATTTATTGCTTATTTACTACGTTACCAGACAGTTTTTTTGTAATTTTGGTATTTTTTCTTTAATTGTAAAATAGTAAAGTTAGGGAAAACCATTTTTTTAATTAATGCATATTTTTAGTTAATTTTGCGAATCTGATTCAACACTGTTCCTACGTGAAGGTAATAGCCAGACATTTTGTAGCCCTTACTTATACCTTCTGTTTAATGTATAACCTGACATGCTCGGACGTATACTGTCAAAATTATAGTACAAATATTAAAGGTACCTTCGACGAAATTTGCCTTTTAAGTAAAAATTAAATAAAAACAAGTAAAAACGGATTAAATTCGGCCAGGCCGAACTTTATATACCCTCCACCATGGATTGCATTCCATAAAGGCTGTCGATTTTCGCAGAAGTGCAGTAATATTAAAGGAAAATATATACTTTTAATATAGCCAAACCAAAACGAATACAAATATTGAAAAAATAATTATAATATTTTTTTATTTAAAACTATATCGAAATAATACTTCAAGTCAATTCAAAAAATAAATATTCTTATATATATATATTTTCAAAAAAGCTTAAATACTCTGGGTGTATTTCCATTCTATTTTAATACCAAAAGTACAAATTTTGAAAATCCATTATCTCACGTACATAGTGCAAAATAATCTAGTTTCATGATTCAACCAATTTTTGTCGTAAAAGTAAAAAGTACGAATTTGGAAAAATACTTTTTATTTTGCGTGTCTATGCAGTCAGAGGAATGTATACACCGAATTCTATGATTCTAGCTGCGGCAATTTTTATCCCCTTTTTCCTATTTAACCCCATTAAGAGTATGACTTTCTAAAATCTCTTTATTTTACGTGTCTACGGAATAAGAGTGATGAACATACCGAATTTTATCATTCTAGTAAGTCGTTTAGTTGGTGCTAATTTTATCCCTCTGTACCCATTGTATCCCTTGAAAGTACGAATTTGGAATAAACCTTTTGTTTTTCGTCTCTACGCAGTCAGAGGAAAGTATATTCTGAATTTCATGACTCTAGCTGCGGTCATTTGCTTGGTACTATTTTTATCCCTTTTTATACACTCCACGAGAGTATTATGTCTTTGTGCATTTGTTTGTAACACCCAAAAGGAAGAGAGATAGACCCATTGTTAATTATACCGATCGACATAGAATCACTTTTTGAATCGATTTAGCAATGTCCGTCTGTCTGTCCGTCCGTCCGTCCATCTATTCTTGTAATCACGATACAGGTCACAATTGTAGACAGAACCAAATGAAACTTTGCACAACGAAGTTTTTCGGGATAAGAACGAACGCTATTTAATTTGAAGAAAATCGGTTCAGATTTAGATATAGCCCCCATACGAATTTCACTCCCGATTTGACACTTTTCACTCTAGATACCACATATTACAACAGATTTTCTTCAAAATTGGCAAAACATCTTATATTTGAACTAGAAACACCTGTGGTAAAAATGGGTCAGATCGGTTCAGATTTATATATAGCTCCCATACAAATTTCGCTCACGATTTGACTTTTTCCGCTCTAGAAACCACATATTGTATCAGATTTGGCAAAACAACATATATTTCATCTAGAAACACCTGTGGTAAAAATGGGGCAGATCGGTTCAGATTTATATATAGCTCCCATACAAATTTCGCTCCCGATTTGACTTTTTCCGCTCTAGAAACCACATATTTTAACAGATCCTCTTCAAATTAGGCGAAATATATTATATTTGTCCTAGAAACACCCATAGTGAAAATGGGTCAGATCGGTTCAGATTTACATAAAGCTCCCATACGAATTTCACTCCCGATTTTAATCTTTTCACTCTAGATACCATATATTACAAGAGATTTTCTTCAAAATTGGCAAAACATCTTATATTTCAACTGGAAACACCTGTGGTAAAAATGTGTTAGATCGGTTCAGATTTATATATAGCTCCCATACAAATTTCGCTCCCGATTTAACTTTTCCGCCCCAGAAACTACGAATTTTCACCGAATTTCTTCAAAGTGAGCATAACACCATATATTTGAACTGGAAGAACTTATTGTGAAAGTTAGTCACATTTTTCCATGTTTGGATATATCCCCGATACAAATATTCTTATCGATTTGACAAATCGAACCAGGTCGTATTAGCCTATTCTTCCCCTTTTCACTTTTTTGCCGAGTTGGACTGTATCCGGTTGGAAAGTGGAGTGTATCATGTAGTCGGCCCCGCCCGACTTTAGCCTTTCCTTACTTGTTTCATTTTAACCACAAAAAGTACGAATTTCAAAAAATCCGTTTATTTTATATGTCTACGCAATCAGAGGAATGTATACAACGAATTTCATAACTCTAGGTGCAACCTTTATGTTCGTACTATTTTATTTTAAGTACGAATTTGGAAAAATACTTTTATATTATGTATCTACTCAATTAGAGGAATGAACACATAAAATTTCGTGTTTCTAGCTGTTGCCATTTGAAAGGTACCATTTTTATCCCTTTTGGTCCCATTTCAACCCCTAAGAATAAAAATCACTTTGTGGTACACGTTTTTGTTATAGCGGGAATGCGCACACCCAATATCAAGTAAGTACAACAGACATATTGAAAAATGTGCTTAAATACTATAAAATATTAGGGAATATTATTTAGCGTGCTTTCAACAGACGGACGGACATGGCTAGATCGTCTTAGAATTTTATGACGATCAAGAATATATATACTTTATAGGGTCTCAGGTCGATATTTCAAGGTGTTACAAACGGAATGACAAAGTTAGTATACCCCCATCCTGGAGGGTATAAAAAAATCCATAATTTTTTAGTTGATTTTATGAATCAGTATTCCTCAATAACAACTAAAAATACAATTTTAGGTCTCGTACAAACTATATTTATAGTTTTTGATGAATATTGTTATTTATTCATTAAAATGATAATAACTGGTACTTAAAAAGTGTTTAAATTGTCCACTCATATAAAAATAGCCTAAGTGCTCACAGACTATTACTTTTTTATTGCCTATTTCGAATCTGCATCACTGATTCTATGTCTGAACAAAATTTGGTAAAATTCTAGTTTCACAAAGCGTGTGGAAATATCACTGGGAAAAATAGTATAAAATGTCTTGTTGAAAAAATTCCTTCATTAATTATATAAACTCATCGTACTTCATTTTAATGTGCAGAAATAAATGCAATACAATTTTCGAATAAATATAAACTATTAATATCATACAAATTCTTTATAAACAAAACAGTCTTCATGGTATTATTATTGTTATTAAAGGATGTGTAGAAAATAATAATCCATCTATTCGTACAAAAATCCACAATAAAAAAGAAAAAGTTGACCTGGCATTACACAAGTTTGTTAGTAAAACATTGGATTTATATCATCACATCTTGGGGTGCCTCATCGGAGTCAACTGTGGGTGAAAAGTGGTAAAAATACACAAAAAACCAAAACTGCCTGGGAGTCGTCCATAGAGGGTTTAAATTAATTTTTCCTCCCCAACATTTTTTCCCAGGCAAAAACTAAATTTTTATAAAATTTCCTACCACCGCTCTAACTCTAACTGGAAGACCCCTGTGGACTCAAATGTATGACTGACCCCCAATATTTTTTCACGTCAGTTGAAATGAAAAGACGTCATAAATTTCTTATTTTAATATACATGTGAATACAAATCATTACCAGTGATTTCATTTGAGTCCACAATTAAATGAAAATTGTCAGTACAACGCCCAATGCCCAAATAACATTTTTGGTTTTTTACGATTTTCGATTTTTTTTTATAAAAATTATTTTATTTTTTTTTTAAACGCAAATTCGGCCATTGATTTGTGCTTCTCGTTCGTTTGTGAGAATCATCTCCTTATAGAGGGCGGGTTTGATGTTGAAAAGTCGCTGCGAAGCCACTTGAAAAGACTTTTGACATGGTCGAAATCATGATCGTGGTAGTCTGCAGCCAAGTAATAAATGTCACCATGCCATTTGTAAATAAATTTGCATTCTATTGAATATAGATGCAAAATGGTCTTGAGCCAGGACAATATCCAAGTTCAAATCAATTATTTTAATTTTTAATCGATGACACATGGCTATTATAGGATGACACATGGCTATTATAGGATGACACATATTAAAATAAGCTATTAAAGTAAAACAAGTAAGAAGGCGTCAAGTTCGGCCGGGCCGAATTTTATATACCCACCACGGAATGAATTCCACAGTATTACCAGCAGATTAAAAAATGTCGACTTTACATAGAAGCACAGAACCATATTACGAAAATTGTGATATTTTTATGCACACTACTATATTTGATTACTATTTCAAACTATAATGTATACTTATGCGCACTGTTTAGAATCGACTACTAAATAAAATGCTGAAATTGTGAAAGTGAACTCGCCTAAATATTAGGCGATTTTCAGTCGCCATTAGAAAGAAGCATTTTCAAATACAAAACAAAGTGATAAGAAAATTATAAATTTTAAAGATATCTCCATTCGCCCCATTCTCCGCCCAAATGTAAAAATTTCGAAAAAACCCTTTTTCCCTTCATAGTCAGAATGTATACTCCGAATTTCATGATTCTAGCTGCTGTCCTTTAGTAGGTACTATTTTTATCCCCTTTTTCCATTTGAACCCCAAAAAGTACGAATTTTGGAAAGATCTTTTATTTTACGTGTCTACGCAATCAGAGGAATGTATATATCGAATTTCATTATTCTAGGTGCAGCCGTTAGGTTGGTACTATTTTTATCCCTCTATCCCCATTTAACCCCTTAAAAGTACGAATTTAGAAAAAATACTTTTATATCATGTATCTTCTCTATTAGAGGAATGTACACGCCAAATTTCGTGTTTCTATCTGTTGTCGTTTGATAGGTACCATTTTTATCCCTCTTTGTCCCATTTCGCCCCCTACAAATAAAAATCACTCTATGGTGCCATTTTATGCTATAAAGGGAATACGCATTGCAAATATCAAGTAAATACAAGCTAATATGTTCATAAAACATGCTGAAATACACTAAATATTAGGGGTATTTTCAGTCCTTGTGAGGGGAAAATTTTTCCCTCAGGGCCGATTTCGTCCACTTTCAATCCCAACCGATCTACAACCATAAGACACATTTAGGAAAAATTTGAACCTCCTAGCTCATTTCGTTCGGCCGCTATCGTGCTTTCAACAGACAGACAGACGGACAGAGGGACATGGCTATATCGTCTTAGAATTTTACCACGACCCAGAATATATATACTTTATGGGGTCTCCGATGAATATTTCAAGGTGTTACAAACGGAATGACAAAGTGAATATACCCCCATCCTGGAGGTGGAGGGTATAAAAATGTATTGTTCCACATTAATGGTTGAATGTAAATAGAAAAAATGTGGGGCGTTATAATAGAAATCCAATATTTTGCTAACGAACTTATGATATCGAGCCCTTAGCGCGGAATTATCGTAAGCGACATTTTCTGAAAATATTTTTTATTGTTGAATTTAAAATTTTATGGTCTGATACATAAATAAAAATTGTCAAAATTGTTAACGTTTATATATAAAAAACGGGTCTAAGATTTTATCGTAAGTCGCTGCTCACATTTTCATCGTATTATCGTAAGCGACAGTTTATGAATTTAGGTAAAAACTGTCAGATAATGTAAGAGATATTTATAAATGTTTTAGATAGGTCTATCAATATATTGATGCAATAATAAGTGTATTTTTATACCCTCGGCCATAGAATGAAGTGTTCGTCTGTTGGTTGAAAGTACGATAGGTTACGAACGAACTAAGCTAAGAGGTTCGAAGTTTATATATTTTTTTATCGATCCAGAAGAAAAAAGTTTACCCACAAGAACAGAAAGTAGCTCTAAGTCATTGTCTTTTTGGAGAACACAAAGCCTTTTTGTATGATTTGTTCCTTATATACAATAATTTAATATACTTCTTGGACTATTCGTATATTAAGCCAAATACTATATAGATGGTTTTGGTATCATTTCCCTATTATTGTGGGTAAACGTTAACATTTATTTAGTTCAAATAGTGATATATTTGACAAAAGAAACATAATATTTAAGTTTGGCCGGATCGAACTTTATATACCCTCCACCATGGATTGCATTCCACAGAGGCTTTCGATTTTCATAGAAGTGTAGTAATATTACAGGAAATAAAGAGTGATTTTTTTGAGGTTAGGATTTTCATGCATTAGTATTTGACAGATCACGTGGGATTTCAGACATGGTGTCAAAGAGAAAGATGCTCAGTATGCTTTGACATTTCATCATGAATAGACTTACTAACGAGCAACGCTTGCAAATCATTGAATTTTATTATCAAAATGCGTGCTCTGTTAAGAAAGTTCATCGCACGCTTCCATTTTATGGTCAGTTTAATCGACCCACTGAAGCGGCTATTCGGACTATTGTGACTAAATTTCGCACCAAATTTACATTGTTGGACATTAAACCACCAAGACGCTTACGTAGAGTACGAACTGAAGAAAATATCGCAGCTGTATCGGCCAATGTTAATGATGACCATCAATTATCGATTCGTCGCCGTTCGCAGCAATTGGGCCTCTGTTACTCAAAAACGTGGAAATGCCAAAATTGGACTAAGCGGATGGACCACTTGAGGCGCAGCCGCGGTCAACATTTAAATGAAATTATCTTCAAAAAGTAAATGTCATGGACCAATCTAACGTTTCAAATAAAGAACCGATGAGATTTTGCAAATTTTATGCGTTTTTTTTTTTTAAAAAAGTTATCAAGCTCTTAAAAAATCACCCTTTATATACATTTTTTTAATATAGCCAAGCCAAAACAAATAAAAATATAGAAAAAAATAATTTTAGAAATAAATATAATATTTTTATTATTTCAAACCACGCTTATAAGGCAAGGCTACCAACACGTTTACACTATATATAACGAAGTAATACTTCAAGTCAATTTAAAAAATAAATGTTCTGCTTACATACCATAAATATTGTTAGTGGATGCTACAGTTGGTTGTAATTCCATTATATTTTAATGTACAAATTATGAAAATCCATTATCATCACGTGCATAGTGCAAAATAATGATTCAACCAACTTTTTATTTTGCAGAGCAATGTATACACCGAATTCCATGATTCTAGCATAGGTCATTTGGTTGGTACCATTTTTATCCCCCTTTACGTATTTTACCCCCTAAAGAGTACGACTTTATAAAATCTTTTTATTTTACGTGTCTACGCAATTAGGGGGATGTACAAACCGAATTTCATCACTCTAGCTGTAGCCGTTAAGTTTGGAACTATTTTTATCCCTCTGTACACATTTTCGTGTCTGCACAGTCAGAGTAATGTATACTCCGAATTTCATGACTCCAGCTGCGGTTATTTTGTTGGTACTATTTTTATCCACTTTTACCATTTTAACCCCAAAAAGTCCGAATTTCGAAAAATCCCTTTATTTTGCGTGTCTACGTAATCAGAGAAATGTATACACCAAACTTCCTAGCCCCTTTCGTTTAGTTGCTAGCGTGCTTTCAATAGACGGACGGATGGACAGACATGGCCAGATCGTCTTAGAATTTTATGACGATCAATAATATATATACTTTATAGGGTCTCAGGTCGATATTTCCAGGTGTTACAAACGGAATGACAAAGTTAGTATACCCCCATCCTGGAGGTGGAGGGTATAAAAACTTCAGATTTCGTTAAGAACGTTAACATAACATTTTTGCTTTCCGGTCATACAATGATGCCAGTTGATTCTAAACATAGAATCATTTTGTAAACGAAGAATAATTTGGGCCCCTTCAGAGTGGCGACCATAATTACAAATTCCCGCACGATACCGAAGTGTTATGCAAGTATTTTACTAAATCATTTAGATTTTAAGGGCTGGAATTAATTTTCTACAGCATTTCTACCGCCAAATATTAATATAAAATTTAATTGTTTGAGATCGGCACATTTTGAAAAGCTGTGATTTGCGCAAAATTTAAATATGGATATTTTGCAGATACAGTTGAACTTCGATTAACCGTGATGCTCGGGACCGGGCTAATCACGGATAACCGAAAACCACGGTTAAAAGAGGTAAAATTTTACATGTATAAATTTTATTATTTTTATTTATTTTTGGCAAAAACATGTAAATCTGCGTCTATAAATAACTTATCATATCTCTAGTAATACATACATTTATTTAAAAAAATCTTTTATGGAAGTCTGTCTTATGCTTTTAGCTTTTAATTGTTCTTCCAACAAATGAGTTTGTATGCGATATATTTGCATTTTATCTGGTTCTGAAATACTTGGACAATTAAAGTTTTCTAAAAAAACTAACAAAATACTACCAGCCTCTATTGCCTGAGCCAATGTAGGCGTTTCGTCCGCATTTCCTCCATCTGATTCCTCGGAATTTGAATCAAGCTCATCTTCATGGCTTTGGGTAACCATGTCTACGATTTCGTCTTCAGATATAATAGCAAACGGAGCGACATCAGAGTCGCACACCATCCACTTTTCGACAGCATCAATCGTACATCCAGACGGTATGGTTATATCTGTTTGTATCTCAACAAGGCTATTTGGAGCATCTTCATTATGAGATAGTAAGTTATTCCAAACTCTTTTTAAAACTTGTGGAGTTACAGAGTCCCACGAAGCTGCGGCTGCCCACAAAGCTGTCTTAATATTCAAAGATTTAACGAACTCACGTCTGTCATTAGCACCAACAAGTTTTTGAACGATCAGTTTACGGTAGTGACATTTGAAGCTCCGAATTACTCCTTGATCCATAGGCTGAATCAAGGACGTGCAATTCGGTGGGAGATATTTTACTGTAACGTTTTCAGATATCATAGCATTTACATCTGGGTGTGCTGGACAGTTGTCTAATAGTAAAAGTATTTTACAGTTATTTTTGAGACCGATGCGCCGTTGATGTTCCTTTGCTTCTGGTACAAAATTTTGATTAAACCACTCCAGAAATAGCTTTCTTATTAGATTTATAAATCACAGGAAGGTGTTCAACGTTTTTTAAAGCTCTTGGATGGGCACTTTTTCCTATTATCATCAATTTACACTTGTGAGTTCCTGCAGCATTTGAACAAACTAGCACTGTGATTCTCTCCTTGGATTCCTTGTACCCTTCAATAGAATATTCATTACCACTAGCCAAAGAACTCTGAGGCAAACACCTCCAAAATAGACTGGTTTCGTCTGCATTGTAGATCTGTTCAGTTGTAAGTTGTTCGTTTTTAATGATTTCATCCAAGTCGTCCACAAACATCGTAGCAGACTCATAATCAGCACACTCCTTTTCTCCCGTAGATTTCAGTCGACGGATTCCATGACGTTTTTTGAATTTATCCAACCAACCAAATGAATAAGTGCACTCTGAATTCATGTTTAACTTCAAATGGAACATGTTTGCCTTTTCGACAATCATTTCGCCTGAAGTTCAGAAGCAAATTTCAGTTTAAGTTCATACAATATCTCGATTTCAGTTAACTTACCTGAAATTGGAGTTCCCTTAAATCTTTCTTGCCGAAACCATTCGTATGTTGCGAAATCAACTTTTGGATTTTCGGATGTTTTTAGTGTATATCTGTGTTTAAGGCCAAGCATTATATCAGTATCGGAGCAAAATTTTAAAATCCGATCTTTGTTTTTTATTAAATCGGATACAGTTTGAATGCCAACTCCATATTTTTCAGACAACATTTTAAAAGGTACTTTACGTTTTGAGTATTCATTAATCAGCTCCATTTTTTCTTTAATTGAAAGAACCTTTCTTGCTCTTTTCGCGGATTTAGTTTTTGACGGTGGCATGATGTAAGGAAAACACGTCTTGACAGATCAAATTTCACACTGATGAATGAATATGAAATTTGATATGAAAATTACACTTTCGTGAAAAAGGGGAATCACCGAATTTTAATATGAGAGATGTGTGTGTATTATACGAAAAAAAAAACAAACAAGCAGTCACATGGACATGTGCATCACGGATAATAGAGGTAAATCACGGTTAATAGAGGTAAAAAATCAACCACTCAGCTTCACGGTTAATAGATAATCACGGTTAATAGAGTCACGGTTAATCGAAGTTCAACTGTAGTTTTAAAACATAGTTTTTGTGAGCGGTGTCATGCCCATTTGTCGTGTCTTCCCCTATTATAGCCAGGAAACATCCCATTTCCACAGGCTAGATACAGTAAAATTTTCAAGAGAATCCATCATTAGTTACGTGTTTTGTGATAATTTTAATATATAGTTGGTGTGGGCAGTCTCACGTCCATTTGAATCATGACCATTGTATAGTCACCATTCAGAAACTATCCTCTGTTCAGAAGTTAGTCATAACAAAATTTTCAAGAGAATTCACACTTCGGAACGTGTTTTATGGTAGTTTTAAAATATAGTTTGTGTGGGCGGAACCACGCCTCGTTTTAGTAGAATGACCTAGTATATCCTAGAACCATCCCTTGGCCAGAAGTTAGCTACAGTAAAATTATCGAGCGAATCCACCCATCGGTATGCCTGTTGTGATAGTTTTAAAAAATCGGTCCACCGGTTTGGCGTCCTATATGCAACATACAGACATACAGATATACAGACACACATTGATTTTATATATATATATATAGATAGATTAAACAAGAAAGTCTAACAAAATGCACATACATGTATATTGTTTGCCTTAATTTATTGGTTGATTAGATAGATAGATAAACAGATAAACGAGCATAGATAAATCGGTTCAGAAAGTGATTCTGTAAGTCGTTCGCTATAATAAAACGGTTTTATTTTGGGCGCAACACTCGAATGTTCACAGTGTGCTGAAGGGCATAAACAATAGTATACATATACATATAATAGATAAGGGAACCAGAAAAATGTTGTGATGCGCTTGACTTTCGTACATATTGACTCTCAATCACTGACTGATTTCCGCCTTCGACCATATTTGAAATGGGAAATAGGTTGTCCCAGAATTGAAAACGCTCGGAGAAGATTCCATTTGATTTGACATTCAATGCATCGCCGATTTCCAAATACTGCTTCTTGGAGTCATCGTAGAGAGGCCAGTTAAGATTTTTTAAATATTCATCAGAGGGATTGTTAGGATCGCTATAGAATGAAATGAAATATGTAAAGTCCACCACATCCCACTCCATCATCCCACTGACAGCCTTACCTCTTCTTAGCAAATTCATACCACATGCGGGTTAAACGTTCAATTGTTGCGTGTTCTGGATCGGTATCACTAAACAAGGGCGTCATAAGGTTCACACGTAACAGATACAGTAGTTCATCGTGATGCATGGCACCTGTGAATTTGAATCCAGATTATTTGTCTTACAATAGGCACCCGTAATACTTACCGTAAGTTTGATCGGTGTCTGGATTTCTAAAGTAACTGTATCGACCTTTGTAGGCGAATAAATAGGTATGTACTGGTACATGTTTCGAAATCATTTGCAGGAATCGATAATATTCGAAACCTATCAAGCTATCACTGTACAGTTCACCGAACGCTGTCAATGATTGTGGGTACTCCAAGTTCTTGTTTTGGAAATAGAACGACCGTATGGCTTGACTAACATTGCGAGATTTCGGGGTATCACGTTCGTACACAAAGTAAATCGGACTATATTTTTCAAAATCCTGATTAAGTCGCTGGCGTTGTGTATCATTGCGTAGAGTATCTGTAAGAAAGAAAATCGAATTCTCCTTTGATCGATTAATGGAGTTGTGCACTTACAGTATGCCAGGTAATAGAATTCATACTGAGTTATGCCCATTATCAATGGAACCTTATTAATGTTGCCACTCATCATAGTCTTGTAGGGATCTTCGATGAGAAAACGTTCTTGTCCGAAATCTTTTTCCACCACTGGTACCCAATTGAGGACTGGGTTACACTCAAATTCAAACATGGCGGTTGTGGTATCTACAAAGTCCATCATTGTTTTCTGGGAAGAGAGGAGAAAAATATTATTAGAAATTTTCCGAATTGAAGAAAATTTTTTTTTACAAATAACAACACTACGCAACAAAAAAGATTTTTTTTTTATGTTCAAAACGAACAAAATTTATTTTTGTGATCATTTATAAAATCAACACAAAATCGAAACAAGTAAGGAAAGGCTAAAGTCGGGCGGGGCCGATTATATGATACTCTCCACTTTCTACCCCATTACAATTAAATTTGCAGAAAAAAATTATATCTGGAATGATTTTTGTATGGGTACTATATATGTATGTGGGGTACAGAGCGGAAAAAGTCAAATCCGGAGCGAAATTTGTATGGGAGCTATATCTAAATCTGAACCGATTTGACCCGCTTTCACTGTAGCTATTTCTTGTTGGATTATAAGATGCTGTAGCAAATTTATTGAAAATCGTTTAAAATATATGGTTTCTAGAGCGAAAAAAGACAAATCGGGAGCAACATTTGTATGGGGGCTATATCTAAATCTGAACCGATTTTACTCTTTGTCACCACAGGTGTCTATAATCGGATTATAAGTTGTTGTGCCAAATTTGAAGAAAATCAGGTAAATATTTGGTTTCTAGAGCGGAAAATGTCAATGGGCGCGACTTTTGTATGAGGGCCAGGGCCGTGCGCAAGGGGGGGTTTGGGGGTTCAAACCCCCCCCAGATATGTTTCGAACATATACTTTCTGAAGCAATAAAATATAGAAATTTTAAGGTACTTTTAAAATAACACGTGAAAACACGAAAATTACATAAAAAATTTCGGACAAAGTTTATGAAAAAAATACAAGCAAACTAAACGAATTGTGCCAATTTCAAAATTGTGTAATGCTACACCAAATTCTTCCGAAAAGTTTCATTTTAATTAACCGATACCACTTCTTGACATTCGACTAGAGCAATATCTTATGAACTTTTAATTGTGTACTGCAATAAGAGTTTGGAAATTTAATAACAAAATATTTTAGTACTTTTAAAAAAGTGTAGATAAGAATCGCTATGATATCATAATGATGTTTGTAGATCGCTAAGATGTATCATTTGCGATGCGACATTTTTATGGAGCTGTATCTAAATCTAAACCGATGTGTCCTATTTTCATCACAGATGCAACAACGACGGTTTCTGTTACTTCCAATGTTTTGGGAGTTTGCAATTATAATACAAATCCATTTCGACAAACGAAGAAAAATCTTTGATATAAACATATTTCTCTTTATTAATTTACAACAAGTGATGACATGTTTATCGCAAACAAACTAATTTTTCCCATAAAAGAAACTCAAAAACGATATTCACGTGTCTAAAATTTCGTTTCTAGGTAATGCATTTTTTCTCTGCGTGTAGGTCTCTATTTTAAAATCTACTTTGAAGTTGCGAAACAATAAGAAATAAGTTTTAACTTACTCAATTTTTTTTATATTTCTCACTTGTGTCAAATATTTTTCAGAGTAAGTATTGATACATGTTATCATTCAAAAGGGAAACAACAAATTCAGTAACATGGATCTAATTAAAATTTCTAGGTGCTTCTTGCATTTTATCAAGAACAAAAAACTGTTATAAACATGAAAAAACATTTCCAAATATTTTTTATTTAATCGGAATATGAGTATAAAGATTTTGAGTAAACATCCTGTTACTCATGTCCTATATAAATTAAAAACCCCAAAACTCATTAGATATCCTATTTAGACCTATACTTTGTCAAAAAGCATATCCAATTTTCTGCATTTATCACAGAAAAAATGCGGCCTGAAGGGTTAAGCGCCGAGAAATTTGATCGTTTATTGTGTAATATTTCTTCAATATATATACCGAGGCTTATATTCAAAAGTGGCTATGAACCATTTTCTCGGAAATGAGTCATTTGTCATATAAATTTGTGTGCCTATCAGCACACACTTTTCTGCTATTACAGCTTTTTTGGTATAAAAACAGTTTTCTGCAATCTTACATCACCATTCACACTGCAGTCTGCTAAAATTGGCTGCTGTTAATTAAAATATAAAAATAGATAAGCGTTCATAAGCGAGTATAGCTCGAATTTCCTTTTATATTAGCTTCGGGTAATATGCGTATCATTAAAAAGACAATCGCAATATCTTTCCGTGGTAATAAATTGCTTTATAATAACTTCTATTCAAAAAAGTGTTGTTAACTTATATATCTGTGGTCATACTATTCTGTACATATGTATGCTTTAAGTTTTTTCTATATTGCTAAAAACAGCAAACAGCTGTTTACCATCTCAGCAGATACAAATCTGCTGTCTCTTTTACAGCAGCAGAAAATCTGTTTTCTTTTACTGACAAATTCCTTTGAGTGTACTGATAGATGGATTACTGAAATGTACGTATCAAATAGTTCTCGAAGATGCTGGCAATAAAATATGAATGGTTTCCAACGCTCACGTAATCACACATAATCAAATTAACGTCATTTATCATTGCGCCATAGACTGACTAGACTTAACGAAAAAAATTGGACATTAATTGTAAATTTAATAAAATAATTAACAGAATCACCTGCTTTATTTTTGGTAAGAGTACACTCAGAAAAATAGCACTCCTAAATCTGAGTAAAATTCATACTACAATTTAGTTCAACAATTTTACTCGAGTTCAGTAAAGATTTCCTAAAAAGTTAGAAAATTAACTAAGTATGAGTAAAGTTTCCTTCTTTTAAAGCCATAGTAAATAGTTCATTTACTAGAAAAAGGGTAGTAGATTTACTTAAAAATATTTCTTTGGATCTAATAAAAAATGCTTACAATTGAGTAAATTCAGACTTATGTTGAGGGATATTTCCAAGGTTTTAAGTGAGAAAAAAATCTGAAATTTTTTGTATGGAAAAAAATTTATTTAGGAAATTTCAACTTTAAAAAGTGTTTTTCCTTAAATGAAGTTAAAATGTTTACTGAAATTTATGCCGAGTTCTTCATATATTTAAGTATTAATGAACTTATAAAAAGCATTTGAAATTATTTAAAAAATTCTTGAATATAAATCTAAGAAGCAATTCTCGTTCGTTTGCAGAGACTTATTTCTTAAATACTTTAAGAATTATTCGCCTTCGCAACATGAAGTAATAAAAACTCTTTATGGCAGAGGTACCATGAAGCTTTTGAGAAATATTTCATGTTGTCATTTTTTGTATCAGTTTTGCATACTCAGAAGCAAAACTATTTTTTTGACTTTTTAGTTAAATTGAACTTATTTAAATTTCACTTTTTCCCTTGTATCAAATAAAATTTTCCTCAGTTTAAATAAACAAATACTTGTTGTAAAAAAAATCAGCAAAATTTTACTAGGATTTAGTAAAAATTTACTTAGTTTTAGCACAATTTTTACTTAAATTTAGTAAATTTTTTTTTTGTTTTAGGCAAAATTTACTTATTATTATTTATTTCAGCAAAATTTTACTTATATTTAGTAAAAATGTACTTGGTTTGAGGAAAAACTTACTGGAATTTTCCTCAGTTTGAGTAAATATTTACTTGGTTTGAGGAAAATTTAACTAAAATCAAGTTCAAAGCATGTACTACTTTCAAGGAAAAGTTTGAATTTGATATGAGGAAATATTGCTTTAGCGCTATACGAAGTTCAATTTACTAAATTTTAGTTCATTTTAACTCATTATAGGGTTCACTTTTTTATGAGTGTAGATGAAAACACCCCTAGGGGAAAATCCTGCGCACGGCCCTGATGAGGGCTATATCTAAATCTGAACCACTATTACCCATTTTTACCACAGGTGTTTCCAATTGAATTATAAGTTGTTGTGTCAAATTTGAAGAAAATCGGGTAAAACATGTAATTTCTAGAGGGGAAAAAGTCAAATCGGGAGCTACATTTGCATGGGCTATATCTAAATCTGAACCGATTTACTTCAAATTAAATAGTGTTTGTCCTTGTTCCACAAAACTTACTTGTGCCAATTTGTGTTAAGATCGAACAATAATTGCGACCTAGACTTTGATTACAACAATAGATGGACGGACATTGGTACCTCGACTCAGAAATTGATTCTAAGCCGATATGTATAATAAACGATGTTTCCTTTTGGGCGTTACAAACATATGCACAAAGGCATAAGGAGGGTATAATTATTGATTAAATTTTTCGTCGAAAAATATACTTTTTTTAATTTTTGTTTAAATAACGCGAAAAGTCCCATTACTAATTTTATAATAGAACATATTTCTTTACTTTGTAATAGCTGCCATCTTACGAAGAAAACAAGGCATTTTTGAAGAAAATCTATGAATAAATCAATTTAAGCAGAAACTTGGTAGAAAATCACAAACGATTTCTAAATAATGCCCGGTTTTTTCATTCAGAGATCATCATTTAGTTGGGTTTAAACCACTGTCAACTCATGTTTTTATGATTTTACATATGTTGGCAGTGGTTTAAACCTAACTATGAGATTATCTCGGACTGAAAAGCTATAGAGAAAATCAAATGAATAATTGGGACTACAAAATTTTAAACCGAAAATTGTATTTGATAATGGTCACGTCTTGACTTAGGGGGCGTTGTTTTTTATTATTTGTAATCAGTTAATGATTATTTTTTCGCCGATTTTGAAGCTCATCTAATGTTCATTTAAGATTATAAAATAAAGTTTTATGTTTAAATAACGTACATGGATTAATGGGCGTTTGATCTTTCACCAATGAGAATATTAATGAGAGTAACTGTAGATATGTTAAGATATGAATGTATGTATATACATACATATGTGTATTAATTCGTTATTCATAATAAAAAATAAAATTTCAATTTAAAAACGTGGACTTCAATCACCTTTTTCTCTTTTGTACGTACACGATTTGACATTTGTGACGGTTAACTTTGTGCTTTGGAAACCCAAAAATACAAAAAAAGCAAACGAAAGCTTTTGCGTTTTACTCAAAAATTCGTTATACGGAAACGCAACTTTCGTTAGTCGTTTTTACGAGATTATGGTTACAAGAAGTGTTCAGAATTTCGAAGTCTTCAAAGGTCCCAAAACAGAGCTGTCAAAATTGTCTACAATCTCCCGTTGACGCATCCATCACATTCGCTATGTAGTAACATATGTAAAACGGTCTTACCTATATATGGTTTACACAAAATGCAGTTACTTATGTTCATGTACAAATCTGTACATAATATTGGCCATCATACCATAGATTTTTCTAGAAACCAATTGGTTTTTAATACTAGACACAATTTGAATTTGCGTGTGACAAGGTGTAGGCTGCAAACCACGAAACAACGTATTGAATACATCGGCTGCACTGAGTACAATCACCTACCTCAAACTCTTAAAAGAATATCGACAATTTTAGAATTTAAATCTAATTTGAAATCACATCTACTCCAAAGTATAGAAATGTTTCTATTTTTTTTATATTTTTATACTTTTATATCTATCACAATTGTATACTAAAAATTCAAATTTGATGAATTATTGCTTACTTTTTTAATGAAGTCATAAAGATATGCCAACTCGCCCCAATAATGTCCAAGTGGCGCTGGGGCACTTATTAAATTGTAAATTATTATCATTGAAAATAAATGTATTTATATAAAAAAACTTATTTTCGTTCGTCTGCGGCGAAAATCCAAAATCACTCAATTATTACTTGAATTATGTAAAACGCAGATGAGAAATATTTTAGGTACTTATTAGAGACTACTGCGTATTGTAGAATTTAAGTAATAATTGAGTGATGTTTGATCGTTCGCCCTATAAGTTACAGAAACAGGCCATTGTGCTATTTTAAAACGAATGAATTTACTTACCGTTCTCAGACATTCCATCATATCCTTCACCGGTGTCACAGGACACTCCAATAACTTTGCTTGCTTCTCCGCCAATTTCGTTTGATTGTTCCCATAACGAAATTGACCCAATGGCGAGGAACTCTGCATGATTGCCCGATGGAATAAGCCCTTGGACATGGGCGACAACATATGCAAACCAATACTGAAGCTACCGGCACTGTAACCCCAGAGGGTAACTGACTGCGGATCACCGCCAAAGTTCTCAATGTGTTGTTGTACCCAGCGCAAGGCTATGACTTGATCTTTCAGGCCCATATTACCGGGAGCATCTGCCGTGCCGGTAGACAAGAAACCCAGCGAACCCAAACGATAATTTACCGTAACTAAAACTATATCACGCTCCATAAAGTTCTGTGGTCCGGCCTCTACACTTATGGCAGTAAACGAATAAAATCCACCGGGATGTAGGTAAACAATAACCGGTTTTAAACCATTGGTGGCATTCACATCCTTTGTGTAGACATTTAAACGCAAGCAATCCTCCGAAAGATACGTTATTCTCTTCTCAGTCGGCTGAGGGCACATTGTGTGATCCATGGTGCCAAGAAAAATTCCATTCCATGGCTTTGCTGGTTGAGGGTCTTTGAAACGCAGCTCCCCCACCGGTGCCTCGGCATAGCGTATACCTCGAAATGCCCAAATTTCGGTGCCCAGACGGGTTGTCATGTCTCTGCCCGTTATGACACCCAAGGAGGTCTGCACATCAAGATATTTACCCTGGCATAATGTCATCAGCAGTACGCTTAAAATACCCGCAATGAGTATCATTGGAAATAAATGGCTTTCAAGTTTCCGATCAAAAGAAAATACTCGGTGAGATGTTTATTGCGTTTCGAATCGAAGCTGTTTGAAATGCTCTTTGGTATTGCCGTTCTACTTATACACATTTGAAAACCTACCGATACTAGTCATATTTAAAGATATGTCTTTGTCATCTGCTCTGAACTCAAGTGAACGTGTATGATGAATTTTCCTAACTAGAACTAGTCGGAAATAAATCCCTACCGACTTCTAAGCACACTACAACAGATTATATTGAATGAATTTGAGAGAATTGGGTGATATTTTCCGATCATTTGGAAAATTAGTAAACCTGTTGATCAAACTTTATGAATTTTTAATTTTCCTCGGAAATTTGGTATTCCTTCAAAATAGTAAATTTTTTTGAAATTCCAAATTAGCATTATTGTCTACAATCGTTTGTATCGGGAATCGGGACTTCGACAACTTTTTTGAAGCCATTTTAATACGTTGTCATTCCCAATCAAGATTTCAACACAAATACACCCTGATATTTTATCGTAATGCCATATCGCCCACTGTACACAGCCTCGTGGCTCTTTTCATTGCCATATCTGTGATATTAGTTTTCACTCTGGTTGGGAAATTGTTTTATTCTAAGAATAACGTTGGTAATAGCCTGATGAGTTTTCTATATCCTCTGTGGAAAATATAACGCGGCATTTTGTCAGAATACATTGATCCCCATAATGTTTTATTAAAAATAGCATTTTATTAACAAATTTTCAGAATACATAGTCATTAGCTAATATGTATATTTTTTGTTTATATTATATTTCCATGCTTAAAAACTAAAAAGTATAGTTACGTCTGTTTGTATTTGTATCAACGGTAAGATGCACCGCCAAGTTTGTTTATAAAATCTGTGGTTTTGTGCAATATTAGCTCTATTAGGTTAATACAACAGCGTATGCAAATGTAAAGGGTGATTTTTTAGCTATTATCTTTTTGGCAACACTGGTTTAAACAGCTGACGCACGTTTCGTGTCAAACATCTTCAGTTTGGTCTATAATTTAACCATGAATCGTCTTACAAACGAATAACGCTTGCAAATTATTGAATTTTATTATCAAAATGCGTGCTCTGTTAAGAAAGTTCATCGCGCGCTTCCATTTTATGGTCAGTTTAATCGGCCCACTGAAGCGGCTATTCGGGCTATTGTGACTAAATTTCGCACCAAATTTACATTGTTGGACATTAAACCACCAACACGCTTACGTAGAGTGCGAACTGAAGAAAATATCGCAGCTGTATCGGCCAGTGTTAATGATGACCATCAATCGTCGATTCGTCGCCGTTCGCAGCAATTGGGCCTCTGTTACTCAAAAACGTGTAAATGCCAAAATTGGACTAAGCGGATGGACCATTTGAGGCGCAGTCAAGGTCAACATTTGCATGAAATAATCTTCAAGCATTAAATTATATGGACCGTACTATCGATTCAAATAAAGATTTCATGCATTTTTCTGAATTTCATGTGTTTTTTTTTTTGAAAAACTTTCCTATAGCTTTTAAAAAATCACCCTTTATGTTAGACTGCACCGAAAGAATTATCTTCATATTATTTATGATTATACCCTCACTCTACAGAGTAGGAGGGTATATATCATTTGGGACAGAAAGAGTGACTTAAGACCACAAGTATGTTTGGACCACATCCGTTTCACGACTTTTTAAGGTGTTTGAGCCATGTCCGTCCGTCCGTCTGGCTGGGGTACACGATAACTCTCGAAAGGAGTTAAGGAATCGATTCAAACTTTGTACGTCGTAATATTTTTCCCAAAATTAGTTTAAGTTCGAAGATGGGCGAAATTGTCACTCCCCTTCTGGTACCTCTCAAACAAATAGCCCATGTTCCAATGTTAAAAGCCATATAACTTCCATACAGATAATCGGAAGCAGCTATATTTTGGTATTTGATAATGTTTTTATAATCACTTTAAGTGTAATAAATATGACGGGTTTTGTCACGCCCCTTCCAGTACCTCCCACACAAATCACCCAAAACTACGTAAAATTAAAGCTGCTATAACTTCTATACAGATGATCGGAATACTGTGAAATTTGATATTTGACAGTGCTTTTACAGAAGTTATAATCGCATGGAATATGGGCGTTGTTGCCGCGCCCCTTCTGGTACCTCCCACACAAAGTGGCATAAACTTTGGTTACAATAAAACCGACATAACATCCATACGGGTAGTCCAAATCATTTGCAATTTGATATTTGAAAATGTTTTTATAACCACATTATAACTAAAAAAATATTTTTGCTTTTGCCACGCCCCTTATTGTACCTCCCACACAATTGTCTCTATCCTAGGTAATATTAAATCCTTCATAACTTCTATACTGGTGCATGAGATCCACTATGATTTGATATTTGAACATATTTTTACATTTGTTTTATAAATGTGGAAGCTATGCCACAAAGCTTCAAGTACATTCCACACAAATCACCCTGGTCTTAGTAAAATTTAATTCCTTATAACTTCTCTGAGTGTGAGGGAGGGTATATATAAGTCGGTTTAGCCGACTGAATCTTACTTACTTGTTACGTTGCACTTTTGTCCAAATCTCTTTCTCAGAGTTAATAAAAGTAGTTGGAAAATTCTGGTTCTGATAAACAATTTTTTGTATAAAACAATTTTCTTGTGAAAATTGATCTACTCAATATGCCCTTTCAGAATTATAGGGCCGCTATTCTGTTCCATTCAAAAAGTCTTAATTTGATTGACAGTGTAAATAATAATTTTCGTCCGATATTAATTTTTAGGCATCATTCGAAACGTTTTGATTCTTTCTGTTAATTTGTTAGTTGCACTTTTGTCCAAATCTTTTTTCTGAGTTAATAGATCATTGAAATGCATGTCGTCTTCGCGTATGAGTAAATCAATTTAAGCAAAAACTATTCTTACGTAGTTTGACAGGAAATTTTACCTCATTTCTACATAAGGGCTCTATTACACTAAAACAATATATTCTTTTATATAATTTGTAAGGGTCATTTAAACAAAAATTAAAAAATTAATATTTTTTTTAGAAATTTTTTTTTTGTGTCTACAAAGTGTATCATATTTTTATTGTTTTTTTTTTTTTGCGTTAGAACGTCAGCTATTAAAAAAATAAACAAAATATTTTTTTCCGACATTTTTCTATTTTTTATGATTTTTTTTTCGTGTCAACAAAAATAGATTTTTACGAAAAAACAAGTGAAAACGGCGTTAAGTTCGGCCCGGCCGAACTTCCACCATGGATTGCATTCCACAGAGGTTGTCGGTTTTCGTAGAAGTGCAGTAATATTACAGGAAAATATAAATTTTTTAATATAGGCAAACCAAAACAAATACAAATATTGAAAAAATAATTTTATAAATAAATATAATATTTTAATTATTTCAAACCATTATTTACTTAAAATAAAAAAAAATATTCTTATATTTATATTTTCAAAAAGCTTAAATTCCATAAATATTGGTAGATAGTGGGTGCTACAGTTGGTTGTATTTCCATTCTATTTTAATTCCAAAAGTACAAATTTTGAAAATCCATTATCAGACGTAGATAGTGCAAAATAACCTAACTTCATGATTCAACCAATTTTGCCGTAATAGAAAAGGTACGAATTTGGAAAAAAAACTTTTTATTTTGCGTGTCTATGCAGGCAGAGGAATGTATACACCGAATTCCATAATTCCAGCTGCGACTATTTGGTTGGTACCATTTTTACCCCCTTGACGTTTCTACGCAATTAGAATTTCATCATTCTAGCTGTAGTTGTTTAGTTGGTACTATTTTTATCCCTCTGTACCCATTGTATCCCTTGAAAGTACGAATTTCGAAAAATCCGTTTATTTTCCGTGTCTACGCAGTCAGAGGAATGTATACTCCGAATTTCATGACACTAGCTGCGGTCATTTGGTTGGTACTATTTTTATCCCCTTTTTTCATTTTAACCCCAAAAAGTACGAATTTCGAAAAACCTGTTTATTTTAAGTGTCTACGCAATCAGAGGAATGTATACTCCGAATTTCACGACTCTACCTGCGGTCATTTGATTGGTACTATTTTTATCCCCTTTTTTCATTTTAACC
Source organism: Polietes domitor (assembly GCA_947397865.1). Taxonomy (NCBI): domain Eukaryota; kingdom Metazoa; phylum Arthropoda; class Insecta; order Diptera; family Muscidae; genus Polietes; species Polietes domitor. The sequence continues at coordinate 149,087,760 of OX377618.1, forward strand.
CCAAAAAGTACGAATTTCGAAAAACCTGTTTATTTTAAGTGTCTACGCAATCAGAGGAATGTATACACCGAATTTCATTATTCTAGGTGTAGCCGTTTGGTTGGTACCATTTTTATCCCTCATTACCCATTGTAATCCCTTGAAAGTACGAATTTGGAAAAAACCTTTTATTTTGCATGTCTACGTAGTCAAAGGAATGTATACTTCGAATTTCATGACTCTAGTTGCGGTCATTTGGTTGGTACTATTTTATCCCCTTTTTCTATTTTGACCCCAAAATGTACGAATTTCGAAAAATCAGTTTATTTTCCGTGTATACACAATCAGAGGAATGTATACTCCGAATTTCATGACTCTAGTTGCGGTCATTTGATTTTAACCCCAAAAAGTGCGAATTTTGAAAAATCCGTGTATTTTACTCGTCTATGCAATCAGAGGAATGTATACACCGAATTTCATTATTCTAGGTACAACCGTTTGGTTGGTACCATTTTTATCCCTCTATTCCCATTTCACCCCTTAAAAGTACGAATTTGAAAAAATACTTTTATATTATGTATCTACTCAATTAGAGGAATGTACACACCGAATTTTGTGTTTCTAGCTTTTGTCGTTTAATATGTACCATTTTTATCCCTTTTTTGCCCCATTTCACCCCCTACAAATAAGAATCACTTTATGGTGCACGTTTTTGCTAGATGGGGAATGCGCATACAAAATATCAAGCAAATATAAACAGACATATTCAAAAAACATGCTTAAATACGCTAAAAAATTAGGGATTATTATGGGTTTTTTTAGTCCTTTCGAGGGAAATTTTTTTCCCTTTGGGCCGATTTCGCCCCGTTTCAATCCCAACCAATCTACGACTATAAGACGCATTTATGGAAAATTTGGACGTCCTAGCTCCTTTCGTTTAGAAGATAGCGTGCTTTCAACAGACGGACGGACGGACGGAAATGGCTAGATCGTCTTAGAATTTTATGACGATCAAGAATATTTGTACTTTAGAGGGTCTCAGGTCGATATTTCAAGGTGTTACAAACGGAATGACAAAGTTAGTATACCCCCATCCTGGAGGTGGAGGGTATAAAAATATGTGTTTCCCAAATTTTTTGAGACTGTTCAAAACTACTGTTTCTTTCTGAGAGTGTAATTTGCAGTATTTGTAGACATCATAATTACCTTTAATTGAACAAATATAAAATGTACCTAGGACGAAATAGTAAAAATAAAAATATATCCATAATATTGTTTGTGTTGATTTTATGAACCAGCATGCCTCAATGAACATAAAAAATATGTGTTTTTGACTTGAAATTTTTTCTTTTTTTGGTATTGGGCAAAATTGACGTTCCATTTTTGTAAAAATTGTTTAATACAAATTTTAAAACTGATTTTATCTATTAACCCATTAGAGCCTAGCATAATTTTATTTCCGTTGTTTCTTAATGTTTACTGTTCGATTGATCGAACACTGTGTTATTAACGCCAGAAAAAATACGAGTTTTGGGAGTGGATTATGATTCTGCAGCGTTTAGTCCACGAAGGCAGTGCCTATGGCGAAATATGGTGCAAATTAAAATTGACTTAATTAAACTTTATTTAAGAAGGGGTTGGAATATTTTTGAAGTATATGGGCCACGACCCTGTCTAATGTATGTTCTAGCAAATGATCGCTACTTCGCAACCCGTAGTTTCCTTACAAATATGGTGGTATTTACACCTTTTGTATTGCTACGAAAATAATTAAGTTTAAGGATATCTCTTTTAGGGTAAATTGCAGCAACACCGCTTCCTACTTAAAAGTACAGATCAAAATGAAAAATCTCTTTATGATGTGCAACCACGTAGCCACCTGACAGCCAGTCATGTTTTTAGCTGCTTTGTTGGTGCAATTTTGATCACTTTTTGAACCGCCACTCCCCCTAGAAATATTTTGACGATTCTTGCTCAAAACTTTGGTTGGCACCAAACCTCTTTATTTTTCGTGGTTACAATTAGGGCGGAGTGAAAACAATTTTTTTCGAATTTGAAAACCGCATAGCAAGAAAAAGTTGACCTATTATATCGAGCCCTTAGCGCGGAATGATCGCAAGCGCCAAAACACACATTTTACAGGAGAAGGTTTTTATTGATTATTTTGAAATATTTGCATAAAATGAAATATGTTTTATTGCAAATTGTTTTAATTCCTTGCGGCTACAAATACTGGAAAAACTGTGGCGCTTACGATATAAGTTTTTTTTTCGATTAAACCTCGAAATTTTAGTAAAAACACACTTTTTATTATAAAAAAATTTATTAAAACAAAATAATAAAATAGATAACAATACTTTTATAATGGGAAAATGAACAGTAGAGTAATTCAAACCGTTAATAAAAAACGATTTTAGACACATTTGAATTCCTATTGTTAATAGTTAAATTTCATATAAAAGTTTTTAGGTAATATCGATATTGAATTTTTCTTGAACGAATAATTAAACTAAAATTAATTTCATCCACCCTACTACAGTTGAACTTCGATTAACCGTGACTCTATTAACCGTGATTATCTATTAACCGTGAAGCTGAGTAGTTGATTTTTTACCTCTATTAACCGTGATTTACCTCTATTATCCGTGATGCACACGTCCATGTGACTGCTTGTTTGTTTTTTTTTTCGTATAATACACACACATCTCTCATATTAAAATTCGGTGATTCCTCTTTTTCATGAAAGTGTAATTTTCATATCAAATTTCATATTCATTCATCAGTGTGAAATTTGATCTGTCAAGGCGTGTTTTCCTTACATCATGCCACCGCCAAAAACTAAATCCGCGAAAAGAGCAAGAAAGGTTCTTTCAATTAAAGAAAAAATGGAGCTGATTAATGAATACTCAAAACGTAAAGTACCTTTTAAAATGTTGTCTGAAAAATATGGAGTTGGCATTCAAACTGTATCCGATTTAATAACTAGTAAATCAAAAAAATTTTTTTTTTCAAATCCATGCTTTATGCAAGCAGAATTCTATTGGGCCTAGAAATTCTTTTTTAGTTATCTTTTGTAGAAGGAAAAATTACTGCGTTATCAGGAGCAGAAATAATAGATTTTTAATTTGTGGTTTGTATGGGAGGTACCACGCCCCTTTGTACAATCCCGCCCATATTTGCAGCAGCACTTAAAAAATCCACACCAAACCGACGTACCAAATTTTGTTCAAATACCGTTATCAGGAGCAGAAATAATAGATTTTTAATTTGTGGTTTGTATGGGAGGTACCACGCCCCTTTGTACAATCCCGCCCATATTTGCAGCAGCACTTAAAAAATCCACACCAAACCGACGTACCAAATTTTGTTCAAATACCGTTATCAGGAGCAGAAATAATAGATTTTTAATTTGTGGTTTGTATGGGAGGTACCACGCCCCTTTGTACAATCCCGCCCATATTTGCAGCAGCACTTAAAAAATCCACACCAAACCGACGTACCAAATTTTGTTCAAATACCGTTATCAGGAGCAGAAATAATAGATTTTTAATTTGTGGTTTGTATGGGAGGTACCACGCCCCTTTGTACAATCCCGCCCATATTTGCAGCAGCACTTACAACATGCACACCAAACCGACGTACCAAATTTTGTTCAAATACCGTTATCAGGAGCAGAAATAATAGATTTTTAATTTGTGGTTTGTATGGGAGGTACCACGCCCCTTTGTACAATCCCGCCCATATTTGCAGCAGCACTTAAAAAATCCACACCAAACCGACGTACCAAATTTTGTTCAAATACCGTTATCAGGAGCAGAAATAATAGATTTTTAATTTGTGGTTTGTATGGGAGGTACCACGCCCCTTTGTACAATCCCGCCCATATTTGCAGCAGCACTTACAACATGCACACCAAACCGACGTACCAAATTTTGTTTAAATACCGTTATCAGGAGCAGAAATAATAGATTTTTAATTTGTGGTTTGTATGGGAGGTACCACGCCCCTTTGTCCAATTGGTCAAATTTTTCCATTTCCTAGTATTGTCATCGAAAATGATTAAGTGTGCAAAATTTGAGCAAAATTGGTTGAGAAAAAAGCTTTCAAAAATTGATTTCAAAATTTGTGGCACACAAACATATATAGAAAGTAACCTTATATAAAGCATGGAAAAAATTAATATAATTTCCGTTTTCTTGACTTAAGTAGGCTGTTGGCGAATGAATATTTTTTTTATAACCTTTCTTTACTGTTGTGCTAAGAAAATCCACAGAAAACGTGTAATTTTACAAAGTTCGAATCAAAAATGCGCCTTTCAAATCCCGCCCATTTGCATATTGTCTAAGCAGGTTACAACTAAATAAACACACACAACAATATAGGAAGATCGTTGTAGAATATACTTAAAAAACTGGTTTTAATTTCGTATGGGAAGGGTCACGGCCACTTTCCGCCCATCTCGGTGTCGAAATACTCTAAAACCGGTTTTAATTTGAGATGGGAAGTGTCACGTCCACTTTCCGCCCATCTTTGCACAACTATTTACACTGGATCAACTCACACAAAATTTCAGCACTCTAGGTCTATGACACCTACTGACCATATTCGATTATATGTTTTAACTTCGTATGTGCGGTACCACGCCCACTTTCCCAATACCGTCCATTTCTGGCACAACTACGCAGGTTTATGCTAGATGCACTTACACAAAATTACAGTAGGTTTAATTTTGGTTTTATCTTCATATGGGAGGTGCCACGCCCACTTTTGCATTACCGCCCATTTTAGGCGCAACTACGCACATTGATGCTAGATGCACTTACACAAAATTTGAGCACTATACGTGTCATAGAACTGACACTATTCGATAATATGTTTTAACTTCGTATTCCAATACCGCCCATTTTTGGCAGAACTACGCACATTGATGGTCGATGCACTTACACAAAATTTCAGTTTTTTATCTGCCATAGAACGGCATATATTCGAAAATGGGTTTTAACTTCGTATGGGAGGTGCCACGCCCACATTTCCATTACCGCCCATTTTTGTCACAACTACGCACATTAATGCTAGATGCACTTACACAAAATTACAGTAGGTGTAATTTTGGTTTTAACTTCATATGGGAGGTGCCACGCCCACTTTTGCATTACCGCCCATTTTAGGCGCAACTACGCACATTGATGCTAGATGCACTTACACAAAATTTGAGCACTATACGTGTCATAGAACTGACACTATTCGATAATATGTTTTAACTTCGTATGGGAGGTGGTACGCCCACTATTCCAATACCGCCCATTTTTGGCAGAACTACGCACATTGATGGTAGTGCATCTACCACAAAATTTCAGCACTCTAGGTGTCATAGAACTGACAATATTCAATAATAGGTTTTAACTTCGTATGGGAGATGCCACGCCCACTTTTCCAATACCGCCCATTTTTGGCACAACTATGCACATTGATGCTAGATGCACTTACACAAAATTTCAGCACTCTAGGTGTCATAGAACTGACAATATTCAATAATAGGTTTTAACTTCGTATGGGAGGTGCCACGCCCCTTTGTCCAATTGGTCAAATTTTTCCATTTCCTTGTATTGTCATCGAAAATGATTAAGTGTGCAAAATTTGAGCAAAATTGGTTGAGAAAAAAGCTTTCAAAAATTGATTTCAAATTTTGTGGCACACAAACATATATAGAAAGTAACCTTATATAAAGCATGGAAAAAACAAAGATCGGATTTTAAAATTTTGCTCCGATACTGATTCAATGCTTGGCCTTAAACACAGATATACACTAAAAACATCCGAAAATCCAAAAGTTGATTTCGCAACATACGAATGGTTTCGGCAAGAAAGATTTAAGGGAACTCCAATTTCAGGTAAGTTAACTGAAATCGAGATATTGTATGAACTTAAACTGAAATTTGCTTCTGAACTTCAGGCGAAATGATTGTCGAAAAGGCAAAAATGTTCCATTTGAAGTTAAACATGAATTCAGAGTGCACTTATTCATTTGGTTGGTTGGATAAATTCAAAAAACGTCATGGAATCCGTCGGCTGAAATCTACGGGAGAAAAGGAGTGTGCTGATTACACTAGTCAACAGTCAAAATATACTCGGGATGCGATAATTTTTTCTGTGTAGATAACCTTGACATGAGCTCGAAAAACGCAATAAAATTTTTTTTTTCGTTTGGTTTTTGTTTTATTTTTTTTTTTTAAATTTTAAAAATTTTTTTTTGGTTAATTTGTTTCGTCCGGCATAACTCGGGAACCACTAGCCCGATTTAATTGAATTACATTTTAAAAAATTTAAAATTACAATTCCCTTAATCTGTTCATATATTGTTTTCCTATACAAGCAACAGTTTCCAAGTTAAAAATGAATATATAAAGGAAAAAACTTATTTTTTGCCTAAAGATTTAATTTTTTTTTTAAAAAATCCATAAAAAATCCAAAATGAAAAAAAATGTCAAATCTTATTACTTTTACGTAAAGTCACATAACCTATGAGCAAAATGAGACAAAGATGATGAAAATCGATGCACGCGTTTCGCTTTTATTCGCAATTGAGTAAAGGTATGAATTTCAAAAATTTGCTCGACATATGCACAACTTTGTCTATGGTAAGGTTTTTTCTTTTTTATTACAAAAAAAATTAAAATTTGTTGGGTGACAAAAATATATGTGTTTCTCTTATCAGGAACCAGATATAGTCCCCCATCATAGCTTCGTTCCAAAATCCTTGGTATCGGTGCTCAATTTCTTTCATTTGCTGATGAAAACGCTCACCATGCTCGTCACTCACATCGCCCAGGTTGTCCGGAAAGAAGTCCAAGTGCGAGTGTAGAAAATGTATCTTAAGCGACATATTTGCTCTAATTTTTTTATAATTTTGGAGTAGTTGTTCGACGATCTCTCTGTAATTTGAGCTTTTGTTGTTTCCAAGAAATCCGGAAACAATTTGCCGAAATGAGTTCCAAGCTGCAGCTTCATTTGGTGATAAAATGTGCTCAAACTGTTGGTCTTGCAACAACTTTTTAATTTGCGGACCGTCGAAAACGCCTTCCTTAATCTTTGCCGATGAAAGGTGAGGAAAAATGGTTTTTAAATAGGCGAACGTTGATAGCTTTCACGAAGTTTTTTATGAGTCCGAGCTTTATGTGAAGAGGTGGGAGAAAAACATTTTCCTTTTTTATGAGTGGTGTATATTTCACGTTGTCGCTGCCGGGAGTGAAGTGTCTCAAAGGCAGAGAAAACAACAGTACTTTGTGAATCCACCTTGTAATCCACAAAGGATACCGATAACCTTAAGGTCGGCACAAACTTTCCAATCGTGCCTCTCATAGTTAAGGCACTTTAGTAGATTGTCCATGACTTCGTATGTTTCCTTGGTGTCAACGGCATGAGCAATTGGAATCGAAGGTTTCTTGTTGCCGTTGTGCAGTAAAATTGCTTTAAGGCTCTGCTTGTTGCTGTCGATGAAAAGACGCCACTCTCCTGGATCGTAAGAGTACCCGAGTTCACCAAATAATCCGGGAATGTCCTTACAAAAACAGATGTTGTCTTTTTTGTGTAGTACCTTGCGTATGGTTCATGACGCTTCCTGTAGATTGTTGTCACCACACCAGGAGCCAAGAAACCGAACTGTTGCATGCGCGATGCATGCAACTCTGCATCTTCCTTGGAGAGTTTCAATTCTCTAACCCAATCGTTCGGTTCTGCTTGGGAACATAAGCGTTGACCTCCATGCAATGTATATGTTGACTCGCATTCTGATGTGGTTTCTACTGTCTCCGGATCTGATGTTGGATGTATCGCCTCGTTATTAGATGCCCATCTTGAAACGGACGGTTGCGGGTCCACTGGTTCTTCGGAAAATGGCACTGGAAAATTCACTGTTGAAACAGCAGCGTAAGTCCATCGTATATTTTTTCCCACGCCTGTATTTTTGCTAAGACAGAAGTAGCAATCTGTTACATGGCAAAGCGGAGCTCTCCAAAGCATTGGCATGATGATTCTCGGCTGTCGTCTGAAAGAATTTCAATAATATGTTATATATGTTCTTGAATTTCGTAATCTACACTTACCTTGAGTCAGCTAGCTGTACGTAGCACCTTGGACATAGAGCACTTGGTGTCCACCGCTCATCTATGTTTGAGACCTTTAAATTGAAGCTCTCTTCAAATGAATCTCTCAATTTAGGTGAAAAACAACGCTTGTTTTTTTTTCAGAAACGTATTCTCCGCACATGTAACAAAAATTACTTGGATTGGTATTGCATTCAAATCCTCGCGAACGTTTGCTCATTTTAACTATCGCGTTCGTCGACACTTGTTGAATGAGTAAAATCGATCAATGAAGACCTATTTATACTGTGTATTGTTTAGTATTTTACTGACAGGTACTTATAAATGGGTGTATATTTTTTTACGGTGGCTACATACCTGTTTCACCATGTGTGAGTCTTAAATTTTCCGAATAATGACTCCCTTAAATGTGGGTTGCATTTCTGTAAAAAAATCATACAGGTAGCCAACGGAAAACCCAAATAATTAAAAAAGTCCCCTTTCCTTTTTTCCTTTTAATTGTTCACGCACATTTATTAGCGTTTATTACTTTGCTTACGCAATCATAAAAATTAAATAACCCTTTGTTTATTCCGTTTTGTTAATTCTGAGAATCAAAAAAAAGAAAAAACCTTACCATAGACAAAGTTGTGCATATGTCGAGCAAATTTTTGAAATTCATACCTTTACTCAATTGCGAATAAAAGCGAAACGCGTGCATCGATTTTCATGATCTTTGTCTCATTTTGCTCATAGGTTATGTGACTTTACGTAAAAGTAATAAGATTTGACATTTTTTTTCATTTTGGATTTTTTATGGATTTAAAAAAAAAAATTAAATCTTTAGGCAAAAAATAAGTTTTTTCCTTTATATATTCATTTTTAACTTGGAAACTGTTGCTTGTATAGGAAAACAATATATGAACAGATTAAGGGAATTGTAATTTTAAATTTTTTAAAATTTAATTCAATTAAATCGGGCTAGTGGTTCCCGAGTTATGCCGGACGAAACAAATTAACCAAAAAAAAATTTTTAAAATTTAAAAAAAAAAATAAAACAAAAACCAAACGAAAAAAAAAATTTTATTGCGTTTTTCGAGCTCATGTCAAGGTTATCTACACAGAAAAAATTATCGCATCCGGAGTACATGAAATTTTTTTCATTTTGTTGAGTAGTGTTATGAGTCTGCTACGATGTTTGTGGACGACTTGGATGAAATCATTAAAAACGAACAACTTACAACTGAACAGATCTACAATGCAGACGAAACCAGTCTATTTTGGAGGTGTTTGCCTCAGAGTTCTTTGGCTAGTGGTAATGAATATTCTATTGAAGGGTACAAGGAATCCAAGGAGAGAATCACAGTGCTAGTTTGTTCAAATGCTGCAGGAACTCACAAGTGTAAATTGATGATAATAGGAAAAAGTGCCCATCCAAGAGCTTTAAAAAACGTTGAACACCTTCCTGTGATTTATAAATCTAATAAGAAAGGTTGGGTAACACAACAGCTATTTCTGGAGTGGTTTAATTAAAATTTTGTACCAGAAGCAAAGGAACATCAACGGCGCATCGGTCTCAAAAATAACTGTAAAATACTTTTACTACTGGACAACTGTCCAGCACACCCAGATGTAAATGCTATGATATCTGAAAACGTTACAGTAAAATATCTCCCACCAAATTGCACGTCCTTGATTCAGCCTATGGATCAAGGAGTAATTCGGAGCTTCAAATGTCACTACCGTAAACTGATCGTTCTAAAAACTTGTTGGTGCTAATGACAGACGTGAGTTCGTTAAATCTTTGAATATTAAGACAGCTTTGTGGGCAGCCGCAGCTTCGTGGGACTCTGTAACTCCACAAGTTTTAAAAAGAGTTTGGAATAACTTACTATCTCATAATGAAGATGCTCCAAATAGCCTTGTTGAGATACAAACAGATATAACCATACCGTCTGGATGTACGATTGATGCTGTCGAAAAGTGGATGGTGTGCGACTCTGATGTCGCTCCGTTTGCTATTATATCTGAAGACGAAATCGTAGACATGGTTACCCAAAGCCAAGAAGATGAGCTTGATTCAAATTCCGAGGAATCAGATGGAGGAAATGCGGACGAAACGCCTACATTGGCTCAGGCAATAGAGGCTAGTAGTATTTTGTCAGGTTTTTTAGAAAACTTTAATTGTCCAAGTATTTCAGAACCAGATAAAATGCAAATATATCGCATACAAACTCATTTGTTGGAAGAACAATCAAAAGCTAAAAGCATAAGACAGACTTCCATAAAAGATTTTTTTTAATAAATGTATGTATTCCTAGAGATATGATAAGTTATTTATAGACGCAGATTTACAAGTTTTTGTCAAAAATAATAAAATTTATACATGTAAAATTTTACCTCTTTTAACCGTGATTTTCGGTTATCCGTGATTATCCCGGTCCCGAGCATCACTGTTAATCGAAGTTCAACTGTATTTCGAATATCTATATATATAAAAATGAATCTGTGTTTGTATGTTTGTTTGTTTGTTTGTTCTTTATAGCAGCCTAAACTACTGAACCGCTCTTCTTGAAATTTTCACAGTATGTTCATGCTGAACCGGTGGTGAAAATAGGCTATATAAATTTTTGATATTTTCAGTGGGCGTGGCACCTCCCACACAAATTGGGAATTTATTCGTTTTTTTATAAATTAGCATATTCGGAATACTGTTGCAGCTAGAGTCTTGAATTTTTGTGAAGGTTCACTAATTATTAGTCTGCACAGTTGTGTCAAAAAGGGGCGGTATTGGAAAAGTGGGCGTGGCACCTCCCATACAAAGTTAAAACCTATTATTGAATATTGTCAGTTCTATGACACCTTGAGTGCTGAAATTTTGTGTAAGTGCATCTAGCATCAATGCGCATAGTTGTGCCAAAAATGGGCGGTATTGGAAAAGTGGGCGTGGCACCTCCCATACGAAGTTAAAACCCATTTTTGAATATTGTCTGTTCTATGACACCTAGAGTGCTGAAATTTTGTGTATGTGCATCTAGCATCAATGTGGGTAGTTGTGCCAAAAATGGACGGTATTGGAAAAGTGGTCGTGGTACCTCCCACACGAAGTTAAAACCTATAATCGAATATTATCAGTTCTATGACACCTAGAGTGCTGAAATTTTGTGTAAGTGCATCTAGCATCAATGTGCGTAGTTGTGACAAAAATGGGCGGTAATGGAAATGTGGGCGTGGCACCTCCCATACGAAGTTAAAACCCATTTTCGAATATATGCCGTTCTATGGCAGATGAAAAACTGAAATTTTGTGTAAGTGCATCTAGCATAAATGTGCGTAACTATGCCCAAAAAATGGGCGATATTGGAAAAAAAGGGCGTGGTACCTTCCATACGAAGTTAAAGCCTATTATCGAATATATTCAGTTCAATGACAGCTACAATACTTATCTTTTGTGTGAGTGCATCTAGCATAAACCTGCGTAGTTGTGCAAAAATTGGACGGTATTGGGAAAGTAGGCGTGGTGCCTCACATACGAAGTTAAAACATATTATCGAATATGGTCAGTAGGTGTCATAGACCTAGAGTGCTGAAATTTTCTGTGAGTTGATCCAGTGTAAATAGTTTTGCAAAGATGGGCGGAAAGTGGACGTGACACTTCCCGTCTAAAATTAAAACCGGTTTTAGAGTATTTCGACACCGAGATGGGCGGATAGTGGCCGTGACCCTTCCCATACGAAATTAAAACCAGTTTTTTGAGTATATTCTACAACAATATTCCTATATTGTTGTGTGAGTTTACTTAATTGTAACCTGCTTAGACAATATGCAAATGGGCGGGATTTGAAAGGCGCATTTTTGATTTGATTTTGTAAAATTACACGTTTTCTGTGGATTTTCTTAGCACAACAGTAAAGAAAGGTTATAAAAAGAAAAATATTCATTCGCCAACAGCCAACTTAAGTCAAGAAAACGGAAATTATATTATTTTTTTAGTTTTTGTGTTGTTTGATTAGTGAACAATTTGATTGATTTTCTATGTGTTTTGAATGTAATGTAATTTCATCTTACGAATGAAGTTTTTTGTTTAGGTAATGGAAAGGAGGAGAATCACACTTATCAAAAAATCAATTTGATTTTGACATTTTTTCATTTTACTTTATCAACGTGGTTTAAAATAATTAAAAACATATTTACTGGAAAGACTATAAACACTTCTCTAAGTAATTTACAATTTAATGGCTCTTTAAATTAATGAGTTATTATTTAAATCACCATTAATTAAATATAACAAATTTATTTGTAATTTCATGACATTATTTTGCCCACTAGTTTCTAATAATGCCTATTGGCGCGGAGACACTCACAAGTTGTGAATCTTGTATAAAATAAAACTGAATTATAAAAAAAACTCACCTTCCGAATATCTGAAATGAAATAAGAGAAAATAAAATTAAAAATGTTGTACAAAAATTTAGATAACATAACTTTTAATCGGGTATGTCAAATATTGCAGTTGGATGACAAAATATTTTTAAGCTGCGTTCGGATGTATACTCAAAATCCACTTTTTCGGATTTTTCCTGACAAGCTCCATATGGAAAATATTAAAATCCAGGAAAATAGATTTTGGGCGTGTATCCGAACGCCAAAAATAAAGCATTTGACGTTTTTGAAGCGACAGGACAAAGAACAAACATTTCATTTAATGCTATACTCACTATTAATGTGAACGATCGTTCTCCGTCGCGTCCACATTTTCCAATAAAAAAAGAAATATCTGATCTTTAATAATTTTGAAACTTGAAAAGATGTTTGAATTGATCTTACATTGCGCTTTATGATATGAATTCTGTAACAGTTTCGTTCTGAAATATATATTTATTTTACTTTAATGAAAAGTGAATGTTTCATTGCTTAAGTCAGTATGTTGACGATTTCCCGTGCTGTCCCGGGATCCCGGGAAATTGGCAAAATAATTCCCGTTTCCCGGGAAATTAAAAGTACGGGAAAATGCAAATGCTACTAAAAACTAATGGCTCGACAGTACCTCAAACGATCAACCCAATTTTTCAGTACAATGATGCCGCCAGCCCAAAATTCACACCAAACAGTGACTTGTTGTGGGTGCATTGGCTTCTCAATAGTCACGTATTTGTTCTCTGAACCCCACATGGGACAATTTTGCTTATTGACATAGCCACCGAAATGAAAATGAGCTTCAGAAGGCTGATCTCTCAATAACAAATTTTTAATTTTCAAAAATTTTCATATCGCAAAGCAGCGATTCAAGAATATTTAGTATAACTTGTTTGCCCCTTATGTTGTCATCTTTCTCATAATGTATTACCTATTATCTGCGGTAAATGGAGAAAAATCATGGTATCTGTCCTAAAATTAAGAATCTCCCCAAATTTGCCAAAAATTACGTACCGGTAAAAGTGAAATTTTTATTTCGTGTATTCACTTGAATAATACAACTAATCAAAAATATATTACTAAATAGAAAATAGAAACATGTTTAAAAAATTTGTAAATAAATTTGCATTCTATTAAATATAGAAGCAAAATGGTCTTGAGCCAGGACAATATCCCAGTTCAAATCAAATATTGATTACAGACCAAAAAAATGCAAACGAAAAAAAAGAGCTAAAACATATGTGCGTTAGTACGGCAGAAGTATTGCTGGGTAACTATACCTGCACATACACATACTTACATATGCAACTCAATGAGATGCTTGTAAGATGGCATGTGTACTTTATTACGATTGGTGCGATTTTTTAAACGCAAATTCGGCAAGTGAGTTGTGCTTCTCGTTCGTTTGTGAGAATCATCTCCTTATAGATGCCGGGTTTGATGTTGAAAAGTCGCTGCGAAGCCACTTGAAAAGACTTTTGACATGGTCGAAATCATGATCGTGGTAGTCTGCAGCCAATTAATAAATGTAAATAAATTTGCATTCTATTAAATATAGAAGCAAAATGGTCTTGGGCCAGGACAATATCCCAGTTCAAATCAAAATGTTAAATGTTTATTGCAAGAAGTGAAGAAAAGATATTTTTAAAAGAGGTATCAATAGAAGAACGAAAAATAATAATATAGGGTGGTCCATTTAATATTTTAAATTTGAATTACCGATTGCTTTGACTTTGAAAGCTAGAATAACATTCATTATTTTCAGGTTTATGTTTGACATATACCAAATGGGACGCTATACGCTCGAACAAAATTGGAAAATTTTAGAAACTTACTTCCAAAGTAGTGAGTCATTAACGCAAACTGTAAGATATTTATGTGGAAAATTTTCGTGTTTTCGGATGAAGCTCTCATTTTCATCTCGGTGACTATTTCAATAAGCAAAATTGCAGGATATGGGGTTCAGAGAACCCACACGTGACTATTGAGAAGCCAATGCATGCACAACGAGCCATTGTTTGGTGTGGATTTTGGATGATGCCGCGGGCCATGTACTGAAAAATTGGGTTGATCGGATGAGGTACTGCCGCGCCAGTCGTGGTAGTCTTATGAGCGATATTGTGTTTCATTATACCCTACACCACTTCGTGGACTAGGGTATTATAAGTTAGTTTTGCGCCAAATGTTTGTAACACCAAGAAATAATCGAGCTAGACCCACCTTTAAGTATACCGATCGGCTTAGAATCACCAGCTGAATCGATTTAACGATGTCTGTCTGTCCGTCTGTCCGTCCGTCTGTTGTCCATCTAAGCTTGTTCGCACTCTACAGGTCGCAATTGTGGTCCGATTGTCATGAAACTTGGCAGAAGTTATTTTGTCTGGCCAAGGACCATCGGTATTGAATTTGGAGGATATCGCTTCAGATTTGACATTTTCCGCTCTAGAATCCACATCCTGTACCCGATTTGGCACAACATCTTATAATCCAACTAGAAACATCTATGCAGAAATTGGGTAAGATCGGTTCAGATGTAGATATAGCCCCCAATACAAATGTCGCTCCCCATTTGACATTTTCCGCTCTAGAAACCACATCTTGAACCCGATTTTCTTTAAATTTGGCACAACATCTTATAATCAAACTAGAAACACCTATGCAGAAATTGGGTAAGATCGGTTCAGATTTAGATATAGCCCCCATACAAATGACGCTCCCGATTTGACATTTTCCGCTCTAGAAACCACATCTTGAACCCGATTTTCTTTAAAATTGGCACAACATCTTATAATCAAACTAGAAACACCTATGCAGAAATTGGGTAAGATCGGTTCAGATTTAGATATAGCCCCCATACAAATGACGCTCCCGATTTGACATTTTCCGCTCTAGAAACCACATCCTGTACCCGATTTTCTTTAAATTTGGCACAACATCTTATAATCCAACTAGAAACATCTATGCAGAAATTGGGTAAGATCGGTTCAGATTTAGATATAGCCCCCAATACAAATGTCGCTCCCCATTTGACATTTTCCGCTCTAGAAACCACAACTTGAACCCGATTTTCTTTAAATTCGGCACAACATCTTATAATCCAACTAGAAACACCTATGCAGAAATTGGGTAAGATCGGTTCAGATTTAGATATAGCCCCCATACAAATGACGCTCCCGATTTGACATTTTCCGCTCTAGAAACCACATCTTGAACCCGATTTTCTTTAAATTTGGCACAACATCTTATAATCCAACTAAAAAACCTATGGTGAAAGTGGGTAAGATCGTTTCAGATTTTGATATAGCCCTTATACAAATGTTGCTACCGAATGTTTAACCGATTTTGGCCAAACTTTACATATTATATTTCACCAATAAACATACATGGTGAAAGCGGGTCACATCGTTCCAGATTTCAAAATACCCTCATACAAATGTCCTTTCCGATTTAACATTTTTTGTCAAACACATACATTTGCAGGATGCAAAAATCCTTCCCGATTTCACGTTTTTACCGAATTGAATTGCAATGAGAATTGTTTGGGTGATGCCCATATGTCCATACTTTGGTATAACCCAAATGGGGCCCATTCTGAGCTATTACAGCTCTAGAAACTACATCTTACATCGGATCTTAATCAAATTTTGCAGATCATGATATTTTTTAACTAGGAATACCTACCGAGAATGAATATGAAATGTCGGTCCTATTACTACTGTATAATTTGTATTTGTCTGTCGGATAATTGGATCAATTACCATATTATTTACCATATTCGTTAAATTTGACTAAAGATGAATTTATAGTAACTTTATAATTTATATGAACTACATAAAATTGCTCCCATAAATACGTGGGTTTAGTAATCAAAGCGAGGTACATACGCAGGGAGTGGTGTAGGGTATTATATAGTTGGCCCCGCCCGACTTCAGCCTTTCCTTACTTGTTATTAAATGACAAAGTCCAACCTCTACAATAAAACCAGAAATTTAAAAAATAATCAGTACTTTACTACTAATATAGTTATGAAGCATACAAATATTTTTTGTTCTTAAAATATTATACCATTTTGTAATGGGCAGAACAAGAGCCTTAATATATGCAAGAGGAATAAATAGCGGATTACTTTTTGTGATTCATTACAAGCACGACTACTGCCTAGAGTTATTTGAAATCTTCTTCAACACATACTACACCTCGAGTGTATTACGGATGACAAAAACAAGTCGTTCTTCCGAAGCGAGATTTACTTCAATCGATCAGTATAAATAAATCAAATTTATCGCAATACACTTCAGATGTCTTCGTATCGAATTACTGTAAACACTCTCACGTTTGTTAAACCGATTCGTTTGCGATGCGGCTCGTTACGACGTTTTTAAGCGTCTTCTTATTAACAATATGCAGTGGTGAGGAAACAATAAGTGTGGACACCTTATCGGGGGCCATAAAGGGCCTGCAGATGGAAACTCGATTGGGTGCAAAGTTATGGTCATTTCGTGGTATACGTTATGCTGAGCCACCGGTGGGAGAGTTGCGTTTTCAAAATCCCCAACCAGTTAAGGCATGGAAGCCCCGAGTATTTGATGCCACCAAGGATGGACCAATGTGTCCACAGGTAACTGTGAACCGAACTTGGCTCTCGGAGGATTGTTTGCGTTTGAATGTCTATTCGAAAGATCTGAAGGGCTTAAAACCGGTTATTGTTTACCTACATCCTGGTGGCTTCAGTGCTTCGTCGGCCATAAGTGCCTATGCAGGACCGCAAAGCCTTATGGATCGTGATATAGTTTTAGTGAGCGTTAACTATCGTTTGGCTTCGCTGGGTTTCTTGGCTACGGGCACTGCAGATGCACCCGGCAATGCGGGTCTGAAAGATCAAGTGTTGGCTTTGCGCTGGATACAAGCAAACATTGAGCGATTTGGAGGTGATCCGAAATCAGTTACCCTGTGGGGTTACAGTGCCGGCAGTATCAGTACGGGTTTGCATATGTTGTCACCCATGTCCAAGGGGTTATTTCACCGGGCTATAATGCAGAGTGCCTCGCCACTGGCTCAATTTCGTTATAGGAATAATCAGCTGGAATTGGCCGAGAGGCAGGCAAAACTATTGAAGTGTCCTGTGAAGCGCGTGAAGGATATGATGGCATGTTTAAAGACAGTGAGTCCATGATAATGAATCCGATGAATTTGAATTTCACAAAGTCTTAAATTTGTATTTAATTTTATTAAATTTTTAATTTCTCTCCCCTCCAACAGAAACCAATGTTGGACTTTGTAGACACCACAGCCGATATGTTTGAACTTGAATGGGTTCCTGGCCTAAATTGGATGCCAGTGGTAGAACCTGAATGTGGCCAAGAACGCTTCGTCGTGGAAGATCCCTATAAAACCATGCTAAATGGTAACATTAATAAAGTCCCTCTGATTGCGGGTATAACTCAGTATGAATTCTACTATTCGGCTTATTGTAAGTGTTACACTTGAAGAAGTGATCTGGAAATGTTGATTTTACTCTCTGACATTCGCTCCCACAGATACTCTACGCAACGACACCCAACGTCAAAGATTTAATGAGGATTTTGAAAAATATTCCCCAATCTACTTTTTCTACGAACGTGTTACCCCGAGATCTCGTCGCATTAGCCAGGAGATGCGTTCGTTTTATTTCCAAAATAACTCACTGGAGTTCCCACAGTCGTTGACACCATTCGGAAAACTATTCACTGATTTGATGTGTTTCGAATATCATCGATTCCTGCAGATGGTCTCGCAACATGTACCGGTCTACACCTATTTGTTCACCTACACAGGACGTTACAGCCATTTTAGAGATCCGGACACCAATCAAACTTATGGTAAAACCAATTGTGGGAAATGCAATGCAGTGACAGAGTCATATTGAAATTCATTTACAGGCGCCATGCATCATGATGAGCTTTGGTATTTGTTACATGTGCCCCTGGCAACACCACTGTTTACTAGGAACGATCCGGAAAATAATACCGTGGAACGTCTGACCCGTATGTGGTATGAATTTGCTAAGAAAGGGTAAGAGATGATAAATGGCATTGGTGCGTTAAGTGAAAAGTAAATATTCTTTTAGTGATCCAAACAATCCAACCGATGAATATCTGAAAAGTCCCAAATGGCCTTTGTATGATGACTGGAAGAAACCTTATCTGGAGATCGGTAATGAATTAAATGTCAAGATGGATGGTATCTACCCCGAGCGTATGCAACTCTGGGATCGCCTATTTCCCATACAGGACATGCTTAATCCGAATTTGTAAATAAATTTTATAAAATATATAATCATTATAACATCAAAGAATATCGTCACTCGTCGTTTTAGCCAAATCTCTCAGAAAAGTCGTCAAAATGACGTAAAATCTTCACGACTGTCAGTACTTGTTGGGAAGAAAAAATGGAATTATATGTCGGTTTGTAAAAAAATATATATTTAATAGAAATAATAGAACTAATAGAAACAATTGTAACCAAGTATAAGTATCCTTAGACGTTTATATTAACAGAAAAGTCCCTTAATTAAATCAAGCATTTAAAAAAGGACAATATGGCTGTTTTCCTTTAAGACTGGCTAACTAAGCTGCCATAACAAAATCCTAAATAAAAAGTTAAAATTTCACTCAAAATAAAAAAATATATATTTTTTAAAATTGTCGCCAACTATAGGGTTTTAAATTTATAACATTCATTTATAACAAAATTGGAAAATGTAGAAACTTACTTCCAAAGAAGTGACTCTTTATCGCAAATTGTAAGAATGGTTCATGTTTTCAGATGGAGCTCATTTTCATCTCGGTGGCTATGTCAATAGGCAAAATTGCCCCATATGGGGTTCAGAGAACCCACACGTGACTATTGAGAAGCCAATGCATCCACAACGAGTCACTGTTTGGTGGGGATTTTGGCTGAACCGAAAAATTGGGTTGATCGGGATGAGGACTGCCGTGCCAGTCGTGGTAAACATATGAATGATATTGTGTTCCATTATTAAATGACAAATTTCAACCTTTCCCATAAAACCAGAAATTTGAAAAAAATAGTGTTTTTTTTATAAATTACTAGCAGTACCCGCTGCTTCGCACGCGAAAAAGTCAGTTAGTTGCTATTGCTTTTATCCGTCTCTGTTTTTGGATAGTATTTGTTTGATTATCTTTTGGTGGATATAGATAAATCTAAAATAGCAATTTGGAAACCTCCTATTAGATAGCACTCATATTCAGAGGAATGTGCTATTTTAGCTGAACTCCCTTCGTATATATAAATTACAACCGCAGAGCCTTTTATATCCTCGACCTCATGCTTCTAGATGAAGCCGATATCATTATAAATTTTTGCACCTCTTTCCCAAAAAATACACATTTTGAAAAATCACTATAGGTGACATGTGTTTTTGCTTTTCCTAAAACATGTACTTTATTTGGTACCACGCTTATCCCTTATAAGTAAGTACACATTTTGTAATATCCATTTATGTTCCGCGTTTACGTAATTAAAGGGTTTTACCCCATTTTTATGCCTTTTTGTCCCGCATGCACTTTAAAGGTAAAAATTTCGACAAATCCAATTTGACTGTGCTGCTACATGGTCAGAGAAATTTACATATCAAATTTCACAATTCTAGTTGCAATTAGAGATGGGCGCCACTCACGTGAATTGCGTGAATCACGCGTGAACGTGAGCAAAATTTATTTTACTCACGTGAGCGTGCGTGAACGTGAGGAACGAAAAAATGTTCGTGCGTGAGTGTAATTTCTGCGTGAATCACGTGATTTTTTCGTGAGTCGCACATATTTATTAATTCTTTTATTTTCATTTAATTTCGTTTAAAATTGTGAAATTTTCCATTCAAAATAAAAGTCATATACATATTTATTTCTAAAACAAGAGTGCTTCAGTGTAGGTATAATATCTATTTTATACCCTCCACCTCCAGGATGGGGGTATATTCACTTTGTCATTCCGTTTGTAACACCTTGAAATATTCATCGGAGACCCCATAAAGTATATATATTCTGGGTCGTGGTAAAATTCTAAGACGATATAGCCATGTCCCTCTGTCCGTCTGTCTGTCTGTTGAAAGCACGATAACTGCCGAACGAAATGAGCTAGGAGGTTCAAATTTTTCCTAAATATGTCTTATGGTTGTAGATCGGTTGGGATTGAAACTGGACGAAATCGGCGCAGAGAAAAATTTTCCCCTCACAAGGACTGAAAATACCCCTAATATTTAGAGTATATCAGTATGTTTTTTGAACATATTAGCTTGTATTTACTTGACATTTGCAATGCGCATTCCCTTTATAGCAGAAAAGGGCACCATAGAGTGATTTTTATTTGTAGGGGGCGAAATGGGACAAAAAGGGATAAAAATGGTACCTATCAAACGAGAACAGATAGAAACACGAAATTCGGCGTGTACATTCCTCTAATAGAGTAGATACATAATATAAAAGTATTTTTTCTAAATTCGTACTTTTAAGGGGTTAAATGGGGGTAGAGGGATAAAAATAGTACCAACCTAACGGTGCACCTAGAATAATGAAATTCGGTGTATATATTCTTCTGATTGCGTAGACACATAAAATAAAAGAATTTTTCGAAATCCGTACTTTTAGGGTGTAAAATGGAAAAAGGGGATAAAAATAGTACCTACCAAATGACAGCCGCTAGAATCATGAAATTCGGAGTATACATTCCTCCGACTGCGTAGACACGAAAAATAAAACGTTTTTCCAAATTCGTACTTTCAAGGGATACAATGGCTACAGGGGATAAAAATAGTACCAATTAAACGAATACAGCTAGAATGTTGAAATGAGATACGTAAAATAAAGAGATTTTAGATAGTCGTACTCTTGAGGGGGCAAAATTGGAAAAAGGGGATAAAAATGGTACCAACAAAAGGGCTGCTGATAGAATCATGGAATTCGGTGGGTGTATACATTCCTCTGACTGCATGGCCTCGTAAAATATTTTTTTCCATATTCGTACTTTATTTTGTTGCTTTTACGACAAAAATGGTAGAATCAATGGTATACTGCGTATTTTCAAAATTTATACTTTTGAAATTAAAATAGGATGGAAATACAACCAACCAAACGACTGTATCTGAAAATACACTCTCTATCCCCCAATAGTTAGGGTATTTATGATTGCTCCCTTATATTTACTTTATGAATTGAAGTATTATATCCATTAATATATATATAGTATACTAATATTGGTAGCCTTGGCTTATTAATTAAATTTCTTATTTTCATACAGTTACAATTTGTTGCGGACATTCCTCTTGTAGCTTGGAAGCACCACAAAGAAAATAAAAGATTTAGCGGGCGAAATGGGACGAAAAGGGATAAAATATGGTACCAATGATACGACAACAGCTAGAATCATGAAATTCGGTGTGTACATCCCTCTAATTGCATAGACACGTAAAATAGAGGGATTTTTCGAAATTCGTACTTTTAGGGGATATAATTAAAAAGAGGGATAAAAATGGGACCTACCAAACCGCTGAAGTTGAAATCATGAAATTCGGTGTATACATTCTGACTATGAAGACTCGAAAAAGGGTTTTTCGAAATTTGTACATTTGGGCGGAAAATGGGGCGAATGGGGATATCTTTAAAATTTATACTTTTCTTATCACTTTGTCTGTACCTGAAAATGCTTCTTTCTAATGGCAACTGACAATCGCCTAATATTTAGGCGTGTTCACTTTAACAATTTCAGCATTTTATTTATATATAGTAGTTGATTTTAAACACTGCGCATAAGTATACGTTATAGTTTGAAATAGTAAACAAATATAGTAATGTGCATACAAATATCACAATTTTCGTAATATGGTACTGTGCTTCTATGTAAAGTCGACATCCTTTAATCTGCTGGTAATACTGTGGAATGCACTCCGTGGTGGAGGGTATATAGATTCGGCCCGGCCGAACTTAACGCCTTCTTACTTGTTTCTATTTAAAATGTATATCTTTGTGGAAATTGTTTGCGTGATTTACGTGAATCACGTGATTCACGCGTGATCGTGAGCAAAATTTATTTTACTCACATGAGCGTGCGTGAACGTGAGTAAAGAAAAAATCTTCGTGCGTGATTAAATTTTTTTCTTCGTGAGCGTGCGTGAACGTGAGTCAATAATCACTCACGCGCACATCTCTAGTTGCAATACTTTAGTTGGCACCATTTTTATCCCCTTTTTGTCCCGCTCGCCCTTAAAAGTACAAATTTTGAAAAATCCATTTATGTTGCAAGACTACGTTGTCAGTGGAATTTACACACCAAATTTCATGACTATAGCTGCAATATTTTAGTTGGTACTATTTTTATCCCGCCCCCTATAAGTACAAATTTAAAAAAAAAAAATCCGTTTAGATTGCGCTTCTATGTTGTCAGAAGATTTTACACTCCAAATTTCACAACTATAGCTACAATACATTAGTTGGTACCATTTGTATCCCTTTTTGTCCCGCTCACCCCTTATAAGAAAAAATTTCGAAAAATCCATTTGATTGCGCTTCTTCATTGTCAGAGGAATTTACTACCGAATTTCGCGATTCTAGCTGTAATACTTTAATAAGTTGATACCATTTTTATCTCTTTTTCTCCCGCACGTACCTTAAAAGTACAAATTTCGAAAAAAATCCATTTATGCCTTAAGTCTACGTTGTCAGAGGAATTTATACACCAAATTTCACGACTATAGCTGCAGTACTTTAGTTGGTACAATTTTTATCCATTTTTCCCCGCTCACTCCTTATAAGTACAAATTTCAAAAAATAAATTTAAACTTGCGCTTTTACGTTGTCAGAGGAATTTACACACCAAATTTCGCGACAATACTTAACTGGTAATACTTAAACTGGTACCATTTTCATCCCTTTTTGTCCCTCTCAACCCTTAAAAGTACAAAATTTGAAAAATCCAATTTTAATGCGCATATGCATGGTCAGAGGAATTTACATACCGAATTTCGCGATTCTAGCTGTAATACTTCAGTTGGTACCATTTTTATCCCTTTTTGTGTCTTCAGTCAGTCAGTAGCATTAATAATTAATAATTTATAAGTTGTATTCTATCAAAACAAAATACTAAATATTGACACAATTATTATCATAAAAGTATTCTCATACAGTGCCAGATGCCTATCATTTTGATTTTATACAGAGCTGTATATATATATATATATATATATATATATATATATATATTGATGAAGTGCTGTATTCATTTTACTTTTAATGAGTGTGAATAAGATGTATTACACAGAACAAGTCAAAGTGATCTCGTATAAATGGAATATGAATGTACATCAATCATATCGTTGATTGAAATGCAAACTAACTTAACTAAACTTTTTCCATTTTAAACAGGAAAGAAAAAAATACTAAAGTGTATGTTTGTGTTTCGTCCACTGGGAATTTCTTAATTTCGAGGACTCCGAGCACTATAAAATCACGATTTATAACTGTTTGTTAGTTGTATCGCTTTGCTTTCCATGCTGACTATGTGCATATATACATTTTTATATGTATATGATTCAAAGTAGTAAGTTATTCTTGGAACAAAATAATTCCAAAGAAAGAAAACAATTATAACGAAGAGCGAGATTTATGGCGATGTTTACTTATTAAGCAGTGGAGTCACGCCTTCCATAAAATATCTAGAAGGCTAAGAAAATACATTTTACATTGGGTATATTACATTTTGAATAATCGGCTGAACTATAGGAGGACAGTTCAAAATGCAACCGATAAGAACAAGGTATTCAATTTCATTTCTCAATAATGCGAACGAAATAAGTTACAGAAACTGTCCCTTAATATATATTAGGCTGGATCGCGGTCCATACAAATGGAAAAGTAATTTCCAGCCATCCCACGAAAATAAATTTTGGATTGTATAATGATGATTTGCAAAAATTGGCACAAATAAGTTTTGTGTATCAAGGACGAACGCTATTTAATTTGAGGCAAATCGGTTCAGATTTAGATATAGCCCCCATACAAATGTCGCTCCCGATTAGACATTTTCCGCTCTAGAAACCACATATTGTACCCGATTTTCTTTAAATTTGGCACAACATTTTATAATCGAACTAGCAACACCTATGCCGAAAGTGGGTAAGACCGGTTCAGATTTAGATATAGCCCCCATACAAATATCGCTCCCGATTTGACTTTTTCCGCTCTAGGCACCAAATATTTATACACTCCACGAGAGTATTATGTGTTTGTGCATTTGTTTGTAACGCTCAAAAGGAAGCGAGATAGACCCATTGTTAAGTATACCGATCGACTTAGAATCACTTTCTGAGTCGATTGAGCAATGTCCGTCTGTCCATCTATTGTTGTAATCAAATTACAAGTCGCAATTATAGTCCGATCTTAGCACAAATTGGCACAACTAAGTTTTGTGGATCTAGGACGCTATCGCTCCCCATTTGACATTTTCCGCTCTACAAACCCCATATCGCACTCGATTTTCTTTAAATTTGGCACAACATCTTATAATCCAACTAGATACACATATGCAGAAATTAGGTAAGATCGGTTCAGATTTAGATATAGCCCCCATACAAATGTCGCTCCCGATTTGACATTTTCCGCTCTACAAACGACATATTATACCCGATTTTCTTTAAATTTGACACAACATCTTATAATCCAACTAGAAACACCTATGCAGAAATTCGGTAAGATCGGTTCAGATTGAGATATAGCCCCCATACAAATGTCGCTCCCGATTTGACATTTTCCGCTATAGAAGCGACATATTGTACTCGATTTTCTTTAAATTTGGCTTAACACCTTATAATCCAACTAGAAACACATATGCAGAAATTAGGTAAGATCGGTTCAGATTTAGATATAGCCCCCATACAAATTTCGCTCCCGATTCGACATTTTCCGCTCTAGAAACGACATATTATACCCGATTTTCCTTAAATTTGGCACAACATCTTATAATCCAACTAGAAACATCTATGCAAAAATTAGGTAAGATCGGTTCAGATTTAGATATAGCCCCCATACAAATCTCGCTCCCGATTAGACATTTTCCGCTCTAGAAACCACATATTGTACTCGATTTTCTTTAAATTTGGCACAACATCTTATAATCCAACTAGAAACACATATGCAGAAATTAGGTATGATCGGTTCAGATTTAGATATAGCCCCCATACAAATCTCGCACCCGATTTGACATTTTCCGCTCTAGAAACGACATATTATACCCGATTTTCTTTAAATTTGGCACAACATCTTATAATCCATCTAGAAACACATATGCAGAAATTAGGTAAGATCGGTTCAGATTTAAATATAGCCCAAATACAAATGTTGCTCCCAAATGTTTAACCGATTTTGGCCGAATTAAATTGTATACGGATAGAAAGTGGAGTGTATCATAGAGTCGGCCCCGGCCGACTTTAGCCTTTCCTTACTTGTTTTCTTTAAATTATGAAAGAAGGTAAGATCGGTTCAGATTTAGAAACCACATATTGTACCCGATTTTCTTTAAATTTGGCTTAACGACTTATAATCCAACTAGAAATATCTATGTTGAAAGTGGGTAAGATCGGTTCAGATTTAGATATAACCCCCATACAAATGTCGTTTCCAATTTGACTTTTCCGCTCTAGAAACCACACATTGTGCCTGATTTTGGCACAACATCTTATAATCCAACTACAAACACCTGTGGCGAAAACGGGTAAGATCGGTTCGGATTTAGATATAGCCCCGATACAAATGTGGCTCCCAAATGTTTAAACGATTTTGGCCAAACTTTATATATTATATAACCTATAAACATACGGGTCACATCATTCCAGGTATACAAATGTTCTTCCATTTACAGAATACCTTTAAATATTTTGACAGAACGCGGTATATTTTACCTTGAAACATACATTATGAGAATGGGTCAGAATGGTCTAAAACCCATACAAAAATCCTTCCCGATTTCACTTTTTCTTACCGAATTGAATTGCAATGGGGTAGAAAGTAGTTGCACTTTTGTACAAAATTGTTCTCTGAATTATTGGACCACTTTAAAAATACATTTTGATTTTTGTCTTCGAGTAATTTATTGGTTTAATTATTGGACGTTTATAGTAATTTTTTGTGGTTTTTCATGTTGACAACAGAAAACTTCGTATTTGGTGGTAGTATTTTACAAAAAGTAAATACCTTTCAAATAATGCCCAAATAATGGACCTCGGAAGGGAATTGACGCCGCAACACTCATTTTTGTAAAAAGAGTTCGAAAATGTTGGCTCTCACAAATCATATCACATTTTAAATTATTTCACAACTTCCAGGGGAACGTACTTCGTTCGTATGAAATGAAAATCAACGAAAGAGAAAATATTAAAAACGGACGTGGCCAACTGAAAGATACTCTACCACACTAAGCTGCGCAAAATACATGTGAGTATATTTTAATACGACAACCGTTTAAGGTTACTTAGTCTTAACTGATAAAGACCGTTCAGGTTGAAAATCACAGAAATAATATAAGAATTAAAATTCAACTGATCGCCCCCTAAGAGTGTTTACATTTTTCTTGAACCTTCCGTATTAAAAAGCTATTATTATGTAGCCTATAAATGAATGAAATATCCTCACATAGAATTTTTCTATTGTGGAGAAGGCTTAACCCGAATAGTGCTGTAATTATTTTTTTTCGAATTTTGAGATAAAACTTTCATGTTATCAGTGGTCTACACCAGAAGCGTTGGAGAATGTTTTTTGTGTGTGACCATATGGTCACACTAGCACCATTCGGGTTAATGAAGACATATTTTAATTTTTTATAAATATCTCCAGCCGGTTATATGACTTTATTTTTTATGTATGCACTTCAGTGAAAAATATAGTTTTTTCTAGTTTTTCAAATAAAATAATCAAAATTTGTTTGATTTTCTGATAATAAAGAAGAAAGATGAATTGGAGGTTTAGTTTATCAGTCACTAATGCCCATCAACGCATCAGTCAGATATGCCAACACATGTTTTTACATTGATTAAATATAGGGACTATGTGTGGGAGCTGCATCTACCCAGCTAAAAGAGAGCACCCGAAGAAATTAACCCTTTCGTCAACCCCCCTTCGTACACATGCAAAAATCAACCGGATCGCGAGAAAATAACAAAACAAAAATGCCAAGCATGAAAATCATTTTAGCCATATCTCCTTCGAAAAAGAACATTTTGCAAAAATTAAAAAATACCCACATTATTTTTCGAAAAAGATCTATCTTCGAAAAATTTTCGAAATTTTCGAATTTTTAATTTGACGTGTAATCTTGCTATTTAAGCGTGAAGAGCTGATACTTTCCGCCATATTTTTTCGTAGAACATTTTAGTCCTTCTTAATGTCCTTTTTGAATGGACTTTTTTGATTTTCTCGAAAAGAGGGTCAAATTGATCCATAAATAGAGGAGTTAGAGGGTTAAGATTATCCATAAAAATAATCCTCATAAAATTTCACAATATAGTACTGGCAGTTCCAATTAATAAAAAATTAAATATTTGAATTACATTAATAAAACATTAAATTTATATTTTTAAGCAAAAATGTTTAAATAGATAAATTTATACAAAATTTGGTAATAAAACAAGCAAGGAAAGGCTAAAGTCGGGCGGGCCGACTATATAATACACTCCACTTTCTATCGGAATACAATTCAATTCAGTAAAAAAGGGAAAAATTTTTTTATGCTTCCTAATCACAGGCTAATATGACCTGGCCCAACATGTCAAATCGAGAATAATATTTGTATCGGGGATATATCCAAAACATGGAATGAAGTGACTAATTTTCACAATAAGTTCTTCCAGTTGAAGTATAACGTGTTATGCTCAATTTTAAGAAATTCTCGGAAAATACGCGGTTTCTGGGGGAACGAAATTTGTATGAGAGCTATATGTAAATCTGAACCGATGTGACCCATTTTAACCACAAGTGTTTCCATTTGAAATATAAGGTGTTTTGCGAATTTTGAAGAAAATCTGTTAAAATATGTGGATTCTAGAGCGGAAAAATTCAAATTGGGAATGCAATTTGTATGGGAGCTATATATAAATCTGAACCGATCTAAAACATATTTACCACAGGTGTTTCTAGTTGCACTATAAGATGTTTTGCCAATTTTGAAGAAAATCTGTTGAAATATGTGGTATCTATAGTGAAAAGTGTCAAATCGGGATTGAAATTCGTATGGGGGCTATATATAAATCTGAACCGATCTAACACATTTTTACCACAGGTGTTTCTAGTTGCACTATAAGATGTTTTGCCAATTTTGAAGAAAATCTGTTGAAATATGTGGTATCTAGAGTGAAAAGTGTCAAATCGGGAGTGAATTTCGTATGGGGGCTATATCTAAATCTGAACCGATTTTCTTCAAATTAAATAGCGTTCGTCCTTGTCCCGAAAAACTTCGTTGTGCAAAGCTTCGTTTGGTTCTGGCTACAATTGCGACCTGTATCGTGATTACAATAGATGGGCAGACGGACAAAATTTGTATGGGAGATATATATATATATCTGAACCGATCTAACACATATTCACCACAGATGTTTCCAGTTGAAATATAAGGTGTTTTGCGAATTTTGAATAAAATCTGTTAAAATATGTGGATTCTAGAGCGGAAAAAATCAAATTGGGAACGAAATTTGCATGGGAGCTATATATAAATCTGAACCGATCTAACACATTTTTACAACAGGTGTTTCCAGTTGCACTATAAGCTGTTTTGCCAATTTTGAAGAAAATCTGTTGAAATATGTGGTATCTAGAGTGAAAAGTGTCAAATCGGGATTGGAATTCGTATGGAGGCTATATCTAAATCTGAACAGATTTTCTTCAAATTAAATAGCGTTCGTCCTTGTCCCGAAAAACTTCGTTATGCAAAGTTTCGTTTGGTTCTGGCTATAATTGCGACCTGTATCGTGATTACAACAATAGATGACAGACAGGATTCAAACCCGAAACACCTTACCTCAATCGGGCTATAATAGAGTTTTGCATAAAATTCCGCTGCCTAATAATAATATGTTACGACTTTTTGGAAGTTGTTTAAAAGAACTTCCTCAAAAGCGGGAAATGTCCATATTTGATTATTGAGATGCGATTAAAATTTGCTTCCTACGGAAGTACTTCAAATTTTTTTTGCTGCGTAAATATGAACCTATTTTCTTAAAATATATATAATGAGCGAAGTAGGATAAATGGGTAAACAGACTGCAAGCGTGTACGATCAAATAGCGATCTTATTAACACTAGCACTTCTGCAGTTTATGTACATTAGGGTGGAGTAAATTTTTTGGGGTCTTATATGATTTGCACAGGGATATTGTCCTGGCTCAAGACCATTTTGCATCTATATTTTATACAATGGACATTTATTTAGAAATGAAATGGTGGCATTTATTACATGGCCATTTACCACCACTATCATGATATCTGGCTCGTGAAAGTCTTCGTCAGATGGCTTTGCAGCGACTTTTCAACAAAATAGCCGGACTCCTTGAGTAAATAATTCTCACAAACGAATGAGAAGCACAACTCACTTTCCGAATATTCGTTTAAAAAATCGCACCAAGTAAAAAAGCACACATGTCACATATATATATGTATAGTTCCCTAGCAATACTTCTGCCGTGCAAACGCTCATTTGTTTTAATTTTTTGTTCGTTTTATTTAGGTCTGTAATCAATATTCGATTTGAACTGGTATATTATTGTCCTGGGTCAAGATCATTTTGCATCTATATTTTATAGAATGGAAATTTATTTCAAAAAGCAATGCAGACCGGATTTTTTTTCATTTTGAGTAATTTTGGTTTCAATTTTAAAAACACTGTCGCATTTATCCCTCTTCCCATTGTGTATATCCGCTTATCCTTTCTCGGGAGACAATATTCAGTGATCAAAAAATATTCTGTAAAATATTAATTTTTAAATGCATTTTTGCTTGAGTGTAGTCTAGATGACAAAAAATCGCAATTCGTTCTTCGAATTAAGGAACACTTTATGGTAAAACAAGTAAGGAAAGGCTAAAGTCGGGCGTGGCCGACTATATAATACCCTACACCACTCCCTGCGTATGTACCTCGCTTTGATTACTAAACCCAGGTATTTCATGGGAGCAATTTTATGTAGTTCATATAAATTATACAGCTACTATAAATTCATCTTTCTTTTTTTCATTCATATGGTAATTGATCCAATTATCCGGCAGCCAAAAACAAATTATACAGTAGTAATAGAACCGACATTTCAAAAGAGGGCCATTAACAACATTCTGGGACTTGTACAAAACATGGGCCTATATATTTCTCGTTCACTGTAGGTATTCCTAATTGAAAAATATCATGATCTGCAAAATTTGATGAAGATCCGATGTAAGATGTAGTTTCTAGAGCTGTAATAGATCAGAAAGGGCCCCATTTGGGTTATACCAAAGTATGGACATATGGGCATCACCCAAACAATTCTCATTACAATTCAAATCGGTAAAAAAGTGAAATCGGGAAGGATTTTTGAATCCTGTAAATGTATGTGTTTGACAAAAAAAGTTAAATCGGAAAGGACATTTGTATGGGGGTCTATTGAAACCTGGAACGATGTGACTCGCTTTCACCATGTATGTTTATTGGTGAAATATAATATGTAAAGTTTGGCCAAAATCGGTTAAACATTCAGGAGCAACATTTGTATGAGGGCTATATCTAAATCTGAACCCATCTTACCCTCTTTCATCATAGTTTTTTTGTTGGATTATAAGATGTTGTCCCAATTTTAAAGAACAAACGGGTACAAAATGTGGATTTTAGAGCGGAAAAAGTCAAATCGGGAGCGACATTTGTGTGGGGGTTATATCTAAATCTGAACCGATCATAGCCACTTTCAGCATAGGTGTTTCTAGTTCCATTTTAAAATGTTGTGCCAATTTTAAAGAAAATCGGGTACAATATGTGGTTTCTAAAGCGGAAAAAGTGAAATAGGGAGCGACATTTGTGTAGGGGCTATATCTAAATCTGAACCGATCTTATCCAATTTCTGCATAGGTGTTTCTAGTTGGATTATAAGATTTTGTACCCAATTTAAAGAAAATCGGGTACAATATGTGGTTTCTAGAGCGGAAAAAGTGAAATCGGGGGCGACATTTGTATGGGGCTATATCTAAATCTGAACCGATCATACCCACTTTCAGCATAGGTGTTTCTAGTTCGATTATAAAATGTTGTGCCAATTTTAAAGAAAATCGGATACAATATGTGGTTTCTAGAGCGGAAAATGTCAAATCGGGAGCGACATTTGTATGGGGGCTATATCTAAATCTGAACCGATCATACCCATTTTCAGCATAGATGTTTCTAGTTGGATTGTAAGATGTTGTGCCAAATTTAAAGAAAATCGGGTACAAGATGTGGTTTCTAGAGCGGAAAATGTTAAATTGGGAGCGACATTTGTATGGGGCTATATCTAAATCTGAACCGATCATACCCACTTTCAGCATAGGTGTTTCTAGTTCGATTATAAAATGTTGTGCCAATTTTAAAGAAAATCGGATACAATATGTGGTTTCTAAAGCGGGAAAAGTGAAATAGGGAGCGACATTTGTATGGGGGCTATATCTAAATCTGAACCGATTTTACCCAATTTCTGCATAGGTGTTTCTAGTTGGATTATAAGATGTTGTACCCAATTTAAAGAAAATCGGGTACAATATGTGGTTTCTAGAGCGGAAAAAGTGAAATCGGGGCGACATTTATATGGGGGCTATATCTAAATCTGAACCGATCTTACCCAATTTCTGCATAGGTGTTTCTAGTTGGATTATAAGATGTTGTGCCAAATTTAAAGAAAATCGTGTACAAGATGTGGTTTCTAGAGCGGAAAATGTCAAATCGGGAGCGACATTTGTATGGGGGCTATATCTAAATCTGAACCGATCATACCTACTTTCAGCATAGGTGTTTCTAGTTCGATTATAAAATTTTGTGCCAATTTTAAAGAAAATCGGGTACAATATGTGGTTTCTAAAGCGGAAAAAGTGAAATAGGGAGCGACATTTATATGGGGGCTATATCTAAATCTGAACCGATCTTACCCAATTTCTGCATAGGTTTTTCTAGTTGGATTATAAGATGTTGTGCCATATTTAAAGAAAATCAGGTACAAGATGTGGTTTCTTCCTCCAAATTCAATACCGATCGTCCTTGGCCAAAAAAGTAACTTCTGCCAAAGTTCATGATAATCGGACAGCAATTGCGACCTGTAGAGTGCGAACAAGCTTAGATGGACAGCAGACGGACAGACGGACGGACGGACGGACGGACGGACGGACAGACAGACATCGGTAAATCGATTCAGCTGGTGATTCTAAGCCGATCCGTATACTTAAAGGTGGGTCTAGCTCGCTTATTTCGTGGTGTTACAAACATTTGGCGCGAAACTAACTTATAATACCCTATTCCACGAAGTGGTGTAGGGTATAAACATAGCAATACGAAGATACGACATGGTTTCTATTTAGTATTTCATTTGACACTCACAGACACGCGAACACAAGAGGATTTCGATTCGAAAAAGATAATTTTAATTCGAAAAAAAAAAAAATAATTTATTTAATTCTAAAGCTCAAAAATTAAATTTTAGTTAATTTTTCATTATTTTGGCATTTTCATTATTTTTCTTGTTGTTCGCAGATGAATTAAGTACTTTGTCATGTTATATCCTCGTACTTCAATGTTTTGTATTTATTCGGCTTTCAGTCGGAGAATATAAATACAACATCAATGCAATAATGCAGCTCAAACCAAAGAAAGTGGACGAACAAGAAGCTCCGTCGTACTCATTTAAAAAATCGAGCGAGTTACGTTAGATTAAAATGTGAAAAATAAAATTTAAGAGCGAGCTGTCGTCGGTTTTGACAGAAATCATTCAAAATAACATAAAAATTTCAAAATTAAGAACGTCGGGAACAAAGAAGAATACGATAATTTTTGCCTTATTTTTCAATAAATTTTTTTGCAATTAGTTAAAAAAAATAAAATAAGTAAAATGGTGACAAAATTCGAGTAAAATACGACACAGTTTCTTAGTATTTTAATGTTGTTTGTCGTTGCTTTGTGCTGTTTTCTTTAGTTGATTCACAATTAAACAAAAAACACGAAAAATATTCATTTTGAAACACCCATTCTTCACCTAAGAGTGGGAAAATGAGTGTCGCTCTTATATTTACATTTTAATCTAACGTAACTGTCAGAAATCAAAGAGTCGGACGGAACATCTTAATAGATTTTATTATTTTTGGCTCAAACAGCTTCGACTCGAAACACAATGAACACCATCACCGGTTTAATTTAAAACAAAAAAAAAAAACAAAAAACAATAACAAACACTTTTTTGCCATGATACTCATACCGGGTATATTAAGTGCGTTGCTGATAGCAATATGTCGTGCGGAGGAAACACTTACGGTGGACACCTCAGCTGGTGCCATAAAGGGCACTCTGCTGGAAACACGTCTGGGTACGAAGTTCTGGTCCTTCCGCGGTGTACGTTACGCAGAGCCACCGGTGGGGGAACTGCGTTTTCAAAATCCTCAACCGGTTAAGGCATGGAAACCCAGTGTATTTGATGCCACCAAGGATGGCCCAATGTGTCCACAGGTAACTGTGAACCGAACTTGGCTCTCGGAAGATTGTTTGCGTTTAAATGTCTATACAAAAGATGTGCATGGCGATGCAAAGGGGTTATTGCCGGTTATTGTCTACCTACATCCTGGTGGATTTTATGCTGTCTCTGCCATAAGCGCTTATGCGGGACCACAAAACTTTATGGAACGTGATATAGTTTTAGTGACAATCAACTATCGTTTGGCATCGTTGGGTTTCATGGATACTGGCACTGCAGATGCTCCCGGCAATATGGGCCTGAAAGATCAAGTCATAGCGTTCCGCTGGATACAACAACACATTGAGAAATTTGGTGGTGATCCGAAATCAGTTACCCTCTGGGGTTACAGTGCTGGTAGCTTCAGTATTGGTTTGCATATGTTGTCGCCCATGTCCAAGGGTTTATTCCATCGGGCTATAATGCAGAGCGCTTCGCCGTTGGGACAATTTCGTTATAGGACTAATCACCTTGAATTGGCAGAGAGACAGGCAAAGTTGTTGAAATGTCCGGTGGCACCAGTGAAGGATATGGTCAAATGTCTGAAGACGGTAAGTCGTCCATGTAACTATGTAATGTATGTATATTAGGCTGGCTCGCGGTCGATACAGATGGAAAAAAAATCAAGTCACCTCACGAATCATAACTAAAGGATTGCTTAGTGATGATTAATTGTAAAATACTTCGTTCCTAGATCAAGTTGTCTGTGAGCTAAACGCTCCTGAAAGCAACCCTAAAAATCAAAAATGTGTTTCATTTGTCTTTTTTTGATATTATATACCCTTAAAAGCGCTTTAAATATAAATTTTGTTTCCTGTCTTAGAGTAACTTATTGGTCGAATTATTGGACATTTATAGTAATTTTTTGTGTTTTTTCGTAGCGGCAACTGCAACATTTTTCGTTTTTGGTGTTAGTATTTAATAAAAATAAATAGCGGCAGTCAACACCTTTCGAATGATGCTTGAATGGTGAACATCGGAAGGAAATTGACGCCGCAGCGCTCATTTTTGTAAAAAGAGTTTGAAAATTGTGGCTGTGAATTGAAATGAAATTGTGGCATCATCCGAAAGGTATTGATTCCTTCTATTTAATTTTTAATATGACTTCTTACAAAATGTTTCCGAGAAATATGAGTTTTTAGCTGTCACCTTAAAAAACAAAAAAAAACAATACAGACGTCCAATAATACCACCAATGAGTTATTCTAAAACAAGAATAACAATTTTTATTTAAAGTGCTACCAAGGGTCTATTAATTCAGAAAATATTTAGGACAAAAACCAAAATAAAAAAATCACGGGAAAAACATGATTTTTAGAGGTGTTTTCAGGAGCGTTTAGCTCACAGTGACCGCTGCAATTTATTTTCGTGACCCATCCTAATGTATAGATAAAGCTGCGGTCAAAGTAATAGCAGCGCATCACAGCTTAAAATTAATTTTTATACACTCCACGAGAGTATTATGGCTTTGTGCATTTGTTTGTAAGACCCAAAAGGAAGGGAGATAGACCCATTTGTTAATAATACCGATCGGCTTAGAATCACTTTCTGAGTCGATTTAGCAATGTCCGTCTGTCCATCTATAGTTGTAATCAAATTACAGGTCGCAATTATAGTCCGATCCTAACAAAAATTGGCATAAATAAGTTTTGTGGTTCAAGGACGAACGCTATTTAATTTGAGGCAAATCGGTTCAGATTTAGATATAGCCCACATACAAATGTCGCTCCCGATTTGACATTTTCCGCTCTAGAAACCATATATTGCACTCGATTTTCTTTAAATTTGGCACAACATCTTATAATCTAACTAGAAACACTTATGCCGAAAGTGGGTAAGATCGGTTCAGATTTAGATATAGCCCAAATACAAATGTTGCTCCTAAATGTTTAACTGAGTTTGGCCAAACTATACATATTATATTTCACCTATTTCGTTCCAGATTTCAATATACCCCCATACAAATGTCCTTTCCGATTTTACATTTTTTGTCAAACACATACATTTACAGAATACAAAAATCCTTATCGTTTTCACTTTTTCACCGAATTAAATTGTATTCGGATAGAAAGTGGAGTGTATCATAGGGTCGGCCCCGCCCGGCTTTAGCCTTTCCTTACTTTTTTTTTATATTTCTTTGCGTGATAATTTTTTATTGCTACTACTGCATTAAGTGCTGTGTCATGAGAGTATAAGCACGAAATAAAAAGACTTGTCGGACTCCATTGAACGACGTTATGAGGCAGTAATAAGCGATAACGACAGTACAACTAAGTATGAAATTCAAGGAAATTTATTATTTAAATTAGTATTCAACGGCAGTACAACTAAGTATGAAATTCAAGGAAATTTATTATTTAAATTAGTATTCAAAAATGTCTCCATTTAAAGTGGATTAAAACAAGTAAAATGAGTTAAGTTCGGCCGGGACGAGTCTTATGTATCACGGAGTACATTCCACAGTATTACTGGCAGATTGGAGGCTGTCACTACCATATTAGAAAACTTGTGGTCTTTTTATGTAAATCACAATATTTGTTTACTATAAAGGTGAGCAATCTTAAAAAATATGCCCTAAATATCAGGTGCTCAGGCCCTCAGGGCCGGTTTTCCCATTTGTAATTTCATGATTCCAGCTACAGACCAAGTCTATGTGCCATTTTGAAAAGAAAACAAGTAAGGAAAGGCCAAAGTCGGGCGGGGCCGACTCTATGATACACTCCACTTTCTATCCGAATGCAATTTAATTCGGCGAAAAAGTGAAAACGGGAAGAATATTTGTATCTTGTAAATGTATGTGTTTGACAAAAAATTTTAAATCGGAAAGGACATTTGTATGGGGGTATATTGAAATCTGGAACGAAATATAATATGTATAGTTTGGCCAACATTTGGGAGCAACATTTGTATTTGGGCTATATCTAAATCTGAACAGATCTTACCCTCTTTCACCATAGGTTTTTTACTTGGATTATAAGCTGTTGTGCCAAATTTAAAGAAAATCGGGTACAATATGTCGTTTCTAGAGCGGAAAATGTCAAATCGGGAGCAACATTTGTATGGGGGCTATATCTACATTTGAACCGATCTTACCCAATTTCTGTATAGGAGTTTCTAGTTAGATTATAAGATGTTGCGACAAATTTAAAGAAAATCGAGTACAATATGGGGTTTCTAGAGCGGAAAATGTCAAATCGGGAGCGAGATTTGTATGGGGGCTATATCTAAATCTGAACCGATCTTACCTAATTGTTTCTAGTTGGATTATAAGATGTTGTGCCATTTTTTTTTCACTGAACCAACACTCAGGGGATGTCCCCTATAAATCACATTGTATTTTTATGCCAAGAACAACGAGAGCATCTGATTGCTCAATATCCACACCGTTCATTAAAATCGACGACACCGTTGGATCAGTGAATCGCTTGTGAGACAACAAGGAGCACTGGGTCTTACGTGCATTAAAATCTACTCTATTCTCTCGACCCCATTCAGAAATGGCCATCAAATCCTGGCTAAGTGACTCATCCATCAATCGCCTTTTATCCTCAATTTCTTGACGACTTGGTCTATGATCGAATGAGTATGAATGACAGAGGTTGCTGTCATCCGCGAATGAGTATATTGGATCCAAGAGGTCGTCGATGAAAATAAGAAAAAGGGAGGGGGAAAGGACAGAGCCCTGTGGTACTCCTGCGGTTAACCTATGCTCGTCGGATGAGAACCCATCTACAACAACACGTATAGTGCGATCTCTGAGGAAGCTCGATATAAATCGAGAGAAGTCACTACCAACACCAAAAGCGATAAGCTTTGATATGAGTGCGCCGTGCCAAACTCTATCAAAGGCCTTGGAGATATCTAGAGCAACGACCTTACTCTCACCAAGCTTGTGAATAGATCGATTCCACTTTTCGGATAGCAGTGTCATCAGGTCTCCCGTAGATCGATTCCTACGGAAGCCATACTGTCGATCATTAAGTAAGTCATTAGTTTCTAAATACCTCACAAGATGGTGGTTAACCATACTCTCCATAACCTTCGAAAGCGCTGAGCAAATCGCGATCGGTCGATAGTTAGCAGGATTATTAGCCTCACCTTTTTTAGGGATGGGCTGGATGTTCGCAATCTTCCAATGCGCTGGGAAAACCCCTGCACGGTATGCAAGGTTGAAAAGATTACGAAGGGGACGGGCAAGCGTCGAAGAGCACTTACATAGGACAAGTGCTGAAATGCCATCCGGGCCTGGAGATTTATTTACGTCGAGATTTGCGAGAACCCTTTTAACTCCACGTGTTCGAAAAAATATCTGAGGCATGGAACTAGATACATTTTCGATCACGGGGAGTGGTTGATTGCTTTCCGGCAAGGATGAATTCATTGCAAACATTTCAGCCAATAGGTTAGCTTTGTCAACCGGGTTAGTGAATATCTGGTCATCTTTAACAAGAGTTGGGATAGATGAGGAGTTATCCTTTACTCTTCTCATAAATGACCAAAAGCTCTTACTTCCCCTGGGAGAAGTAAGAACTTTGGCACGAAGACGTTGTTCGTACAGAAACTTTTCACGTCTAAGTACCCTGGCACACATGGTTCTTGTCTGCTTGCGTAGCAGATCAGTTGTGGCATTTTTATTTAAACGCCATTTCCTGAATGCTTCCTCTTTGGATCTGACGCAGCCTTGCATGTTTGCAATTGAAATGCTGGAAAAAGTTGTTGAGCTCGCCCAACGTGCCTTTTCGTATATATAAATTGTCCGCTTTGGGGCTGCGGTCGAAGCGACACGAAGAGCGGAATACGAAAAGGATGCTGAAACAATGCAGTGATCCGAATTACCAAAAGGTGCTAGAACGTTAACTTCATACTTTTCAGGGTGTGATGTTAAGAAAAGATCAAGAATATTAGAGTGTTGCCATTGGACACACGGAATGTGAGTCGGTTCATTCACTAGTTGCGTCAAATCATTATGCGCGGCAAAAAGCTCGGCGTATTGACCCTCCGGTGTTGAGTGACTCGAATGGCCAAGCCAAGAGGAATTATGGACATTGAAATCGCCAGCAACCACAATTTCACTGTCAGGACAATCCTCTAAAATTTTTGTAATTGAATCGGAAAGGGCGTCAAAGACATTTAGGGATACCTCCCTTTCCGCGTTTAGACTTCTGTACACAAATCCGAAATGTAGTACGTGTGTTCCAATCTTGAATTTAACCCAAAGGGAGTTAAATTCTGGATTTTCAGAGTTTAAGTTATGCCGGCTTATGCCTCTGTGGGGGATAAAGAGGGATAGGGTGTGATACCCAGGAATGTGAAAATCCTGTGGATCAGAATCCTCACACACAATTTAAAGAAAATCGGGTACAATATGTGGTTTCTGGAGCGGAAAATGTCAAATCGGGAGCGACATTTGTATGGAGAATATATCTAAATCTGAACCAATTTGCCTCAAATTAAATAGCGTTCGTCCTTGATACACAAAACTTACCTGTGCCAATTTTTGTTAAGATCGGACTATAATTGCGACCTGTAATTTGATTACAACAATAGATGGACAGACGGACATTGCTAAATCGACTCAGAAAGTGATTCTAAGTCGATCGGTATACTTAACAATGGGTCTATCTCGCTTCGTTTTGGGTGTTACAAACAAATGCACAAAGATATAATACTCTCGTGGAGTGTATAAATACTAATTTCCATCCATTTTTAACCCTTTTTGTCCCATTTCGCTCGCTAAAACTTTGTTTACTCTTTGGTGCTTTCAAGCTACAAGAGGAACAAATTTCGCAACAAATTTCAAATGTATAAAAACAGAAATTTTCAAAAAAATTGCTTAAATATATATTTTTTTCAATTTTTTTCTGATGGTGCAATCTCACACAACAAAAAATAAAAAAATAATATTTTCCATAATCTATTTTTTCTTGGATTTTTCATTGTTTTTATAACTTATGTTTATGAACTAATGAAAAATTATAAATTATAACTATTTCACTGTAATTCTGGTTGATTTTGTACAAAAAAATCGAAAAATAGTCGTAAAAAATAAACTCACTTTCAAACTCACATAGTCGCTTAAAAATAGAACTAAGCACACTACTTTAAAATTTCAACAAAATGGATTGATGTAATCATTTCGAAAATCAAAATAAAAGAATTAAATTTGCAAAAACTTTAAAAAAAATCTAACCCTGCTATAACACAACACATCAATATTTTAAAAGTAATTGAAATTACCTTCAAAACAAGGTATAACACATGATGAAATCGGTAAAGTATTTCAGGAGTTACAGGCGATTGAATGAACACACCTTTTGAAAAAATTATTATTTTTTCACTGTTAACTCGTGAAAAATTCCATTTTTTTTTCAAAAATACGTATACAATATTTTTATGAGAAGAATAGAGACACACACTTTCAAAACAATCGCAGCTATCGAGGTCAAAAACCGTACCGCTTGACATGGAATGACTAATATACTTTGTAGGGTCTCCGACGAATATTTCAAGGTGTTACAAACGGAATGACAAAGTGAATATACCCCCATCCTAAAAATATTTTTAAGTTTTTCTTAACACTGCAATTTTTTAGACTGGCCTCATTTTTGGCATAAATGATTCTAACTAACTTTTTTTTTTGAAAATGCTATAAAAAAACTACTGAATATTTTCTCAAATTTCTTTTTTATTTGAAAGTACAATCCTTCCGGTTAATAATGGAAAATGGATTATAGAGGCCGGGTTTGATGTTGAAAAGTCGCTGCGAAGCCACCTGAATGAAACCTTTAGACAGGGTGGAAATCATGATAGTGGTAGTCTGCAGCCAAGTAATAAATGTCACCATGCCATTTGTAAATAAATTTGCGTTCTATTAAATATAGATGCAAAATGGTCTTGAGCCAGGACAATATCCCAGTTCAAATCAAATATTGATTACAGACCAAAAAATACAAACGAAAAAACTAAAACAAATGAGCGTTGGCACGGCAGAAGTATTGCTGGGTAACTATACCTGCATATACACGTACTTACATATGCAACTCAATGAGATGCTTGTAAGATGGCATGTGTGCTTTATTACTTGGTGCGATTTTTTAAACGCAAATTCGGCAAGTGAGTTGAGATTCTCGTTCGTTTGTGAGAATCATCTCCTTATAGAGGCCGGGTTTGATGTTGAAAAGTCGCTGCGAAGCCACCTGAATGAAACCTTTAGACAGGGTGGAAATCATGATAGTGGTAGTCTGCAGCCAAGTAATAAATGTCACCATGCCATTTGTAAATAAATTTGCGTTCTATTAAATATAGATGCAAAATGGTCTTGAGCCAGGACAATATCCCAGTTCAAATCAAATATTGATTACAGACCAAAAAATACAAACGAAAAAACTAAAACAAATGAGCGTTGGCACGGCAGAAGTATTGCTGGGTAACTATACCTGCATATACACGTACTTACATATGCAACTCAATGAGATGCTTGTAAGATGGCATGTGTGCTTTATTACTTGGTGCGATTTTTTAAACGCAAATTCGGCAAGTGAGTTGAGATTCTCGTTCGTTTGTGAGAATCATCTCCTTATAGAGGCCGGGTTTGATGTTGAAAAGTCGCTGCGAAGCCACCTGAATGAAACCTTTAGACAGGGTGGAAATCATGATAGTGGTAGTCTGCAGCCAAGTAATAAATGTCACCATGCCATTTGTAAATAAATTTGCGTTCTATTAAATATAGATGCAAAATGGTCTTGAGCCAGGACAATATCCCAGTTCAAATCAAATATTGATTACAGACCAAAAAATACAAACGAAAGAACTAAAACAAATGAGCGTTGGCACGGCAGAAGTATTGCTGGGTAACTATACCTGCATATACACGTACTTACATATGCAACTCAATGAGATGCTTGTAAGATGGCATGTGTGCTTTATTACTTGGTGCGATTTTTTAAACGCAAATTCGGCAAGTGAGTTGAGATTCTCGTTCGTTTGTGAGAATCATCTCCTTATAGAGGCCGGGTTTGATGTTGAAAAGTCGCTGCGAAGCCACCTGAATGAAACCTTTAGACAGGGTGGAAATCATGATAGTGGTAGTCTGCAGCCAAGTAATAAATGTCACCATGCCATTTGTAAATAAATTTGCGTTCTATTAAATATAGATGCAAAATGGTCTTGAGCCAGGACAATATCCCAGTTCAAATCAAATATTGATTACAGACCAAAAAATACAAACGAAAAAATTAAAACAAATGAGCGTTGGCACGGCAGAAGTATTGCTGGGTAACTATACCTGCATATACACGTACTTACATATGCAACTCAATGAGATGCTTGTAAGATGGCATGTGTGCTTTATTACTTGGTGCGATTTTTTAAACGCAAATTCGGCAAGTGAGTTGAGATTCTCGTTCGTTTGTGAGAATCATCTCCTTATAGAGGCCGGGTTTGATGTTGAAAAGTCGCTGCGAAGCCACCTGAATGAAACCTTTAGACAGGGTGGAAATCATGATAGTGGTAGTCTGCAGCCAAGTAATAAATGTCACCATGCCATTTGTAAATAAATTTGCGTTCTATTAAATATAGATGCAAAATGGTCTTGAGCCAGGACAATATCCCAGTTCAAATCAAATATGGAAAATAATTTCATTCAATTGGCTGCCTCGGGCACCCCACAAATAATAGTCCAACGGTTGAATAGTTGAAGAAAAAAACGTTAGATGGCGGACCCCATATATACAAGACAAGAAATCTTACAATTTGTCTGTTATTACCGGCGCACCGTTGGGTAATAACAGCGAATGTTGCTGTTAAAGCCATGTTAGCTTTTCACAGCAAAATATTAAAATATGAAAAACACACACAAATATACACGAAAATGAAATGTATACATGTGTTTGATTGCTAAATGTTTGAAATATATTTGGATTTCTTAGCTAAAACTTACGAAAACATTAAAATAACGACAAGAATTGTTCCTTGCAGAAGCAAATGTTATTGCTGTTCGGTGGCATAGCTCGGCCTCTCTACAATTTAACAGACAAAGAGCGAGATTTCCCCTCTTGAATATTTACGCTCTTTGATTTTCAAATTGTTGCTCAATTTTTGTTCATTATTTATTAATTGGAAAATTACCATATCACGGTATTGGTAGCGTATGGGCTACATATATATTTGTTGGAGACAATATTACCAATTCGCATATCACGGTATTGGTAGCGTATGCGCTACATATATATTTATTGCAGATAATATTACTAATTCGCATAGTTATGTGCACTGAAGAAAATCGTCATAAAATAAAAGTAATTTGCCTTCAAATAGTTTCTGTTTGAAGCGTCTATATTCGATTTCCATACAATAATTTAATAATTATAAAGTCTATTCCTTAAAATATAATCTAATAATCGTTGATGTGACAATACAAACTTAAAAATGCAAAATCTCGCATCCTTTTCGTGTTTTGAAAATACATTAGAAAATGTTACACCCTTCGACAAAATTTTTTTGTAAACTAGTGTAATAAAATTATTATAAATCATTTCAAACTTTAAATTAGAACCGGTTATAAAAAAAGTACAGTTACAGTGGGTACAGTTTTACCCAAAGTCATGTACTTTTTTATGGGCCCCCAAATATTTGGGTCCTCGGTGTCATTTTTGCAAAAAAGTGATAATTTCCTCAGGCTCATATCTTGCAAATCGTTTGGATTTTTTTATTTACTCTCTGAGACAAAGTTGTAGCTCTTGTCATAAAGAACAAAAATTGGGAAAAGGTCAAAATCACAAAAAAAAACTTAAAAAAAA
The DNA here is from genome assembly GCA_947397865.1 of Polietes domitor. Classification (NCBI taxonomy): domain Eukaryota; kingdom Metazoa; phylum Arthropoda; class Insecta; order Diptera; family Muscidae; genus Polietes; species Polietes domitor. The sequence continues at coordinate 149,131,769 of OX377618.1, forward strand.
AAACGTTTTTAAACCTTTTTCCCCTGTTCAGGTCCATAGCAAACCGTTCAAATTTCAAGGAAACAATCAACAAAAAAAATGTATCTAAGATCACAATAAACAACTTTCTAGAACATATGTACTTCCTAGGAGTGATTCTTAAGACCGTTTATGTAGCGCATAGGTAGTCGCAAAAGTGAAAAATTTCCCTATTTTTTTAATTTCATTTGTTTATTGTTTACTTCAACTCTGCTATCTATTACAAATAACGTATACACCGGGATATTAGGTGTGTTGGTATGTTTTTTCATATAATTGACATTGGGGTAAGATTTTGAGATTTGGATGAGTCTTTTTAATTATATAACGTATACGTACCCCGGTGTTAGGTGTGTTGGTATGTTTATATACTCCGCGAGCAGGGCCGTGCACAGGATTTTCCCCTGGGGGGGGGGGGGGGGGTGGGTTTCATCTACACTCATAAAAAAGTGAACCCTATAATGAGTTAAAATTAACTAAAATTTAGTAAATTTAACTTCGTATAGCGCTAAAGCAATATTTCCTCATATAAAATTCAAACTTTTCCTTGAAAGTAGTACATGCTTTGAACTTGATTTTAGTTAAATTTTCCTCAAACCAAGTAAATATTTACTCAAACTGAGGAAAATTCCAGTAAGTTAAGAAATAAATAATAATAAGTAAATTTTGCCTATAACAAAAAAAAAATTTTACTAAATTTAAGTAAAAATTGTCCTAAAACTAAGTAAATTTTTACTAAATCCTAGTAAAATTTTGCTGATTTTTTTTACAACAAGTATTTGTTTACTTAAACTGAGGAAAATTTTATTTGATACAAGGGAAAAAGTGAAATTTAAATAAGTTCAATTTAACTAAAAAGTCAAAAAAATAGTTTTGCTTCTGAGTATGCAAAACTGATACAAAAAATGACAACATGAAATATTTCTCAAAAGCTTCATGGTACCTCTGCCATAAAGAGTTTTTATTACTTCATGTTGCGAAGGCGAATAATTCTTAAAGTATTTAAGAAATAAGTCTCTGCAAACGAACGAGAATTGCTTCCTAGATTTATATTCAAGAATTTTTTAAATAATTTCAAATGCTTTTTATAAGTTCATTAATACTTAAATGTATGAAGAACTCGGCATAAATTTCAGTAAACATTTTAACTTCACTTAAGGAAAAACACTTTTTAAAGTTGAAATTTCCTAAATAAATTTTTTTCCATACAAAAAATTTCAGATTTTTTTCTCACTTAAAACCTTGGAAATATCCCTCAACATAAGTCTGAATTTACTCAATTGTAAGCATTTTTTATTAGATCCAAAGAAATATTTTTAAGTAAATCTACTACCCTTTTTCTAGTAAATGAACTATTTACTATGGCTTTAAAAGAAGGAAACTTTACTCATACTTAGTTAATTTTCTAACTTTTTAGGAAATCTTTACTGAACTCGAGTAAAATTGTTGAACTAAATTGTAGTATGAATTTTACTCAGATTTAGGAGTGCTATTTTTCTGAGTGTACTCTTACCAAAAATAAAGCAGGTGATTCTGTTAATTATTTTATTAAATTTACAATTAATGTTCAATTTTTTTCGTTAAGTCTAGTCAGTCTATGGCGCAATGATAAATGACGTTAATTTGATTATGTGTGATTACGTGAGCGTTGGAAACCATACATATTTTATTGCCAGCATCTTCGAGAACTATTTGATACGTACATTTCAGTAATCCATCTATCAGTACACTCAAAGGAATTTGTCAGTAAAAGAAAACAGATTTTCTGCTGCTGTAAAAGAGACAGCAGATTTGTATCTGCTGAGATGGTAAACAGCTGTTTGCTGTTTTTAGCAATATAGAAAAAACTTAAAGCATATGTACAGAATAGTATGACCACAGATATATAAGTTAACAACACTTTTTTGAATAGAAGTTATTATAAAGCAATTTATTACCACGGAAAGATATTGCGATTGTCTTTTTAATGATACGCATATTACCCGAAGCTAATATAAAAGGAAATTCGAGCTATACTCGCTTATGAACGCTTATCTATTTTTATATTTTAATTAACAGCAGCCAATTTTAGCAGACTGCAGTGTGAATGGTGATGTAAGATTGCAGAAAACTGTTTTTATACCAAAAAAGCTGTAATAGCAGAAAAGTGTGTGCTGATAGGCACACAAATTTATATGACAAATGACTCATTTCCGAGAAAATGGTTCATAGCCACTTTTGAATATAAGCCTCGATATATATATTGAAGAAATATTACACAATAAACGATCAAATTTCTCGGCGCTTAACCCTTCAGGCCGCATTTTTTCTGTGATAAATGCAGAAAATTGGATATGCTTTTTGACAAAGTTTATTTAGACCTAAATAGGATATCTAATGAGTTTTGGGGTTTTTAATTTATATAGGACATGAGTAACAGGATGTTTACTCAAAATCTTTATACTCATATTCCGATTAAATAAAAAATATTTGGAAATGTTTTTTCATTTTTACAACAGTTTTTTGTACTTGATAAAATGCAAGAAGAAGCACCTAGATATTTTAATTCCAAAATTTTAATTAGATCCATGTTACTGAATTTGTTGTTTCCCTTTTGAATGATAACATGTATCAATACTAGCTCTGAAAAATATTTGACACAAGTGAGAAATTTAAAAAAAATTGAGTAAGTTAAAACTCATTTCTTATTGTTTCGCAACTTCAAAGTAGATTTTAAAATAGAGACCTACACGCAGAGAAAAAATGCATTACCTAGAAACGAAATTTTAGACACGTGAATATCGTTTTTGAGTTTCTTTTATGGGAAAAATTAGTTTGTTTGCGATAAACATGTCATCACTTGTTGTAAATTAATAAAGAGAAATATGTTTATATCAAAGATTTTTCTTCGTTTGTCGAAATGGATTTGTATTATAATTGCAAACTCCCAAAACATTGGAAGTAACAGAAACCGTCGTTGTTGCATCTGTGATGAAAATAGGACACATCGGTTTAGATTTAGATACAGCTCCATAAAAATGTCGCATCGCAAATGATACATCTTAGCGATCTACAAACATCATTATGATATCATAGTGATTCTTATCTACACTTTTTTAAAAGTACTAAAATATTTTGTTATTAAATTTCCAAACTCTTATTGCAGTACACAATTAAAAGTTCATAAGATATTGCTCTAGTCGAATATCAAGAAGTGGTATCGGCTAATTAAAATGAAACTTTTCGGAAGAATTTGGTGTAGCATTACACAATTTTGAAATTGGCACAATTTTTTTAGTTTGCTTGTATTTTTTCATAAACTTTGTCCGAAATTTTTTATGTAATTTTCGTGTTTTCACGAATTTACTGCAAAATTACCATTTCAGACGAGTTATTTTAAAAGTACCTTAAAATTTCTATATTTTATTGCTTCAGAAAGTATATGTTCGAAACATATCTGGGGGGGGGTTTGAACCCCCAAACCCCCCCTTGCGCACGGCCCTGGCCCTCATACAAAAGTCGCGCCCATTGACATTTTCCGCTCTAGAAACCAAATATTTACCTGATTTTCTTCAAATTTGGCACAACAACTTATAATCCGATTATAGACACCTGTGGTGACAAAGAGTAAGATCGGTTCAGATTTAGATATAGCCCCCATACAAATGTTGCTCCCGATTTGTCTTTTTTCGCTCTAGAAACCATATATTTTAAACGATTTTCAATAAATTTGCTACAGCATCTTATAATCCAACAAGAAATAGCTACAGTGAAAGCGGGTCAAATCGGTTCAGATTTAGATATAGCTCCCATACAAATTTCGCTCCGGATTTGACTTTTTCCGCTCTGTACCCCACATACATATATAGTACCCATACAAAAATCATTCCAGATATAATTTTTTTCTCCAAATTTAATTGTAATGGGGTAGAAAGTGGAGAGTATCATATAATCGGCCCCGCCCGACTTTAGCCTTTCCTTACTTGTTTTATTTTGTGTTGATTTTATAAATGATCACAAAAATAAATTTTGTTCGTTTTGAACATAAAAAAAATCTTTTTTGTTGCGTAGTGTTGTTATTTGTAAAAAAATTTTCTTCAATTCGGAAAATTTCTAATAATATTTTTCTCCTCTCTTCCCAGAAAACAATGATGGACTTTGTAGATACCACAACCGCCATATTTGAATTTGAGTGGAACCCAGTCCTCAATTGGGTACCAGTGGTGGAAAAAGATTTCGGACAAGAACGTTTTCTCATCGAAGATCCTTACAAGACTATGACGAGTGGCAACATTAATAAGGTTCCATTGATAATGGGCATAACTCAGTATGAATTCTATTACCTGGCATACTGTAAGTACACAACTCCATTAATCGATCAAAGGAGAATTCGATTTTCTTTCTTACAGATACTCTACGCAATGATACACAACGCCAGCGACTTAATCAGGAGTTTGAAAAATATAGTCCGATTTACTTTGTGTACGAACGCGATACCCCGAAATCTCGCAATGTTAGTCAAGCCATACGGTCGTTCTATTTCCAAAACAAGAACTTGGAGTACCCACAATCATTGACAGCGTTCGGTGAACTGTACAGTGATAGCTTGATAGGTTTCGAATATTATCGATTCCTGCAAATGATTTCGAAACATGTACCAGTACATACCTATTTATTCGCCTACAAAGGTCGATACAGTTACTTTAGAAATCCAGACACCGATCAAACTTACGGTAAGTATTACGGGTGCCTATTGTAAGACTGGAAGACAAATAATCTAGATTCAAATTCACAGGTGCCATGCATCACGATGAACTACTGTATCTGTTACGTGTGAACCTTATGACGCCCTTGTTTAGTGATACCGATCCAGAACACGCAACCATTGAACGTTTAACCCGCATGTGGTATGAATTTGCTAAGAAGAGGTAAGGCTGTCAGTGGGATGATGGAGTGGGATGTGGTGGACTTTACATATTTCATTTCATTTTATAGCGATCCTAACAATCCCTCTGATGAATATTTAAAAAATCTTAACTGGCCTCTCTACGATGACTCCAAGAAGCAGTATTTGGAAATCGGCGATGCCTTGAATGTCAAATCAAATGGAATCTTCTCCGAGCGTTTTCAATTCTGGGACAACCTATTTCCCATTTCAAATATGGTCGAAGGCGGAAATCAGTCAGTGATTGAGAGTCAATATGTACGAAAGTCAAGCGCATCACAACATTTTTCTGGTTCCCTTATCTATTATATGTATATGTATACTATTGTTTATGCCCTTCAGCACACTGTGAACATTCGAGTGTTGCGCCCAAAATAAAACCGTTTTATTATAGCGAACGACTTACAGAATCACTTTCTGAACCGATTTATCTATGCTCGTTTATCTGTTTATCTATCTATCTAATCAACCAATAAATTAAGACAAAAAATATATATTTATGTGCATTATGTTAGACTTTCTTGTTTAATCTATCTACACTCAGAAAAATAGCATTCTTAAATCTGAGTAAAATCCATACTCCAATTTAGTTTAACTATTTTACTCCAGATTAGGTAAAATTTCTTTACGAGAAGGAAAATTAAATAGATGTGAGTAGATTTTCCTTATTTCAAAGCCAGAACAAAAGTACATATACTCAAAATAGTGTAGTAAATTTACTTAAAAACATTTTTTTGGATCTAGTAAAAACTTCTTACAATTAAGTATATTCATACTAGCGTACTAGCGTTTAAGAAAGAAAATAATGCAGAATTTTTTTGTATGGGAAAATTCCATTTAGGATGTTTTTACTTAAAAATGTGTTTATCACTTCAAATAAAGAAAAATAAATGTAAATAACATTTATGCCATGTTCCTCATACATTCAAGTATAAATGAACTTATAAAAAATACTTCAGAGTGTTTAGAAAAATACATGAATAGTAGTCTAAGAAGCAATTCACGTTCGTTAGCAGAGACTTTCTTCATAAGTACTTCAAATATTACTCTAAACAATCACCGCGAACGCACCTACCTAGCCTCCGCAGCAGTCATGGTGAAATATCTCTACTCTTTATGGTATAAGTAAGATGAAACGTTTGAGAACTATACCATGTTGTCATTTTTCATATAAGTGTTGCATACTCTGAAGGGAAAAAATTTATTTCAATTATCAAGTATAGTCGTAGTCAGGCTGAGTACAAATTTACTTGAATTAAGGAAAATCTTAGTCAGGCAGAGTACAAACTTACTTGAATTAAGGAAAAAATTTCGAAAATTTTCCTCAGATTGAGTATAAATTTACTTGGCATGACTACAAATTTACTTAGTTTGAGTAACAATGTACTTGGATTGAGGAATAAAATCGGAATATTTTCCTCAGTTTGAGTATAAATTTACTTGATTTGAGTAAAATTTCTTAAAAATTTTCCTCAGATTAAGTAAAGATTTACTTGATTTGAAGAAAATTTTTCCCCAGTTTGAGTAAATTTTACTTACTTTGAGGAAAAGTTGAACTGGGATCAAGTTCAAAGCATGTCTTATTTTCAAGGAAAAGTTTGAGCTTGATGTGAAAAATTTTTGCCTTAGCGCTATACGAAGTTCAATTTTCCTCAGTTTTAGTACATATTTACTTAATCCGTGGCATACTTTTTTCTGAGTGTATATATATAAAATCAATGTGTGTCTGTAGATCTGTATGTCTGTATGTTGCGTATAGGACGCCAAACCGGTGGACCGATTCGCCTGAAAATTTTACTGTATCTATCTTCTGGACAGAGGATGGTTCCTGGATAGTCTAGGTCATGATAGGGCAAAGGGGGGGGGGGGGGGGGTGTAACCCCCCACACAAAAAAATTTTTTAAAACTATCACAACAGGCATACCGATGGGTGGATTCGCTCGAAAATTTTACTGTAGCTAACTTCTGGCCAAGGGATGGTTCTAGGATATACTAGGTCATTCTACTAAAACGAGGCGTGGCTCCGCCCACACAAACTATATTTTAAAACTATCATAAAACACGTTCCGAAGTGCGAATTCTCTTGAAAATTTTGTTATGACTAACTTCTGAACAGGGGGTAGTTTGTGAATGGTGACTATACAATGGTCATGATTCAAATGGACGTGAGACTGCCCACACCAACTATATATTTAAATTATCACAAAACACGTAACTAATGATGGATTGTCTTGAAAATTTTACTGTATCTAGCCTGTGGAAATGGGATGTTTCCTGGCTATAATAGGGGAAGACACGACAAATGGGCATGACACCGCTCACAAAAACTATGTTTTAAAACTATAACAAAATACATTGATTCACTTGAATATTTTATTGTAACGAACAGAGGATGACCCTTGACTATAAAAAGATCATGCTACAAAAAGGACGCGGCTCCACCCAAACAACAATATTATAAAGTAACACGTGCCAATTTTTATTCTGCCCCTACGTTCAGGTAAGGATTTGGATCTTGAATATAAGAGGTCATGGTATGTACAATTGGCGCGTCTTCTCATACTCGAACCAAGCAAGGTGTTCCAGTAGATGGATATCAAAATGTTTACACTTCATATTCATTGGACCGTGTTTATACCGTACACCCAAACAACGCAGAATATTATTATTTGAGAATGTTATTAGTTAACGTGAGAGGACCCACTTCAGTTTCAAATTTAAGAGCAGTTGAGAGAGGCGTGTCAGAAACTGGGAGACCACATTAATGTATGCTTCTGTCAGCTGTCATCCTCTCCTGATACGAACTTTGTTTGCGATAATATTAAGAAATTGATCGCCATCTAAGCCAAAAGACCAGTGGGAAAAATTCAAAGAGGATATGAGTGAGGACATTTTGCATCATTATCGCACCGTTACGATTCTATATCATTTGCGATTAACATTTTCAACGATACGCTGATAAACATTTAAGACGTATGCCTAGCCATCAGCAACAAAACTCTTTATCAACTTGGAATGGTGGTGCCCGAACGTTCTACCATTGACATTACTGATCGAGATTTGCTAAGAGAACGGCAATTCAATGTTGAAGACTTGCGTTTGTTTGTCGCAACAAAAAACCTCTATTAATTGCAAAGCAACTAGTGGCCTTTGACAAAATTATAACTGCAGTAACAAATGACAGCGGCGGCCTTTTTTCTCGATGCACCAGGAGGCACAGTTAAAACCTTTCTCATCAGTTTGGTATTAGCGCACATCCGCTCTCAAAATGGGATAGCTTTAGCTATTGCTTCCCCCGATATTGCTGCTACATTATTGGATGGAGGACGAACGGCACATTCAGCGTTGAAATTGCCATGGAATATGCAATTTGTCGATTCTCCAACCTGTAATATTGGCTCAAAACATGCAAGCTGATTGTGTGGGATGACTGCACCATGGCACATAAGAAATCCCTACAAGCGCTTAGTCGGACACTTCAAGATTTAAGATCAAATACACAACCATTCGGTGGAACTCTTATTTTACTAGCTGCAGACTTCCGACAGACCCTTCCAGTAATTCCAAAATCAGCACCTGCATCTCTGGCGATACGTACATAAAATTAATCTGACCAATATGCGTGTACATCTGCATCACGATGACTCAGCAGCTATATTTTCGAAACATCTACTGGATGTTGGTAATGGAAAAGTGTCAGTTGATGCAGTGAAAAGGAGTATTACATTTTCAATTCTTTGGACCTTCCAGGAATTCCGCCGCACATGTTATCTCTTAAAATTGGTTCACCTATAATTCTCCTAAGGAATGTTAGTCCTCCTCGATTGTGCAATTGTACTAAAATTTCTGTCAAGAGACTAATGCCCAGCGTCATTGAAGCAACGATTTTAAATGGAAAATCAGAAGGAAAATATGTCCTTATACCACGCATTCCGATGATTCCCACCGATATACCATCCGATTTCAAACGACTTCAGTTTCTGATTTTCAATGACTATAAACAAAGTGATTGTCACACTTGAAGTTTGTGGATTGAATCTGGAAAATCTATGTTTTTCACATGGTCAGTTATATGTTGCTTGCTCTCGAGCCCAAAAACTTTAATGTACTTGAACAAGGTGGAAAAATTGTAAATATCGTGTATCCCGAAGCATTCCAATGAAATACTGACTAACTTAACTAATAGACACAAAATACATTCTTAGAAATAATTACCATAATTAACTCTCTAATAAATGATTCTTTTAAATGTTTCATTTTCTTTAATGAAACACTGAAAAAATTACTTAAATTTTCATGAAGTTTTTATATTTATAAAATGTATATATATATAAATAAAATGTATAAAATGTGTATTCAAAACAAAAATTGCGAGCATACAAAGTTACATACATAAGGAAGACGAAAACCCGTGTAACGCCGGGTACAACAAGCTAGTAGCAAATAAAACAAGTAAAAACGGCGTTAAGTTCGGCCGGGCCGAACTTTATATACCCTCCACCATGGATTGCATTCCACAGAGGTTGTCGGTGTTCGTAGAAGTGCAGTAATATTACAGGAAAATATAATTTTTTTAATATAGCCAAACCAAAACAAATACAGATATTGAAAAAATAATTTTATAAATAAATATAATATTTTAATTATTTCAAACCACGCTTATAAGGCAAGGCTACCAATACGGTAATTCAAAAAATAAATATTCTTATACTTATATTTTCAAAAAGCTTAAATACCATACCATAGTACGAATTTGAAAAAAACTTTTTATTTTGCGTGTCTATGCAGTCAGAGGAATGTATACACCGAATTCCATGATTCCAGCTGCGCCCATTTGGTTGGTACCATTTTTACCCCCTTGACGTTTCTACGCAATTCGAATTTCATCATTCTAACTGTAGTCGTTTAGTTGATACTATTTTTACCCCCTTGTACCATTGTATCGATTTTCGAAAACATTCGTCTATTTTCCGTGTCTACGCAGTCAGAGGAATGTATAATCCGAATTTCATTACTCTAACTGCGGTCATTTGATTGGTACTATTTTTATCCCCTTTTTTGCATTTTAACCCCAAAAAGTACGAATTTTGAAAAATCTGTTTATTTTAAGTGTCTACGCTATCAGAGGAATGTATACACCGAATTTCATGACTCTAGCTGCGGTCATTTGATTGGTACTATTTTTATCCCCTTTTTTCATTTTAACCCCAAAATGTACGAATTTTGAAAAATCCGTGTATTTTACTTGTCTATGCAATCAGAGGAATTTATACACCTAATTTCATTATTCTAGGTACAGCCGTTTGTTTGGTACAATTTTTATCCCTCTATTCCCATTTTACGAAATTTGGAAAAAATACTTTTATATTATGTATCTACTCAATTAGAGGAATCTACACACCGAATTTGGTGTTTATAGCTGTTGCCGTTTAATATGTACCATTTTTATCCCTTTTTTGCCCCATTTCACCCCCTACAAATAAGAATCACTTTATGGTGCACGTTTTTGCTATAAGGGGAATGCGCATACCAAATATCAAGCCAATATAAACAGAAATATTGATAACACCTGCTTAAATACGCTAAAATATTAGGGATTATTATGGGTATTTTTAGTCCTTGTGAGGGAAAAATTTTTCTCTTTGGGCCGATTTCGCCCCGTTTCAATCCCAACCGATCTACGACTATAAGACGCATTTATGGAAATTTTGAACGTTCTAGCTCCTTTCGTTTAGATGCTAGCGTGCTTTCAACAGACGGACGGACGGATATGGCTAGATCGTCTTAGAATTTTATGACGATCAAGAATATATATACTTTATAGGGTCTCAGGTCGATATTTCAAGGTGTTACAAACGGAATGACAAAGTTAGTATACCCCCATCCTGGAGGTGGAGGGTATAAAAATAATATTTGAAAATATACTGCCATATCCTAAAGCACGGATATGGCTGATAGAGTTTATTTTATTATCTCATCTTAATAGCGTAATCTTAATAGTGTAAAATATCGGTCATATAGTACTACATGTATCGGTTAGTTACCAGCTTAACATAGATATGCTGTAGTTCAGCGTATTGGACCGTCATTGTTGGGAAATCTTATATGTCCCGTATCTACGTATAATCGCCGCACTTACTGCGACCCTTTTCTGCACTATGCCGATCGGTGTTTTCTAGCTGTTGTCCTTATTACTATGAAGATGCTCATGCAAACTATCACGACTGAGGTAGCAACAAATTTAGATCAAAATATTGGTAATTGTGGGCGTGAGTCTTTTTTTTTTGTCAAATTTCTACGCTTAACTTTTGGTCAAGAAAACTAAAGCATCTAGAGAAAGGTGAAAGTGTCCTCTATAACTCTGTGTAGACTTTTGCAACACCTTGAAATATTCATCGGAGACTCCATTAAGTAAAGGGTGGTTAAATTTTAAGGGCCGATGTTGATTTTGAATAAAACACAAATTATTTAGGAAATTATTGTCATTTCTTTTATTATGATAATATTGGTATGGTTCAATTAAGTATGGAACAAAATATCGGCCAAATGGACGCCGTGACCTCGGCACACCTCCATCCGATGGTCCAAAATTTCGATCACGCTGAGGCATAATTGAGGTTATATGCCGTTATATGCTCTTGAATTGTTGCTGGCTTATCGACGTACACCTTTTCTTTGCAATAACCCCAAAGAAAGAAGTCCAACGGTGTCAAATCACATGATCTTGGCGGTCAATTGACATCGCCACCACGTGATAACACGGCCATTGAATTTGTCGTGCAAAAGAGCCATTGTTTCGTTAGCTGTGTGGCAAGTGGCACCGTCCTGTTGTAACCACATATCGTCCACATCCATATCTTCCAATTCGGGCCATAAAAAGTCCGTTATCATCTCACGATATCGAAGACCATTCACAGTAACTGCCGGACCGACCTCATTTTGGAAAAAATACGGCCCGATGATGCCGTCTGCCCAAAAACCGCACCAAACAGTCACTCTTTGTGGGTGCATGGATTTTCGACAATCACTCTTCGATTACTATTCGCCCAAATGCGGAAATTCTGCTTATTGACGAATGCACTGAGGTGAAAATGGACGATTAAATTGACCGAAACAATCACGAAGTGCACAATATGCATTTCGAGTGCACCAAAATCTACTTGGAGCTACTCCATCGTGTTTAGAGGAGGGCGATGGTGTTTCTCTCTCTAGATTTTTTATTTTCTTTCTCCATAATGTCATCATAATGTGGGATGTGTGTCGCTGTTCTATCATTACTTTGTTCATGTTTGTTTTTCGGTTATTCGCGATCTTATCGAGGACGTGAGGATGTTCGGTGGAGATTCGCGACTTTCCACGAACTCTCACCCATTTGTTGTCGATTGGGCATATTACAGAATGATTCGTTATTTGTCCGCACAATTCTCGACTTCCGGCAGATATCTTTCCGCCAATTATGACATTCTGAGGTTCAAAACAGATGTCAACAAACACTACTCCCTCTTTCCGCCATCCAATCCGCTAATCTATCCCCCACCATCACAATGCAAAGCATTTATAGGGGACATCCCCCGAGTGAAATCAGTGAACAAATTGTTTGAAAATTTGTTGTTGTAGATTTAGTCACACTGGCAAATTCGCTCTTTGAAATTAAGATTGTTTTGTTCGGCTGTCTTCTAGGAATGACTATAAATACAACGACTACATGACAGTCTGTTTCAAATAGCTTTGATTCGAAACGCAATAAACAACTTTACGGGTGTTTTTTTTTTCTGTTTAAACAGTAACAAGTGAAGCACATCTTGCAATAATGCTACTCATTACGGGTATTTTCAGCGTACTGCTGGTAGCAATATGTCAAGCTGAAGAAACAATTGATCTGGACACCTCCTTGGGGGCCATCAAGGGCAACCAGATGGAAACACGTTTTGGCAACAAGTTTTGGTCGTTCCGCGGTATACGCTACGCAGAGGCGCCGGTAGGGGAACTACGTTTTGAAAGCCCTCAACCTGTCAAGGCATGGCAACCCACAGTATTTGACGCAACCACAGATGGTCCAATATGTCCACAGGTAACTAGGGATATAAGTAGACTTTCGGAAGATTGTTTACGTTTGAACGTGTATACAAAAGACGTGAATGCGTCTACCAAGGGGTTAAAGCCAGTTGTTGCCTACCTACATCCTGGAGGATTTTATACAGGCTCTGGCTTAAGTGCCAATGTGGGACCTCAATACTTTATGGAACGTGATATAGTTTTAGTGACCATCAATTATCGTTTGGCCTCGTTGGGTTTCTTGGCTACCGGCACTGCAGATGCTCCCGGTAATATGGGTCTTAAGGATCAAGTTATGGCTTTGCGCTGGATACAAACTAACATTGAGAAGTTTGGTGGCGATCCGCAGTCAGTTACCCTCTGGGGTTACAGTGCCGGCAGCTTCAGCATTGGTTTGCATATGTTGTCGCCCATGTCGAAGGGTTTATTCCATCGAGCTATAATGCAGAGTGCTTCGCCATTGGCTCAATTTCGTTATAGGAACAATCAACTGGAATTGGCAGAGAAACAAGCAAAGTTGCTGAAGTGTCCGGAGACGCCGGTGAAGGAAATGGTCAAATGTTTGAAAACGGTGAGTCATAGATATTATTACATGATTAATCCGAACAATGAATAACATACCTCTCCTCACCAGAAATCCATGATGGACTTTGTAAATACCACGGCTGAAATGTTTGCTTCCCATTGGAACCCCATCTACAATTGGTTGCCCGTGGTAGAACCTGTTAGTGGCCAAGAGCGTTTCCTCCTCGAAGATCCCTATAAAACTATGATGAGCGGTAACTTCCATAAGGTTCCCTTGGTCATGGGCTTGACACAGTATGAATTCTATTACACCGCATTCTGTAAGTCTCCATGTTATGGATGATAAGCAATGGAACAACAATAAATATTGATTTTCTTCTCATAGATACTCTGCGCGATGACACCCGACGTGAACTATTTAATGGGGATTTTGAAAAATATTCTCCCATATACTTTTTATACGAACGCAATACCCCGAAATCTCATAACTTAAGTCAAGCCATCAATAAGTTTTATTTTCAAAATAAGAAATTAGAATACCCACAATCTGTGACGAAATTCGGTGAATTGTACAGCGACAGTTTGATATGTTACGCATATCATCGTTTCCTGGTAATGGTCTCGAAACATGTACCCGTCTATACCTATTTATTTACCTATACCAGGCGTTATAGTCATTTCGAGGATCCGGACACCAATAAAACCTACGGTAAGAGAGAACACACAAGGTGCAATTGAGTCAATCAAATTTAATTCAATTTACAGGCGCCATGCATCACGATGAGCTTTTGTACTTGTTTTATGTGCCCAGAAGGACACCCATGTTCACAAAGACTGACCCGGAAAACAATACCATCGAAAGATTAACCCGAATGTGGTATACCTTCGCTGTGAAGAGGTAAACTAGCAAACTGTTAGCACAGCACATAATATATTTAATATTATTTTTAAAATACAAATTTTAATTTTATTTTACAGCAATCCTAACAATCCGGCTGACGAGTACTTGAAGAATCTTGATTGGCCTCTTTACAATGACAGACGGAAAGAGTATTTGGAAATTGGTGATGAAATGGAGGTCAAAGTTGGTGGTATCTTCCCAGAGCGTATGCAATTCTGGGATCGTACTTTCCCCCTACAGGATGTGATTGGGGAATTTTAATAATAAACAAGTAACGAAAGGCTTAAGTCGGGCGGTTCCGACTATATGATACCTTCCACTCCTACACCTATAAATCTGAATCGAAGTTACGCGCTTTCACCACACGATGTTTCTAGTTGAAATATAACGTAATGTATCAAATTTGAAATAGAGTCGTTTAAAATATGTTGTTTCTAGAGCGGAAACAGACAAATCGGAAGAGAAATTTGTATGGGAGCTATATATAAACCTGAACCGATGTTATCTACTTTCACCACAGATGTTTCTAGTTAGAATTGTACCCTATTTGCAGAAATTCGACTAAATATGTCGTTTCTAGAGCGGAAACAGTCAAATTTAGAGCGATATTTGTCTGGGAGCTATATTTAAATCTGAACCTATGTTACGCACTTTCACCACAGATGTTTCTGGAATATATTTTACCAAATTTGAAGAAAATCTGTTAAAATATGTGGTTTCTATAGCGAAAACAGTCAAATCGTAAATCTAAGTAAATATTTCCTAAATTTAAGTAACATTTTCCTAAAACTAAGTAAATTTTTATTAATTCCAAGCAGGCCCGTGCGCAGGATTTTCCCCTGGGGGGGTTTTCATCTACACTCATAAAAAAGTTAACTCTATAATGAGTTAAAATTAGCTAAAATTTAGGAAACCAAGTAGATTTTTACTAAATATAAGTAGAATTTTGCTGAAATTTTCCTAAATCTAAATAAATTTTTCCTAAAACCAAGTAATTTTTTACTAAATTTAAGCAAAATTTTCCTTAAATTAAGTAAATTTTTTACTAAATCTTAGTAAAATGTTGCTGAAAATGTCCTAAAACTAAGTAAATGTTTACTCAAATCAAGTAAATATTTACTCAAACTGAGGACAAGTTTGCAGATTTTTTCCTCAAAACGAGTAAATTTTTACTTAAACTGAGGAAAATTTTTTTTATACAAGGCAAAAGGTTCAATTTAACTAAAAAATCAAACAAATAGTTGTAGGATGGCAACCCGGACGGACAATACGAAACAGGACAGACAGTGTATGACAAGGACAGATATAGATCGCATTGATCGTTTTGGAGTTTTGCTTTATTTGCATTTTCTTCCTTACTTCACTCTCTCGTGTACCGTGTAAAGAATAAGACGTATTCTAGCGCATACTTACATTTTAAGACGTTTACTGTATTTTTCTCTACAAATTAATAGTTATAAGATTCAATGAATTGAAAACCATTTAAGTTATCCTATTTTCCAATGTATTAAATAAATACTTTATTTCTAAAACACAAGTGTGGTGAGTGTTTAATTGAGCCGTGGGAAAACCAGCCCACATAGTTTTGCTTCAGAGTATGCAAAACTGATACAAAAAATTACAACATGAAATATTTCTCAAAAGTTTCATGATACCTCTGCCATAAGGAGTTGAGCTATTACTCCATGAATGTTGCGAAGGCAAGATAGGCGCCTTCGCAGTGGTTGTTTAGAATAATTCATAAAGTATTTAAGAAATAAGTCTCTGCAAACGAACGAGAATTGCTTCTTAGAATTTTATTAACTATTTCAAATGTTTTTTATAAGTTCATTACTTAAATGTATGAAGAACTCGGCATAAATTTCAGTAAACATTTTAACTTCATTTTAGGAAAAAACACATTTTTAAGGTAAAATTTCCTAAATAGAATTTTTCCATACAAAAAATTTCAGATTTTTTTCTTACTTAAAACCTTGAAAATATTCTTCCACATAAGTTTGGATTTATTCAATTGTAAGAATTTTTTATTAGATCCAAAGAAATGTATTTAAGTAAATCTACTATCCTTTTTCTAGTAAATGAACTATTTACTATGGCTTTGAAAGAAGGAAACTTTACTCATACTTAGTTAATTTTCCAACTTTTTAGGAAATTTTTATTGCAGGGTTTGGAAACCACTCATATTTTAGGGTTTGGAAACCACTCATATTTTTTCATACAGGATCTTCGAGAAATATTTTGATACATTCGTCCGAGAGACATTGTCGGCAAAATTGCATTTCAGTAATCCATCTATCAGTACACTCAAAGAAAGCAGAAAGTCTACTGAAAGAGCTGATTTTCTGCTGTTAAAAAAGAGACAGCAGATTTACATCTGCTGAGATGGTAAACAGCTGTTTGCTGTCTTTAGCTATATGTATGATACGCATATTGTCCCAAGCTAATATAAAAGAAAATTCGAGCTAAACTCGCTTATGAACGCTTATCTATTTTTATATTTTAATTAACAACAGCCAATTTTAGCAGACTGCAAACTCTTTAGCAGTGTGAATGATGATGTAAGATTGCAGAAAACTGCTGTTATGCCAAAAAACAGCTGTAATAGCAGAAAAGTGTCTACTGATAGGCAGCAGACAATCGCTGCGTTTACTAACTGACTCGTTCTCTAAGTGTAGATCTTTTTTAAATAGTTGCTTGAAATTACATACATACATATCGAGGGCTTATATTCATAAGTGGCTATGAACAAAAACACAACTTTTCAGGAGAGCGAAAAAAAAAATGATTTTCTCCTTAATTTGAAGAGAAATTATTATTCGTTCTTCTACACTTTAATCTAAAAAGGATTACTAATTGCTACGATTAAAAAGTTTTCGAAATTTCCTATTATTCGCGGTTTCATGGTTCATAGCCACTTTTGTATGTTTAAAATTGAGCACGATTAATGTTGAAATAAGAATAAGATTTATTGTAAACACTATAACCTTTTTCATGAAATCTTGGCAATGTTCTAAAGAAAACGCATTTTCTGTGATGTACACAGCGAATTTAAAGATTCCAGCTTCTTCCGTCAGATTGGTCGCTTATAACATATATGTAGCCAGTCGCAAAAATCGCTGCAATTGATGAAAAATCCAAAATTCGCCATTGCAATTCCTTATATTTTAACTTTCTTCATTCATAATTCTGAAACTTTTCATGCACAAATATTCCCCATGAAGTCAGCAATCACATGCCAAAGAAATATTTTGGTATTTTCAATATAATAAAAAAGTTACGCCGGTTTTTCTAAATATACTTTTCACAATTTTTGACTTTACAGCCACCATTTTTCCTAGTTTAGCCTGATAACTGGTGAATCAAAATGCTATTAACACGAAATGATGGAATTTTATAGTACGATATGCTCTAAATCCAGAAAAATGTTTTAAACAAAATCGTTGTAGCGAATTACAACCTTCGGTTATATGCTGCTCCATTTTTTAACTATATTATTTATATTATTTCTATGTTCATAACCACTTATGCAGTCACAAACTATAGTGTGAGTGGATCAGAAACATTTGGAAAAATGGCTTTAGAAATAAAATAATTTTCCAAATTTATATGACAGATGACATACAAATCTGAGAATAGTTTGGCATCAAAAACTCATTTTCGAGAAAATGGTTCATAGCCACTTTTGAATATAAGAAATATTACACAAAAACCGTTCAAATTCCTCGGCGATAAACCCTTCAGTCCCGCATTTTTTCTATGATAAATTCAGAAAATTGGATATGCTTTTTGACAAAGTATGGGTGTAAATAGGTTGTCTAAAGAGTTTTGGGAATTTTAATTTATATAGGACATGAGTAACAGGATGTTTACTCAAAATCTTTATACGTATATTCCGATTAAATAAAAAATATTTCGAAATGTTTCTTCATTTTTATAATCTTAAATATGTCTAAATTCGAATAACAAATACTGTTTTTTTTTTGTTTTCGATGAAATGCAAGAAGAAACAACTACACCATTTTCAAGTGTAATTCAAAAGACACCATTTGCAATTCAAAAATTCCACTTGACATTCAAAAAATATCAATTGAAATTCAAAAATTCCATTTGAAATTCAAAAAATATCATTTGAAATTCAAAACTCATCGTTTGAAATTCAAAACTCATCATTTGTAATTCAAAACTCGTCATTTGAAATTCAAAACTCGTCATTTCAAATTCAAAACTCGTCATTTGTAATTCAAAACTCGTCATTTGTAATTCTTCTTTTGTGGGAAAAATTAGTTTGTTTGCGGTAAACATGTCATCAGTTGTTGTAAATTAACAAAGAGAAATGAGTTTATGTATATCAAACAGTTTTCTTCGTTTGTCGAAATGGATTTGTATTATAATTGCAAACTCCCAAAACATTGGAAGTAACAGAAACCGTTGTTGTTGTATCAGTGATGAAAATAGGACACATCGGTTCAGATTTAGATACAGCTCCATAAAAATGTCTAATCGCAAATGTTACATCTTAGCGCTCTACAAGCATCAATCAAATTAGTTGCTTTTATTAAGAATATTTTAGATTTCATTATGATATCATAGTGATTCTTATCTACACTTTTTTAAAATTACTAAACGATTTTGGTATTAAATTTCCAAACTTTTATGCAGTACACAATTAAAAGTTCATAAGATATAGCTCTAGTCGAATGTCAAGAAGTGGTATCGGTTAATAAAAATGAAAATTTTCAGAACAATTTGGTGTCCATTAGCGAAATTAGCACTACACAATCTTGAAATTGGCACAATTCGTTTAGTTTGTTTGTATTTTTCATAACCTTTGTCCGAAATTCAAGAAAGTATCCACGATTTTTTATGTAATTTCCGTGTTTTCATGATTTTACTGGAAAATTACCATTTCAGACGAGTTATTTTAAAAAGACCTTAAAAATTCTATATTTTATTGCTTCAGAAAGTCTAGAAGGTTTTAAAAAGTATATGTTCGAAACCTCTCTGGGGGGTTTGAACCCCCAAACCCCTTCCCCCCCCTGCGCACGGCCCTGATTCCAAGTAAAATTGTCCTAAAACTAAGTAAACTTTTACCCAAATCAAGTAAGTATTTACTTAAACTGAGGATAATTTTACTTGATACAAGGAAAAAAAGTGAATTTAAAATAAGTTATATTTAACAAAAAATATTTCTAACAAATGACAACATGAAATATTTCTCAAAAGTTTCATAAAGAGTTAAGCTAGGTATGAATTATTTAAGAAAAAAAGTCTTTGCAAACGAACGAGAATTGTTTCTTAGAGTATATCTAGAATTTTCTAAACAATTTCAAGAGATTTTTTATAAGTTCATTACTTACTTAAATTTATGCAATGAAATATTGTTAAGTAAATTTACCATTTACTATGACTTTGAAATACGAAAACTTAACTCATACTTAGTTAATTATCAAGGCGTATTTATAAAGGTGATAGAAGGAGCCCAGCTGACTGAAATTTTTTTCATTCAAAAGTAACCGAAACTGTCAAATCCCATATATTTTGCTTTGATAGTATGGCTCACCATTCAAAAAATTACTTGTATTTTGTTGTTGCCGAATTTGTTGTTGTTCTAGTACTATCACCTGTGTAAATACGCCTTGGTTAATTATCTTACGTTTGAATGAATTTTTACTAAACTGGAGTAAAATTGTTGAACTTAATTGGAGTATGGATTTCACTCAAATCTAGGAATGCTATTTTTCTGAGTGTACTTTTGGCAATCATTTCAAAATTTGGTTACCAATCTTGGAAGGTCAACCAGTAGCCCCCATATCCACTCGAGATCCAAAATTTTGTAAATTATCTGGAAAATTCTTCTGCTCTGTCCGTGTTAAATTTCGTCGAGATATCTTATTCTGTTTAAATGTTACAGCATTAACTCCAAAAAATCGATTAGAAACCCCTGTGCATTGGAACGATTTTATCTCATATCTCATATCAAAACTTGGACTTAAACTTCACACATGCCACCCTACAAGCATCTCATTGAGTTGCATATGTATTTTATTTATTACTCGGTGCGCTTTTTTAAAAACGGACATTCGACAGTGAGTTGTGCTTCTCGTTTGTTTGTGAGAATCTTTTACTTAAAGAGACCGGGTAGTCGCTGTGAAGCGCAGGGTGGAAATCATGAAAGTGGTAGTCTGCAGCCAAGTAATAAATGCCACCATGCCATTTGTAAATAAATTAGCATTCTATTAAATATAGATTCAAAATGATTCAGTTCAAATCAAATTATTGCGTAATGAAAATAGTAGATATTTTTTGCTCTCCTGAACAATTAAAAAACCACATGCTACTTTTGCGAATAAAGCTACATTTCCTGATTAAAAAAAAAAATAAAAAAAAAAAACAAATAAGGAAAGGCTAAAGTCGGGCGGGCCGACTATATGATACACTCCACTTTCAATCCGAATACAATTCAAATCGGTAGAAAATTGAAAACGGGAAGAATTTTTGTATATTTCCTAATCATAGGCTGATATGACCAGACCCAATTTGTCAAATCGAGAAGAATATTTGTATCGGGACTATATTCAAACATGGAATGAAGTGACTAACTTTCACAATAAGTTCTTCTTGTTGAAGTATAACGTGTTATGCTCAATTTTAAGAAATTCTCTGAAAATACGCGGTTTCTGGGGGAACAAAATTTGGGAGCTATATATAAATCTGAACCGATCTAATACATTTTTACAACAGATGTTTCCAGTTGAAATATAAGGTGTTTTGCCAATTTTGAAGAAAATCTGTTAAAATATGTAGATTCTAGAGCGGAAAAATTCAAATTGGGAACGAAATTTGTATGGGAGCTATATATAAATCTTAACCGATCTAACACATTTTTACCACAAGTGTTTCCAGTTGAAATATAAGGTGGTTTGCGAATTTTGAAGAAAATCTGTTAAAATATGTAGATTCTAGAGCGGAAAAATTCAAATTGGGAACGAAATTTGTATGGGAGCTATATATAAATCTGAACCGATCAAACACATTTTTAACACAGGTGTTTCTAGTTGAACTACAAGATGTTTTGTCAATTTTGAAGAAAATCTGTTAAAATATGTGGTATCTAGAGTGAAAAGGGTCAAATCGGGAGTGAAATTCGTAAATCTGAACCGATTTTCTTCAAATTAAATAGCGTTCGCCCTTATCCCGCAAAGTTTCATTTGGTTCTGTCTACAATTGCGACCTGTATCGTGATTACAAAAATAGATGGACAGACGGACAGACAGACAGACGGACATTGCTAAATCGACTCAAAAAGTGATTCTAAGTCGATCGGTATAATTAACAATGGGTCTATCTCCCTTCCTTTTAGGTGTTACAAACAAATGCACAAAGACATAATACTCTCGTGGAGTGTATAAACATGAAATTATAGACACCGGGGTGGATCGAATATAAAGTATTTTTTCATAAGGTAATTAAAAAAATTAATTAATTAATTAAATTAAACTTAACTTAACTTTTCAAGATATACAGAAAATTGTCAAATCTATAAAAAAGATACATTTTTTATTTGCTTATATCTTTTTTATTTTTTATAAACAAAAAAATATATTTTCTATTTTTGTACAATAAATTTTATGAATATCCAACAGTTCCACAGATTTCATCATAGTGCCTGGACGGATTTTCCCGACTAAAATTAATCTTAAAATTAATTAATCTAATTAATGTCCATTCTTAAGTTAGCCAGTGCTAGTACTATTTTAATGTTTTTTTATAAAATCCACTATAATTTCCATATTTTTGGCCTGATTTGTGTTTTTAAGTACGCGCTAGAAATGTGCTGGTCGTTAATTGTGATTCTTGGAACTTTTTAACCTATTAAGGGCCGTACATTTTTTTCAAATTGGAGGGTTAAATTTGTAGTAAAAACTAAAACATTTAGAAATTAATTTCATGCGTTGTCCCAAAATATTTCAACTTTATGGCTGACAATTCGTGAGCTAGCCAGCTTTTTACGATTTTAGCGATATTTCTAAGATATTTATTATAAAATTCGCTTTTTTGGTCCGATTTGCGTTTTGAGCGGCTCGCTGGAAAAATACTAATACAGTGTTCAAAGTATCAGCAATATACAAGAACTAGTCGCGTCTAAGCCTTATTTTAGTATCTCGATAATTTGTAGAGGAAAAACAATTGTTCTTTAATCCATTACCGCCCTCTGTACGAAAAAAAAAACAAATATGAAGGATACACAGAAGACCAATTTGAAAGCTTGAAAATTCGTTTTATAAATCTGTCGTCATTTTCAATCCCAAACAAAGCAAAGGAGGACAAAAGTTCATAAAAAGAGGAAGTTCCCGTCCAACCATTAACTATGGTTGGAACTTCGAAATTCCCGTGCTCAATCATTTGAACAGTCAAATTAAAGAAGTAAGTCGCGAAATACTGAGACATTCACTGTATTTTTTGTTCGAATGGTCCCAACGCCTCTCACTCCCGCCCCTTCCGACCGAGAGGGCCACGTCCCCATAACGTAGGGACAACGTACACACCACAGTCCGAACCATGGCGGCCAAGCAGTAGAGGGTGGACACCGGCTACAGATCAAATATCAGGAGCCGGCATAACAAAAATATTAAACAAAATATTAGTATCACATGCAACTAAAAGTTATTCTTAAAGTTAGTAACTAAATATATTAAAGTAAACGTGTCAAAACAACAAAACATCCAAGCAGGAGAAAATCCTCGACTTTATTATATCGATTCCTAATCCAAAATCTATGATGTGACACAATGAACTGAAATCAATACACATTCTGCGAATACGCTCTGCGGAAGCATAGTTCGTACGCTGAATGCCAGTATGGAGGAATTGATAGTATCTAGAAGGTCTAAATGGCACGATAAACTTAATCCTAGAAATAATAAGTCAGAAGAGAAATAACCATTTATAACCTTATAAACCACCACGGTATTTAACATAACACGTCTGCTTTTCAAGGAAGGCAAGTCGATCAACTTCAATCAATCAATATAAGTGGGAATAACAAAATCACTATTCCAATGTAAGTGTCTTAATGAAAAAAATCAAAAATTATTTCTGAACTGACTCAATTCTATCAATATACAGTGCTGGTCACGAGTTTAGCACACTTCACATGTGTTGTTTATAATACCAAATAATTTGTTCTGATAATGAACTCTGCGCCAAATATTTGTTTTTTAGTGTTGCTTATTATGGTGGATCAATAAGCCCCATAATTTATTTCGTATTTTTTGTGCCATCTTCTCGTACTCTCATGTATTTGCAAATAATTCGTAATCTGGGCTGGACACAAATTTAGCACATTTGATAAAAGTTGTTATTTTCTGTTTATTTTTGCGTTTTAATTAATTAATTGGTATGTTTCGGCAATTTTTACTCAAATGGAAGTTATTATTTAACAAAATTTATAATTAGACATTGCTAAAGGCGCAGCGTCAGGTTATTATGCAATTGAACGACAGTGGAAGTACCACTGGGGATATTGCAAACATTATAAATTGATCCAGTCAGATTGTGTGCAATGTACTAAGCCATATTGGCACATATGGGAGCTTCAATAATGTCGCACAATGTCCTACGCCGAGAAAATCGGATTTTTTTAATTTATAGAACCTGCGTAGCAGATCCATTTAAGAGCTCAACTGTGATTCAGAAAGATATTTCGGCAAAAATTTACATTAGCATTTCCTCAAGAACCATAAGAAGAAGTACCAATGAAAAAAATTTACTTGGATGCATTGTTCAACATAAGCCAGACGTATCAAAATATGGCTTACAGTGTCAAATTTAATCTGCTCAGGATCATTTTGAAAAATCCAAGATTTTTGGGAAAATATCGCCTGGATTGGCGAATCGAACATTTGTCGGTGCGGATCTAATGCGAATTGTGTCCTCCAAAAATGCAGCACGATCGAAAGTACAAATCTGCGACGGTAAAGCTTACACTGTGCAACATTTTTGAAGTCATTTCAAAATAACCATATACGGACACCGCTACACGATAAAAGACCAAAAAAAAAGACCCGTGTTTTTTTTTCCCCCCAAAGTCATGCACTTTTTTTTTTATGGGCCCCCAGAGATTTGAGGCCTCGGTGTAATTTTTGGAAAAAAGTGATCATATTCTCAGGCTCATATCTTGCAAACCGTTCGGAATTTTGATTTACTCTCTGAGGCAAAGTTCTAGCTCTTGTCATAAAGAACAAAAATTGTGAACATATAAAATCAAAAAAACTTCATCTTCAAGGTCAAAATCGCAAAAAACTTAAAAAAATTTTTTTTAACCTTTTTTCCCCTGTTCAGGTCCATAGGTAGCAAACCGCTGAAAATTCAGGGAAACAATCAACTACAAAAATGTACCTAAGATCTCAATAAACAACTTTCTAGAACATATGAACTTCCTAGGAATGATTCTTAACACCGTTTATGTAGGAAAATATATCTTGCAGGACTGTTTCTGTTAATGGTCAGTCTGACTACAGTGCGTATGAGTGATATTATCCTTAATCAACAGCACGTATACGCTACCTACACACTCTACAGCCTATACGATTTGTTTGTCGACATTTGCTATTTTGACCTTGAAGATGAAGTTTTTTTGATTTTATATGTTCACAACTTTTGTTCTTTATGACAAGAGCTAGAACTTTGCCTCAGAGAGTAAATCAAAATTCCGAACGGTTTGCAAGATATGAGCCTGAGAATATGATCACTTTTTTCCAAAAATTACACCGAGGCCTCAAATCTCTGGGGGCCCATAAAAAAAAGTGCATGACTTTGGGGGAAAAAAAAACACGGGTCTTTTTTTTTTGGTCTTTTATCATGTAGCGGTGTCCGTATATGGTTATTTTTTTCGTGTTGACCTGTGTTATTGGCGAAAATCTGATGGTGTATACTGCGTTTTCTGGACACGGCGTTGGTCCGATACACAAAATAGATGCACTAATGGATCAGTATATTTACAAAAATCTATTTGGTGATACTATGATAACATATTCAGATAAAGACATGCCAATTAAGTGGCGTTTTATACACGACAACCGACCAAAACACACTTAACGCCAGTGAAGAGCTGTTTGAGGCTGAACAAAATAGATTTTTACAAATGGTGCAGCACAGTCACCGGATCTCAATCCTATTGAGAATCTTTGGAATGGACTTTAACAACATATTTTAGCAATAAAACCCAAAAATTTGCCCGATTTCTTGAATTAAACTCAAAATTCCTGATATGCTACTCCAATGGAGTCTTTTATGTCTCTAGTGGAGAGTATGTCCAGAAGATGTACAGCTATTACTCAAAATAGCGATTATCCAACCAAATATTAAGTTTATAATAAAATGTATTGGTTAGTTCAGTTTTTTTCCGGTTTAAAAGTTTTTTAAATTTGTGCTAAATTACTGTCCAATCACTTTTCGTATTATTTGTACTTTAGATTGCATAAAACTAAAATGCAACATAAGAACCGACAAAAACAACTTTAAATGGTCATCTTATACGTACGTACGTAATATTTTAGAAAAAAAATAGCGTTCAAAAAATATAAAGTTGAAGTTGAAATATTTGCTTTATAAAGTTACATGTGGTGATTGTGCTAAATTCGTATCCACCACTGTAGATACCATACTGAGAATCCCACACTACGGAACCATGTTCCAGAATAGGCCTGACAAGTGATGTAAATAGTTGCTTCATCACGTAATGATCAGTGAACTCCTTTGCCCATCACTTAATGAAACCAAGAACACCATATGCTTTGTTAACCATAGTAATAATATGATTGTTGAAATTCAGTTTGGAATCCATTAGAATGCCAAGGTCTACGAAAGAATCAACTACCTCTAACTCAGCTCCTCCAATATTATACCTGACAAATCTCGGATTCGATCTGAAGAAACGCATATGTTTGCATTTTCTTAGATTGAGTTCCATGCAATTTATGTCACACCAGCGTCCAAAACTATCCAAGTCAGTCTGCAATGGATGAGAAAATTCTGGCCAATCATAAGAAAAAAATATTTTTACATCATCTGCATACATTAGAAGTTAGTAGTAGTAGTTTCGGAAAAAAGGTGGAATACGGCTTGAAAACAACATATACTCAAAAAATCATTTTCAGCATGCGGAAAAAGGTTTGAAATGACACACTCTAAATCAAAGGAAGATAAATAAGATGATAAAAGAAAAACAAACCACATGCTATTTTGGTCTCACAGTTTTATGTGCCAGAATATGATT
Organism: Polietes domitor; assembly: GCA_947397865.1. Taxonomy (NCBI): domain Eukaryota; kingdom Metazoa; phylum Arthropoda; class Insecta; order Diptera; family Muscidae; genus Polietes; species Polietes domitor. The sequence continues at coordinate 149,158,469 of OX377618.1, forward strand.
ATTTGAGACCATTCTCAATTTATCATATTAAAAGATAAAAAATGATTCAAACAAAAAGAATTCAAAAATATGTACATATAATTGAATGAATTGAATCCGAGTATACGCGAATATGCTCTGGCAACAATCCGTGTATACTCTTGGCATGCTATGACTGCTGCAATGCATTAAATCGTAAAACGACGATAACGATGCTCAGAATAATCATTTATTTTTTCTTTTTCCATAAGTATATCCTTTTATCTGTAGATATATCTGTGTTTTTAAAAAGTATCTGTCTTATTTAAATATATCATATCTGATCGAAATAAATAAAATAAATAAAACAACGCAATTGTAAGGAACATGATGTATCAATTTATCTTACAAATATATTTCCTATTAAAAAAATCTTGAAACAAACAATAAATCCAAAAATATTTTTAATAAAGCGACAACCATAAATACCGATGATTTAAAAATCTACTAAAATCTTGAACCTTTATCTTCTTCATACAGAAAATAAATAGAAATTTTTTCGCCATCTGGCATAGTTACACATTCTTCGTGACTGATCAAACGTATAGCAGCTAGTCCATAAAACAACATCGGTAGTCCTTTGACATGAAAATATAATGCAATGCATTAACTTATTATAAAAACGTTATATGTAAATAGATAATCTTACCTAAATTAATAATTTTCAGAAAACGAAAAAACTTGTCCTCTAAAGACAAATCCTGTATTTCTCTTTTGGTACAGTGGTATTTAAGATAGGGATAACAAGCGGTCCTCAAAATATGATAATTAGCTCCAGTGTCGAGAGTCCAATTAAAGTGTGATTTGCCCCATTGATCATTCTCGACGTCCTTTAACTGTGCTGACGGAAGATTACGAACAAAATTTGTTTGGGACTCATCCGTTCAGATCATAACTTTGTTATTGATGAAGATTGCTATACCTTAATGAAATATGAAGTCCAAGGCGGTTCTTTGCATTGCTTTAAATAAGCTGTTAGCACTTGCGAAGCTTTTGGTTTTAACAAGATACGGGTAAGTTGCATTGTATAATTACTGAATTACTCCAGACAACCCTCCGCCTCCGCCATCCACTGATGTTGTTATTGGAAGTAAACAAAAACCATCTGTTGGACCAGCTGGGCAATAGTGTTGGAAAACGTTTTGTTGGACAGGAGAGCATATAAATAGGGGTGTTTACATTTTAGAATTTATTGTACAATTTGTCTGCGTCGTACAAAAACAATATAATGTTCACAAATTCTTTTGACAAAATATAATATGCGTATGAGCGCACACCAAAGCTTTTTTGAAACGAACAATTTTTTAGATTTTAAATATATTAGATTTAATTTATTTTTAGAAATATTTATACACTCCATGAGAGTAATATGTATTTGTGCATTTGTTTGTAACACCCAAAAGGAAGCGAGATACACCCATTGTTAATTATACAGATCGACTTTTTTGAATCGATTTAGAAATGTCCGTCTTTCTGTCTGTCCGTCCGTTCGTCTGTCTGTCCATCTATTCTTGTAATCAAAGTACAGGTCGCAATTGTAGCCAGAAAAAAAATTAAACTTTACACAACGCTGTTTTTCGGGATAAGGACGAACGTTATTTAATTTGAAGAAAATCGGTTCAGATTTAGATACAGCCCCATACGAATTTCACTCCCGATTTGACTTTTTCCACTCTACAAACCACATATTTTAACAGATCTTCTTCAAATCTTGCAACATATCTTATATTTTAACTATAAATACACATGGTGAAAATGGGTCAGATCGGTCCAGATTTATATATGGCTCCCATACAAATTTCGTTCTCGGCTTGACTATTTCCGACCCATAAACCACGTATTTTCACCGATTTTCTTCAAACTGAGCATAACACGTAACGAACTGGAAGTAGCTATTGTTCATTCCATGTGTGGATATAGCCCCGATACAATAAATATTTGGGTCAGGTCATATTAGCCATGATTAGGAAACATACAAAAATCCTCCGCGTTTTCACTTTTTTACTGAATTGAATTGTATTCGGAGAGAGAGTGGAGTGTATCATATAGTCGGACCCGCCCGACTTTAGCCTTTCCTTACTTATTTTACGTTGTAGTCTGTCATAGACTGAAATAAACCAAATGAAATACTTAAATTGAGCGTTTAAAGAAGAAATCATTCGGTTTTGTTTAATATTGCTTCATCAACTTATAGATTCGGCAATCATCTTAAGTGCTTGAAAAAAGATTGTAAAGCATTCTGGGTTTCTAGACTGTCCGGTATGTTGATATAACCATTTCTTTAATGATTAAAAGTCGGTTTACTACACAACTATCTGCCGGGCTTTTCCAAAATCTATTTTTTGGTCCTCTGTGTTAAAATAGATTGAGATACAGAACGTAAGCAACACGTTATAAACCCAGGGATTTTCCAAAGTTCATAACGGATTCTTCGAAAAATATCCATTTAAATTTTGAAAAGTTACAATCTCTTTTACTTTCGATTTACTCTTTCACTTTGGCGTTCTAGATCTCAACCTGGGTTGACACACATATTTCTTCCCAAATGTCTGTAAATATTGCTCCCGGGTAACCCTTACCTTAAATATAAATACATTTGACATCATTGAAAACAAATAAGACATCGAAACTCATTAAATCAAATATGAAATGATTCAAAAAAGTCTATTTTTAATATTTATCTGCACTATCGTGGCGCAATTACAATTCGCAAAGATATCTACGTCGGCGCAAGCCACAGAAAATAATGTCGGTTTGTACGATTACAAGAAGGATCATTTGGTAGAGTCGCCTAGTAATCTGGGAAATATTCTAATAAAATTTGGTCGACCTAAACGATCATTGACTAAGGAAACCACAAATCATGTTAATTGTTTATATGATGAATTCAACAAAAGATTGCGTAGTTTAAATGCAGTCTTAACTTTTGAAGGAACTGACTTTATACGGGATAATGACAAACGGTCACTGGGAGGTGGCAATTTATACGATCGTTTTATGGAACGTTTAACTGGTGGTAACATAAAACGACATGAACAGTTTCAAGATGTAACCGAAAATCTCGTTGAAACGGAGGGAAATGTAGTTGAGGGAAGTAAAAGATGTGATCACTGCTATATGAACTATATCAGCTCAAATAGAAGCTCAGACAATTTACAGCAATCCAAGGAAGACCAAGATTCTGAAATCAATGGCAAAGAATCAGGACCTACAGTTCAACCTCTCGGTACCGGAATTTTATATAATAGTCACGCACAAAAGATAAATAAATGGGCTGATAATCTGCCGTTCAACGATCCTCTCGTGAAAAAAAGTTTAAATTATCCATTGGCTGCAGACACCAATTACTTGCTTACGAATGACAAAGAAGATTGTGCCGATTTGGATAAATTAAATGTGGACAATTTTATTAATCAATACAATTTCGACAATTTTAAAGTGAAATTATCTAAACTGGAAAAAAAGGCAACCAAAAAGAATGTCAACAAGTAGCGCAGAACGCAAGAATCTATCGATCAACAGCAGATACTCTTTTTGATTAAGAGGGGTTTGTTTCCATTAAAATTAATTGAAGCAACTGTTGAAGAACAGAAATACAACAATGGCGGAGGAAGTGACCAAACAATCGATACGACACAATTATTATGGAGGGAGAATAATTAGTGCATAATTTATTATAATGTGGACTCATTGCTAATTTGAGGTGGAATATTTCTTATCACATATTATTTTTCTTTATACATTATGTATTTTTAATTCACTCATTGGTGTTAAATTAAAATGCTTAAGCCTTGCGAAAAATTGTTAAATTCAGCTTATTAAATTTTTCCCTCGATGGTAACCGAAACGGTCAAATCATATCGTAGTCTAAAATTCTGTAAGATTAATGCAACATAAAAATGAGAAATTCGCATTTTGGAACTAGAAAATAGGACTTTTTATACTAAATGTATCCTATCTTCCAAGGGTGCAATTTCGTACAGGGAAAAGTTACACTGCAAAAACGGGGAACCCTTCAACCTTCTAAATATGTATTTTATTCTTCAAAGGCTTTCAAAGGAAACATGTTATGTTGGTCCAAAGACACGTATTTTATTCAAAAGGTGTATTTTTTTAATATTTATTACAAACAAACTTTATTTGGCACAAACACAGTTTTGGCGCCATAATAAAGCTAAGAAACCACAATTATTAATAAAATAAATTCTAGCGACAAATTCAAAAAAATAACTTACGATTTTTCAATTCGAAAAAAGAAATTACGACTTTTCAATTTTCGACATCTGAAAAAGGTCAAAATCTACAATACGAAAAAATACGTATTTTACGTATAATGTTCAAAAATTGAAATGTTCTTCATAATTGAAATATACGAAAAGTAGTCAACTTTGGGCTAATTTCTCAAATATATCCGATTGACCGATTTGTTAATATCTCAAAATAATCCCTAAGTCCCTAAAGAACTCAAAAATTTTTACTAGAACAGAAGTTTTTACGCTAGCCAAGTATATGACGAAAGTCCTCAATTTGTCGATTCTCGAAGCCTGGAAATGGGCAGTACCTAGTGGAAAGGGAGAAGGGAGGTAAGGTAGGCTCCTATCTCTTACAAAATACGTGAGGTGTGTGCCCAAAGCAGGGCCAGCAGCTGTATCACCTACAATAGGAGAGTAATAGTCTTTTCAGACTTCATGCGAATTCAAACGATTTCAGCTCAAGGACGATTAACAAATGTCAAATTTGACCTTATGTCAGCTAGATTTCGAATGCAGTCTGAAAATGCTATAAAGTGATTTCCGTATGATAGCACAACTTTATGTTCTACAAACAGTACCTTCTTAGATGATATCGCAGTAGCTACTTTAACAGCCATCCTCCATCTCATATGGAGGAAATATCTCCAATATCTCTAGGAAACGTATAGATCAGCAGGAACAATATACACAGACGTTGCAGCAGCATTCAACAACTACACCATGAATATCGTTCTCGGAGACCATCCTCCATAAATTCCATCGGCGGAAAATGTTTTGCCACGACGTATAAGACAGGTTTGGGCTCAGTTGAGATTTGAATGGTGTAGCCGCCTCAATTCGTACTGGACATAGAATAGATGACAATGTTCAGAATTCAATGTTCAGAAACTATTATACTTTTGAGCTAAACCAACTGAGCTGGTCCTCAGATAGATACCTATGAAGTTGACCATCTTAGTGCACCTGGAGACATGCGACAGATCTAAGCAAGAAACAGATTAAAAGTGGACCAACAACGAACATATTTAGCTTTACACACTCAAAGGAATTTGTCAGTAAAAAAAGCAGAAATTCTGCTGTATAAGCAAATTTTCTGCTGAAAAAGAGATATCAGAAATAGCAAACAGCCGTTTGCTGTTTTTAGCAGTAATGAAAAAACGCTATCTTGAAACTTTGGGCATATGTACAGAACAGTATGGCCTGTTAAATATACATATTAACGACACGTTTTTAGCAGACTGCAAACTCTTTAACAGTGTGAATACCAACCCGAGATTGCAGAAAAACTGCTCTTTTTTGGCAGAAAAACTACTGTAATAGCAGAAAAGTACCTGATAATAGGCAGCATACAATCGTTGCTGGTAATAACTGACTTTCTCAAAGCGCAACACCTACAATAAACCTGAGAACAAAAATGTATCCATGCACATTTATATATATATATATTTGGATGGGCCACGAAAATAAATTGCAGCGGTCACCCCACAGAAATGAAGATTGGATTGTTTAATGATGATTTGCAAAATATTTCGTCACTGGGTCAAGCCATCTTTGAGCTAAACACTCTTGAAAACACCTCTACAAAACATGTTTTCTCGTCTAATTTTTTTATATTGCATTTTTGTCCAATTTTTTTTCTGAATTAAAGCCTTTGGGAGCGCTTTAAATGAAAATTTTTATTCTTGTCTTAGAATAACTTATTGGTCGTATTATTGGACGTTTATATTGATTTTTTGTGGTTTTTCCAGGTGACAGCAAAAAACTTTTGTAAGAGTTATAATGAAAAATAAATAAAAGGAATTAATACATTTCGAATGATGACGTCACTGACTCCATTTTTGTGAAATAATTTAATGCAGGGATGGTTTTCAGAGTGAAAATGTTCAAACTCTTTTTACAAAAATGGGGGCTGCGGCGTCAATTTCATTCCGATGTTCATCATTTAGGCATCATTCGAAAGGTATTGACTGCAGCTATTTATTTTTAATAAATACATACAAAGAAGTAGTAAAGAATACAAAGAAGTTTCCAGTTGTCACTTTGAGAATCACTTTTTATAGGTATTTTCAGGAACGTTTAGCTCACGGAAGGCTTGATCTAGGAACGAAATATTTTGGAAATCATCATTAAACAATCCAAACATTATTTTCGTGGGGTGACTGGAAACTGTTTTTCAATTTGTATGGACCGCGACCCAGCCATATAATAGGCTATACATCTCTTCTATATTAACCCGAATGGTGCTAGCGTGACCATATGGTCAACAAAGCTTCTGGTGTGAACCACTGACAGCATGAAAGTTATATCTCAAAATTCCAAAGAAAATAATTACAGCACTATTCGGGTTAAGTTCTCCTTGGAAAATCTAAAAACAAATACTTTTCAACTTCAAAAAAATATCTCCAAATATATTTTTTTGTACGCAACATGAAATGTCTAGTAGTGGAATACGAAAGAAATCTGTAATTAATATTGTGATTGGCCAGCTGTAGGTAATGAAAAATCAAACAGTAATGAAAAATCAAAAAACCATATCGATTGGCCAACAGGTTACGGGACCAATGGTGATCTTTACGACATATTCAAAGATCGTTTAGAACGTATACAAAATGAATTGACCTATCATAAATTGAATGAAAAATTACGACATCAAAACAAGACTAATTCAATAAAAGTGGTTAGTGAATTGCAAAACCAATCTTCAGTTCCAAATCAATATGAACCGGGAACGGGAAGAGACAATCGGAAATTTCAAAATCGAAGGCATAGAATAAATAACAAGTTATATACGAGAAGAGCCCAGTCCTCAGATCGCAGTGGAGGAAACTTCTTTAAGTGGCTCCAAAGGACTAATCGAATAAATACAATAAACAATCACCCGAAGAAAATTGCGAAAACCAAAAGAGGCGAATTCTCTGTCTTAGATTTAGATACAGCTCCAATGATATATACAAAAAACTCGGACAGCGACATCGATGCTATGAGTAATTCTTTATATGACGAGTATTGCCAACAACTAAATGCAGTCGATTATAATCCAGAAAAACGAAATCATTGCCAGCCTAATGATTTTACAAACCACTATGTTCGAAATTGGCTTGACAATAAGGATTATGGTAATGATCTCCCACCACAACACAATACGGAATATGTCCATTCAAATCTTCACCGACGGCATACTGAAAATAACACAAATCCCAACATGACTGAAAACGCTTCATCATCACTATATCCATCGGTTTTAGCCAAGGCTTTGGAGATTAGCTTAAATCCTAATATTAGCGCTAATTCGGCGCGGGGAAATTTATTGGCAAATTTAGCTCAGAAAATGAATACGAGTACTTTGGATTTAGCTGAAAAATTAACAAAAACAACGAGTTTAAATGCAACATCTGCCGTAGACAATAATCGATTTAACAAAATGCTACAAAGTCACATCATGACCAATGGTAAGTTGCGATTATATTTTAAGCAATTTGAGGAAGTAACATTCGGCGTAGCCAAAATCATTCACATGAAATAATGCACTTCGAAGTTTTTTGTTCAGGAATGTTATTGGAGGTAAACCGTTACGTGCAGAAGTTGCAATGCGCCAACGACGTTAACGTATTAATAGCTAATTTTATTTTTTTCCTTATTAATAACCCATTATATATATATATTTAGAAGCAATCGTAAGGACAATGTAATGTGGTTTGGTAAGTAGTGTTCGCTCTCACCACCCATACGGTGGCTATAGTACCTATGCTGACATACATAAAATAAAATACCGTTCGAAGACGACTATAAATAGTTGGTCCCTTTCAGTCAGTACAAAATTATATCGCACTCAGCTCATTGACTGAAACGTAGATCCTCAACTAAGCCGACAAGGATTAGAATGGATGGTTTGGTGAAGATCAGGCGATTGCTGATTATTTTGCAAAATTTTTTGCGACGACATACTCAGAGCGATCTTATGGGTCGAGTGACACTTATCCTTATAATATTTCAGCATGTAGTCAATTAGAAATCCCTGTTATTGATTTACCCTTAGTGTTGTGGAGTTTGAATAATCCCAAATCCACAATTAGTGTTGGCCCTGATGGGATGCCAAGTATAATTTTGAAATAATACTTCATTGAGTTTTGGATATTTCCCTTTGGCTTGGAGGAGTTCATTTATTGATCCCCTCCATAAGTCTGACAGTCTAATTGATGTGTCAAACTATAGAGGGATAGCTAAGCTGAGTGTTATTCCGAAGCTATTTCAGAATTTGTTTACTGAATTTTCTTCTATAGTGAGTCCATATGAACATGACTGATGTCATCTATACAGATTTTAGTAAGGCATTTGATAAAGTGAACCCTGAACTTTTGTTATATAAATTAGATCGAATAGGTTTTAGCTCTTTCAAATCGCTCTCAGATTGTCAAATTTGGTAATTCTTATTCTAGACCAATTCTGATTCTATCAGAATCAGGGTAGTCATCTAGGACCGGTTCTATTCTTATTATTCATAAATGAACTTCCGGGGTCTATCATTAATTCTCGACCTCTAATGTATGCAGATGGTGTAAAAATATTTATACACTCCGCGAGAGTATTATGTGTTTATGCATTTGATCGTAACACCCAAAAGAAAGCGAGATAGATTAATTGTTAAGTATACCGATCGACTTAGAATCACTTTTTGAATCGATTTAGCAATGTCCGTCTGTCTGTCTGTTCATATATTCTTGTAATCAATGTACAGGTCGCAATTGTAGCCAGAACCAAACGAAACTTCACGAACGCTATTTAATTTTAAAAAAATCGGTTCAGATTTAGATATAGCCCCCATACGAATTTCACTCCCGATTTGACTCTTTTCACGCTAGATACCACATATTGTTACAGATTTTCTTCAAATGTAGTAAAATATCTTATATTTTAACTAGAAACAGTCATGACGAAAATGGGTCAGATCAGTTCAGATTTATACATAGCTCCCATACAAATTTCGCTCACGGCTTGACTTTTTCCGCCCCAGAAACCACTTATTTTCGTCGAAGTTCTTCAAACTGAGCATAACACATTATACTTGAACTGGAAGAACCTATTTTGCAAGTGGACCACTTTATTCCATGTTTGGATACAAATATTCTTCTCCATTTGACAAATTGGGTCAGGTCATATTAGCCTATGATTAGGAAACATACAAAAATCCTTTCCGTTTTCACTTTTTTACCGAATTGAAATGAATTCGGATAGAAAGTGGAGTGTATGGTATAGTCGGCCCGCCCGACTTTATCCTTTCCTTACTTGTTATACCCTCCACCTCCAGGAAGGGGGTATACTAACTTTGTCATTCCGTTTGTAACACCTTGAAATATCGACCCTATAAAGTATATATATTCTTGATCGTCATAAAATTCTAAGACGATCTAGCCATGTCCGTCCGTCCATCTGTTGAAAGCACGCTAGCATCTAAACGAACTAGAGCTAGAACGTTCAAACTTTCCATAAATGCGTCTTATAGTCGTAGATCGGTTGGGATTGAAACGGGACGAAATCGGCCCAATGGGAAAAATTTTTCCCTCACAAGAGTTAAAAATACTCATAAAAATCCCTAATATTTTGGCTATTTAAGCATGTTTTTTTGAATATGTCTGTTTATATTTGCTTGATATTTGGTATGCGCATTCCCCTTATAGCAAAAACGTGATTCTTATTTGTAGGGCGTGAAATGGGACAAAAAAGGGATACAAATGGTACATATTAAACGACAACAGCTAGAAACACGAAATTCAGTGTGTACATTCCTCTAATAGAGTAGATACATAATATAAAAGTATTTTTTTCCAAATTTTTACTTTTATGGGGTAAAGTGGGAATAGAGGGATAAAAATCGTACCAACCAAACGGCTGCCCCCTAGAATAATCAAATTCGGTATATTCCTCTGATTGCATAGACACGGAAAATAAACGGATGTTTAGAAATTCGTAGTTTTTGGAGTTAAAATGGAAAAAGGGGATACAAATAGTACCAACCAAATGACCGCAGCTAGAGTTATGGAATTCGGAGTATACATTCCTCTGACTGCGTAGACACGGAAAATAAACGGCTTTTTCGAAATTCGTACTTTCAAGGGATACAATGGTACAGAGGGATACAAATAGTACCAACTAAATGACTACAGCTAGAATGATGAAATTCTAATTGGGTAGAAACGCCAAATAAAGAGATTTTAGATAGTCGTACTCTTAAGGGGCTAAAAATGATACCAACCAAATGACCGCAGGTGGAATCATGGAATTCGGTGTATAGGTTAGTTAGGTTATTTTGTACTATATAACGGATTTTCAAAATTTGTACTTTTGGAATTAAAATAGAATGGAAATACAACCAACGGTAGCACCCACTATATCCCAATGTTTATGGTATTTAAGCTTTTTTAAAATATAAATATAAGAATATTTTTTTGGAATTGTCGTTATATTTATTTATAAAATTATTTTTTTTAATATTTGTATTTGTTTTGATTTGGCTATATAAAAAATTTATATTTTCCTGTAATATTACTGCACTTCTACGAAAATCGACCGCCTCTGTGGAATGCAATCCATGGTGGAGGGTATATAAAGTTCAGCCCGGCCGAACTTCCATTGCAGGATGACTTGGATAGTTTTGGACGCTGGTGTGACATGAATTGCATGGAACTCAACCTAAGGAAATGCAGACATATGCATTTCTTTAGATCGAATCCAAGATTTGTCAGATATAATATTAGAGGAACTGAGTTAGAGTTAGTTGATTCTTTTGTAGACCTTGGTATTCCAAACTGAATTTCAACAATCATATTATTACTATGGTTAACAAAGCATATGGTGTTCTTGGCTTCATTAACCATCGCTAAGGAGTTCTCCGATCCTTACGTAACGAAACAGCTATTTACATCACTTGTCAGGCCTATTCTGTAATATGGTTCCGTAGTGTGGGATTCTCAGTATGGTATCTATATTGGCAGAATTGAGACAGTTCAGAAACAATTTTTAATATTTTCATTAAGACACTTGCATTGGAATAGTGATTTTGTTCTTCCCCCTTATACTAGTAGATTGAAGCTGATCGACTTGCCTTCCTGGAAAAGCAGACGTGTTATGTTAAATACCGTGGTTGTTTATAAGGTTATAAATGGTGATTTCTCTTCTGACTATATTATTTCTAGGATTAAGTTTAACGTGCCATTTAGACCTTCTAGATACTATCAATTCCTCCATACTGGCATTCAGCGTACGAATTATGCTTCCGCAGAGCCTATTCGCAGAATGTGTATTGATTTCAGTTCATTGTGTCACATCATAGATTTTGGATTAGGAATCGATAAATAAAGTCGAGGATGTTTTGTTTGTTTTGACACGTTTACTTTAATATATTTAGTTACTAACTTTAAGAATAACTTTTAGTTGCATGTGATACTAATATTTTTGTTATGCCGGCTCCTGATATTTGATCTACAGCCGGTGTCCACCCTCTACTGCTTAGCAGCCATGGTTCGGACTGTGGTGTGTACGCTGTCCCTACGTTATGGGGACGCGGCCCTCTCGGTCGGAAGGGGTGGGTGTGAGAGGCGTTGAGACCGTTCATTGGAGAAAAATTCGTACTTTTAGCGGGCAAAATGTGGCAAAAAGGGATAAGCATTGAACCTTAGTCCTGAATAAACGGTAGTAGCTAGAAACATGAAATTCGGTGTGTGCCTTGCACTTACCATGCTGAGATTTGTGCTTTAAGGGTCGAGCGGAACGAAAAGGGATAAAAATGGTACCAACTAAAGTATTACAGCTAGAATAGTGAAATTTGATATGTAAATTCCACTCACCATATAGGGGTTAGCGGCACAAAAAGGTATAAAATGGTACCCACTAAAGTAATGTAACTAGAATTATAAAATTCGGCGTGTACATTCCTCGACGACGTAGGCGGCAACATAAATTGATTTTTTGGAATTTGTACTTTTATTACATAAATTGACTTTTTGGAATTTGTACTTTTATGGAGTGAGCGGGACAAAGTATTACAGCTAGAATCGTGAAATGTGGTATGTAAATTCCACTCACAACGTAAAAGCGCAATATAAAGGTATTTGTGTACTTTGAAGGGGTGAGCGGTACAAAAAGGGATAAAAAATGGTACCAACTAAATAATTGCAGCTGGAATCGTGAAATCTTCGAAATAATATTTATTTTTGAAAAACACAACATTTTATTATTTATATTTAGATCCGACCAACAAACCTAGTCCTAATTTTATTGTGCCTACGTCGCACCAATTGCTCGCCAATATATCAGACACTGCACCAAAATTATCGGAAAGTGATGCAAGTGCCTTAGGAATGACAGCGACAAATGTAAAAGAAGTTTTAGATCGAGTCCTTAATAAATTGGAAAAATTGCATGACTCTCAGAATCGAGAAGATGAAAATCATCCAGATGGTAACATCGTTCAGCACAATCATTTATACCAACCAGCTTATATTCTATATTATCCCCTCCAGGAACGCCCTGTGATATTGTTGGTTCTTGGAGTTCGAGCACTTTGGGTTTATCTTTTAACATAGAATTAACAAAGGATCAAGTGCACCAGGTCTCAGCAGCTGAAGTTAATAATAGAATGTTATCGATAGAGGTTCTAGAATGTATACCGCCAAAACATCATAGCGTTGTTGATTTAGAATGGAAATTTGCGGGTAGTGCTCTCAAGCGAATAGGTGGGCCGTTTTACATGTACTCGCAAAAGAGAAGTGAACACCTGTCGGGAACATTTCTTGGTATGATTGGTATAGATATAATCCTCTAGGTTTACTAATGTTTTGAAATTTTCAATACAGGCTTTTGTCGCACTTGTGGCGGCATTGATACCATATTCGGATCATGGACTTTCCTTTCACCTTCAAAAGACTGTGTGGACTGTTCTTTGGCCTTTGATGTTAAACGTGATATGTTGCTGCGAAACCGTATGGAGATGAAGCGTAAAGAACGCTTTAAGGATTTACTGTATCAGAGTCGCATTGGAAAATCGAAAAACTTGAAATATTCGTAAATATTTATATTAATTGTATTTTAAAAATTCAGTGTACAAGTACATATTTGATAGTGGTTTGAAATATTCATTAAATATCAGCATTTTTTTGATGATTCAGACAACTTCAAGAAAGATGCATCAGTTAACTTTTTTAACTGGTCCCCTTTCGTTTGTGACTATGCTATTAGGGTGGTAATGACACATTTCTCTTCAATAGTGAACAAACTTAACTCGTCTGTTCTTAATTTCTATTAATCGTATTTAAAATGTAAAATACGTTACATTAATCTATTTTGAATTGTAAACAAATTTACTAAAAATTGTAATAGAGTATCTTATATTTCGAAATATGAACTATTGTGAATTGATAATCGCGTATCGAATTAGTTGTAACAAAATGTCAAATCTTCTTCGTAAATGAATTTGAACAAATCTGCCACTTACTCGACACAGCCGAACTGGTGAGCATCTTCTCAGCTCTAAATAAAATAACCAATTTGAAAACTAATCTTTAACTTGGTTTATTTTACCTTACCTACCTTACCTACCTTACCTTACTCCTTTTTCTAGTAGCTCAAAACGGAGTCACTTCATTCAACACCAGAAATACAGTCCACTATCTTCGAGTGTAAGCGGTTGAAGTTAATTTGTGACGTCACCGGCCTACAGATTCCCCATTATATTCCTCTCTGGCTTTTATTACCTAACAAACAATTTCTGCAAGCGCCGGGCTTTGGACGTCCGCAGCTGATCAATCAGAGCACGCTCACCGCTTCCAATTGGAAACTCCCGCACACCTATTCATGTGGCATCCCTTGCGGGGTCAATGCTTTATAGCCAATAAACAATTATTTACTCTGGGCCGGCAACAAAATAATATCAAGATGGTGCAAACCTATAGTTATAACTGCCAGTTTGTGTGGGATTTGACGTTTAGTACTAACTTGAGTTTATTTTGTATATTGTTGCCGGTCCTTAACTATACCCATTATTAAATGTTAGTAAAATTTATCGAATTTACCAGTAGTAGGCATACTTATTCCTATATTCCATACGTGATGATCCTAAAGTCGGCATGACATATTTTGAGACCTTAGAAAACTTTTGCCGCGAATGAATTGTTCTCTCAAATTTATATTACTAAACAAAGAAGTGAAACCTCACCCCGGGTTATATTTTTCTTTTTTTCGAATGGTTGTCCCACCCATTAGAACTGAATCAACAAAAGACGTGCTCAAACGAAGTTTTGAAGAAGGTTATGTTTAAAAATAAATATCAAATGAAGTCTGTGAACAATTATTATTTCCAAGGCTCATAATATGAATACAAACCCTTGTATTTCCTTTTAAATTTTGAGCCTTTTCAGACTGCAAATTGAGCTGAAAAGGATCTAATAGCTTTTTAAGACTACATCGATCCTATTACAAATTTGGTTATAAATTTTTGAAAAAAAAAATCAATCATTTCAATCCCCCTACAAATTAAAACATGAATAATCTAAATAAATAAACTTTTAAATGGGAAAATTTAAAGGGTTGTTAATGCTAAACTGATACTGCATGCAATTTGAAGTATTTGGAAATTAAAAGTCCCGTAAAAAGGACAAACAACAACGAAGTAAAAAACTGAGTATGTAGTTTTTCTATTAGTGACCTATTAATTTTACTTCTATACAGTCTAGTACTTAAGAGGAAAATCGTGTCGCACGATTTTATTGTATTGTTTGTGAGAAGATTTACTCCCTATCAGAATTTTTCTCAAAAAAATAGTTTAGCATAAGAATAGATGCAAATACTCCCATATTTCAGTTTTTACGTCACATTTAAGCCACTGAGGACCAATAGTCTGAAAAAAATGCGGGTTCTAAAAATTGCAATTGGCGATCAACGAGCTCCTAAAAAACAAATCTATCTAAAATGTGAAAGTTATTGCGAATTTTTTTTATGATTTGAACTGGGATATTGTCCTGCGAATTTTATAAAAAATGCATCAAAACTTGAACTAAAATCGTAAAATCTGGCCCTATATACCGGGTCATATTTTTGATTAGGCTCGGACCTTTCTAGCGGCTTTTTTCTCAATACCGTGAATTCTTTTCAAGGAAACCCTGATTTATAGAGATTATTTCGAATGCGTCTAGCTCACGAACGGACAATGATAAAAGCGAAATAACTTGGGATAACACATAAAATCTTTAATATTAGTCGGGAACATCGATACATTTTGTCCATGCTTTATATAAGGTTACTTTCTATATATGTTTGTGTGCCACAAAATTTGAAATCAATTTTTGAAAGCTTTTTTCTCAACCAATTTTGCTCAAATTTTGCACACTTAATCATTTTCGATGACAATACAAGGAAATGGAAAAATTTGACCAATTGGACAAAGGGGCGTGGTACCTCCCATACAAACCACAAATTAAAAATCTATTATTTCTGCTCCTGATAACGGTATTTGAACAAAATTTGGTACGTCGGTTTGGTGTGGATTTTTTAAGTGCTGCTGCAAATATGGGCGGGATTGTACAAAGGGGCGTGGTACCTCCCATACAAACCACAAATTAAAAATCTATTATTTCTGCTCCTGATAACGGTATTTGAACAAAATTTGGTACGTCGGTTTGGTGTGCATTTTTTAAGTGCTGCTGCAAATATGAGCGGGAATGGACAAAGGGGCGTGGTACCTCCCATACAAACCACAAATTAAAAATCTATTATTTCTGCTCCTGATAACGCAGTAATTTTTCCTTCTACAAAAGATAACTAAAAAAGAATTTCTAGGCCCAATAGAATTCTGCTTGCATAAAGCATGGATTTGAAAAATACATTTTTTTTTGATTTACTAGTTATTTTACTCCGAATAAAAACATTTTATCTATGGTATGAACAAATTGGTTCTATTTATATAATATGGCTGTTTTTCTTCAAGACTGGATAACTAAGCTGCGATAACAAAAATCTAAATAAAATGTTAAAATTTCACTCGAAATAAAAAATTATTTTTTAAAATTGTGTGTGTGAAAACCAATTTTGAAAAAATAATTTTCTGTTACAAATTTTTGACTTAGCCTGAATAATTATCCAGTGTAAGTGATGGTTATCGAGGCTAAGTCCAATAAAGTCAACACAAAATATTTTTTTGAAAATTTGTTTTGACACATATACAGTGGTGGACACGAATTTAGCACAATCACCACATGTAACTTTATAAAGAAAAAATTTCAACTTCAACTTTATGTTTTTTGACCGGTATTTTTTTTCTAAAATATTACGTACGATAAGATGACCATTTAACGTTGTTTTTGTTCAGTTCTTATGCTGCATTTTAGTTTAATGCAATTTAAGGTACAAATAATACGAAAAGTGATTGGACAGTAATTTAGCACAAATTTAAAAAAAACTTTAATCAAATCGGAAAAAAACTGAACTAACCAATACATTTTATTATAAACCTAATATTTGGTTGCATAATCACTATTTTGAGTAATAGCTGTACATCTTCTGGACATACTCT
Organism: Polietes domitor; assembly: GCA_947397865.1. Taxonomy (NCBI): domain Eukaryota; kingdom Metazoa; phylum Arthropoda; class Insecta; order Diptera; family Muscidae; genus Polietes; species Polietes domitor. Next base: position 149,175,299 of record OX377618.1, read on the forward strand.
CCACTAGAGACATAAAAGACTCCATTGGAGTAGCATATCAGGAATTTTGAGTTTAATACAAGAAATCGGGCAAATTTTTGGGTTTTATTGCTATAATATGTTGTTAAAGTCCATTCCATAGATTCTCAATAGGATTGAGATCCGGTGACTGTGCTGCACCATTTTTAAAAATCTATTTTGTTCAGCCTCAAACAGCTCTTCACTGGCGTTAAGTGTGTTTTGGTCGGTTGTCGTATATAAAACGCCACTTAATTGGCATGTCTTTATCTGAATATGTTATCATAGTATCACCAAATAGATTTTTGTAAATATACTGATCCATTAGTGTATCGATTTTGTGTATCGGACAAACGCCGTGTTCAGAAAACGCAGTATACACCATCAGATTTTCGCCAACAAGCTTTACCGTCTCAGATTTGTACTTTGGGTTGTGCTGCATGTTTGGAGGGCACAATTCGTATTGTTTCCTATTAGATCCGCACCGACAAATGTTCGATTCGCCAATCCAGGCGATATTTTCCCAAAAACTTTGGATTTTTCTAAATGATCCTGAGCAAATTAAATTTGACACTGTAAGCCATATTTTGATACGTCTGGCTTATGTTGAACAATGCAACCAAGTAAATTTTTTCCATTGGTTCTTCCTCTTATGGTTCTTGAGGAAATGCTAATGTCAATTCTATATAAATCAAAAAATCCGATTTATTGCTTGGACATACTGATGAGAAAAAAGCTTAGAGTAAATAAAAATTGCAATATCTTTAATTTTATGGTTCCCAAAAATATATAAATATAAATAGATCTCTCTAATATATGTATATATGACTGATTTTATAACTTTTTTGTTTAGTTTTTATGTTTGTCTTTGAATTGTTATTTTAAATTATTATTCAAATGAATTAAATCGAATAAATTGCTTACATTTATTTAAAAATATGTATTTTATCTTCATTTTTAACGGACAAATTTCTAGGAAAAAATATAGGGAAAATTTTGTTGCCAATCTAGGGAAAAAAGGGATTTTTTTTGTGTGCCTAGGGATATTTCCAAAAATCTTCTGGCATCACTGCGCGCTGTTAAAAAACAGCTGTTCACTTATTTCTATAACAAAATTGTTGTTTACACTGTTTGTTTGTGAAATTGGACGAAGAAAAAATCTTTTAATCCGTAAAATTCCAAATAATTGTTAAACTTTTATTAATGAGTATTGAAAATAAAGCAACAGGCTAAAAATGGGTAATCAATTGGTTGGTATAGCACCGTCGCAAATTTATCCCGTTGAACATTATTTCTCGGGTCAATTTGGCAGTGACATTGTTTTCGACTCCAAGTAAGTATACCATATCTAATGAAATAGAAGGCGTTGCTTTGCTAAACTAATATGTCGCATTTTCCATTATAGTATGGGGAGCACACGGTTCTTTAAAGTGGCCAAAGCCAAGTCGGAGGAGGGTCTTATTGTGGTAAAGGTTTTTGTTATACACGACCCCACCTTACCGTTGGAGGATCATAAAGTGCGGGTGGAGTCCATAAAAAAATCTCTGGCGAATGCCGTAAACTGTTTGCCATTCCAGAGGGTTGAGGTATGAAAAATGTACTTTTAAAATAAAATTATGATGACAACCTTGTCAGCCTTACCTTATGTGATGTATGACTTTAAAGAGCTCCAATTCCTTTATTCTTTTGTAGATCACCGATAAAGCTGCCTACATAATGCGTGAATATGTTAAACATAGTTTGTATGATCGCGTGTCCACACGTCCTTTCCTCACTGTCCTGGAAAAGAAATGGATAACTTTTCAAATTTTGTGTGCGCTCAATCAGTGCCACAAACAAAAAATTTGCCATGGAGATATAAAATTGGAGAATATATTGATAACATCCTGGAATTGGATATTACTCTCGGATTTTGCTTCTTTCAAGCCCACTTATTTGCCGGAAGATAATCCCGCTGATTATACATATTTCTTCGATACCAGTCGCAGGCGTACTTGTTACATAGCTCCCGAAAGATTTGTGAAGACCCTATCATCTGAAGATATGGATGGCAATGCTTCGATGTTTCCCACAGATTCTATAATACGTTTGGGGCCCTACTACTCGGGCAACACTTTGCTGCCAGCTATGGATATATTTTCGGCAGGGTAAGCTAATAAATGATAATAAATCAATTTTTTATTTGTAATTTTTCTGTATTAGTTGTGCCCTTTTGGAACTCTGGACTGAGGGAACTGCTCCCTTTGAGCTATCACAATTGCTAACCTATCGCCGCGGTGAACGTGAACTAGTCGAAAAGCATTTGCAAGGCATTGAAAATGAACGCTTGCGTAATTTGCTCACCTCCATGATTGATATAAATTCCATAAGTCGTAAGAGTGCCGAAGATTATTTGGATCAAGAGCGTGGTCGTTTATTTCCCGAATACTTCTATTCATTCCTACAATCATACCTGCAAATGTTTTCTTCATCGCCCATTATGTCGCCAGACGATAAGATTGTCCGACTTCATTCCGATATAAATCATTGCATAAAGGTGTTGACATCTGGCCAATGTGCAGATTTAACGCCAGAATCTGAAAGTACCGATGAGAAACATGATATCGCCAAGGAGTTGGAAGATCTCAGTGGCGATGAAAAGAAAGACACAGAGTCATGTGCTAATATTGCACCGGATCAAGACGGTTTGATTTTGATCATAACTGTCGTTACGTCTTGCATACGTGGTCTGAAACATTCGAACACGAAGATTTGTTCGTTGGAAATATTACAGAAGCTATCCAAGTACACCACGTCGGAGACAATATTGGATCGTATCCTACCGTACATAGTAAGTAGAGAAAAGGAAACAAATCAATATATTTTAAGGCCAGGTTTCCAGAAGACGAATTTGATTGTGAAAAACAAATCATCTGAGTATTTTTGTCCTAGGAGTAGAAAAAGAGGAAAGAAATATCAAAAAAAAAAATTAAATCCCAATTCAATTTTGACAATTCGTTCATCATACACGATTTCGTCTTCTGGAAACCGACTATAAAAATATTTTTTATACATTTTTGCATTCACTAGGCATGTAGTCCCGCAGTGCTTTTTATATATCTTTGATAAATTCATCTCAACAGCACAGAATTATAATGTGCTGATGACTTATATGCATCCAAAGCTGGCTACTACTACATGTACATAGCTAAGATTTCTTTCGAACTCACTCTTATATTTCTTGACATCTTATGTGTTTTCCATTTTGTTTCCTTTTCCCAGATCCATTTGGCCCAAAATTCATCGGCTAAAGTTCAGGTACAAGCCATCGAAACTTTAACAGCTTGCCTGAGTTTAGTTAAGGACATTCCTCGCAGCGATGCCAACGTTTTTCCCGAATACATATTACAATCTATAACACAGTTAGCCAACTGTGAACAGAGTGCGGTTATTGTAAGGGTAGCTTTTGCTAGAAACATTGCCAAATTAGCAAAGATAGCTATTTATTTTCTCGAGGAAACACAACGCAATTCACCCAATGATATGCCCACGCGACGTTATGAGGCGGAATTGAATGCTTTACACGAAATCATACGTCTAACCGTGCTCAGTTTACTAACAGATCCCAAAGCGGTGGTAAAACAGACTTTAATGGAGTCTAACATATGCGATTTGTGTGCATTCTTTGGTAAAGAGAAAGGTAAGAAATGATTAATATCGAGTGAATAGCTGAAATCAAAAGTGCAGATTTAATTTTCAATAAAAAACGTTGTATGTCCTCCCTTTTCAGCCAATGATGTTATTTTGTCTCACATCATGACTTTCCTCAATGACGAGGATAAAAATCTGCGTGGTTCCTTTTATGACAACATTGCCGGCGTGGCTGGCTACGTAGGCTGGCAAGTCTCGGATATTTTAGTACCTCTGTTACAGCAGGGTTTCACAGATCGCGAAGAATTCGTCATAGCTAAGGCTATACGTGCCGTCACCATACTAATTGAATTGGGTCACATTAAAAAACCAACTGTAACTGACATTATTCAAGAAACTGCCTGCTATCTTTGTCATCCGAATTTATGGATACGTCATGAAATTTGTGGTATGATTGCGACTACGGCTCGTAATCTATCGGCCATTGATGTCCAGTGCAAAATAATGCCAGCTATACAGAAGTTTCTGAAAACTCCTCTGATACAAGTGGAGAAGCCGGATATTTTGTTGGATTGTATTTTGCCGCCTATACCCAGGCAGATATATGACAGCGTTATACGTTTCGCCGATGTTCATAAATTCATACATGCCTTGGAAGAGAGGGCTAAAGTGCGTAGTGCCACTAGGCCGGGATTAATGCCTCAATATGGTGATATGGGTCAAACGTTGTGTAATGTAGGTGCATATTTTATTTTCCCTGGGTTTTTATGAAGATTTTACTATATCCTTAGCTTTTCCGTCGTTTAAATTCCGATGGTTTGACTGAGCAAGTGGAAAAACAACTACTGGCAATGAAAATTTTCTTGGCTAAATTAAAATACAAGTCTCAACAAGACGCCGACGAACCCTCAATATCGAGTAACGGCCGTATTAGTTTGAGTCGAAAATTTGTGGATTGCCATGAATTTCCTTTGGGCGATAGACATGCAAATACGAAAATGACTTTGGAGCCCAGGGTAAATGATGGCATTACTCCCACTTCACCGGTATCATCGGATGTGGTCGTTTCGCCGGGAGGTGGCTTGTCTGGATCTCCGGCCTCGGGTGTAATTGTTTTAGGCACTCAGCCCACAACCGTTAGTGCAGCTACCTCGTTGGGAGAATATACGATGCCAGAGAGAAATTATTGGCAAGGTAAGTTACATTCTTTCTATCTAATGACATATGGAGATAAATTCGTCTTATATGAAAAAAAATGTATTGTTTTATTAATTTTCAGAACGCTCATCGGAATGCCGAAAGGATTTGGAGAACCTACGCACCAAAATGAAAAGCCAATATAGTGTATTGGCCCTGTCGCAGCGCAGTCATTTCGACAAACTAAATTCACCCTATCCGCATGGCTGGCGCTTGGGTGGCACCATGGTTGCCCATCTGCATGAACATTCCGAATCGGTTATTAAGTTGGCCTCCTTGAAACCCTATGGCCCACTCTTTGCCAGTGGCAGCATAGATGGGACAGTTCGTCTGTGGGATGCCAACAAGCTGAGCGGAAATCATGGCATCAATAAATCACGACAAGTCTATACAGCAAATACTCCGATTTATTCTTTAGCCGCTTGCGACAATGGCCAATCGTTGGCTGTGGGTGGCAAGGACGGTAGTTTATTGATAATGAGAATTGATAGAAATTCATCAAAGATGACATTGCAGCAAGCATTGCATTTAGATCAAAAGTAAACTCGTTTAAATTAAATTTTTGATAAATATATATATGTATATTTTTTGATATCGCTTTCAGTGAAAATGACGGTCCTGTTGTGGACATGCATTCCTATGAACAATGTTCTCAAAGTGTTATCATTTATGCAACTCTCTATGGTGGCATTGTGGCCTGGGATACTCGGATGCAAAACAGTGCATGGCGTTTGCAGAATGAGTTGCGCCACGGTGTCATTACAACCATTTGTGCTGATCCCACGGGGTCCTGGTTGGTCACCGGCACCAGTGGTGGCAAGCACATCTGCTGGGATTTAAGATTTCGTTTGCCCATAGCTGAAATAAAACATCCTGCAGATTCTTGGATCCGCAAGGTTGCCTGTCATCCCACAGAACCTTCATGTTTGATTTCGGCCTCGCAATCGAACAATGAAGTTTCGGTGTGGAACATTGAGACGGGACATCGTCACACAGTGCTTTGGGCTAGTTCGGCACCCGTTTTATCCTATACCAGTATGGTAAGCTGACACACCTAAAGAAACCCGACATAAGCTTAAACAATAACTCCGATTTATTTGTAGAACGATCCAGCAACTACATGTGGTATATTGAGTGGTGTTGTCGACAATTCGCCATTTGTCATAACCGGCAGTTCAGATCAACGTTTGCGTTTTTGGGATATGGGACAACCGAAGAATTCTTCCTTGATTATTCCTTCTGCCAAGGATAATCTCAACGAAGTTTCCTTCAACTACGAGTATGAATTGCTATTTATATTTAATATGCCTTTCTTTCCAAACAAGAATTTGTGTTTTGCTTTCAGCTCTCGTTTGATTGAAGGCAGTCAGGTCATAGAGGAACATATTATTTCAATGGGTCATGTGGCAGACTTGAACACTTTAAGGGCTTCAACAGAGGAAAATCCTAGATCTGGTCCTGAAATGCCGTCGGCTAGCCATCATGATGCTATAACCGATCTCCTTATGTGCAAAACTGACAAAGATCAGATATATGTAGCTTCTGCCTCGCGCGACGGAGTCATTAAGTTGTGGAAGTAGATATTTTCGAGATTTGATAGATGGATCTTCTCCTATATTTGTATTTTTACTGTGATTAATTGTTAAGGGCATATTTATTTAGGTTAACATCTTCTGTGTTATTGAATAAAGTAATGAATTTAAAAAATGCATTCATTGTGGTCTTTACTAATTATACCCATCACTAGGGTATTGCCTTTGAGCATTTGTTTGTAACACCCAAAAGGAATCGAGTTAGGCCCATCGTTTATTATACAGATCGGCTTAGAATCACTTCACGATTTAGCAATCAATCTATTGTTGTAATCAAAGTACAGCAATTATTATCCGATCCTAATTAGCACAAGTAAATCTTGTGGATTAAGGCCGGACGCTATTTAATTTGAAGTAAATCGGTTCAGATTTATATAGCCCTCATATAAATGTCGCTCCGATTTGACTTCTTCCGCTCTAGAAACATTGTACCCGATTTTCTTCAAATTCGGCACAACACCTTATAATCCAACTATAAGCTCCTATGCCAAAAGTGGGTAAGATCTGTTCCAGGTTTTCATAAACCACCGTACAAACGTCCCTTCCGACTTAACTTTCTTATCAAACACATACTTTTACAGATTACTTTCAAATAGTTTGGAAGGACACGTTATTTTACATGGAAACGAACATTATGAGTGTGGGTGACAATGGTCCATGATTAGTACCCATACAAAAATCCTTCCCGATTTCATTTTTTTTTCGAATTGATTTGCAATGGGGTAGAGAGTGGAGGGTATCACATAGTTGGCCCTCCGACTTTAACCTTTCCTTACTTGTATTTTATATACAGGTGTGCAAGTTATAAATAACAATTAAGACATAGAAAACAATTAGGCAATTATACTTACTATATATTTTGTGTAACTGCTTATTACAATTTAGTGTAACAACTTTCATTCATATAATAAACACTTTTTATATTCAATTCCACAGAAAATACTTTTCCCGAACCGAACTTTAAAACAGACTGTAAGTTCAAACTGAAACTAGTAAGGGAACTCACGACAACATTTCCTAATGTAGAAAAGTATCAAAATGCGTGCTCTGTTAAGAAAGTTCAAGTTCGAAAAATTGTGTTCAGCGACGAAGCTCATTTTTGGCTCAATGGGTACGTAAATAGGCAGAATTGTCGATTTTGGAGTGAATATCAGCCAGAAGCATTGCAAGAGCTACCAATGCATCCAGAAAAAGTCACAGTTTGGTGCGGTTTATGGGCTGGTGGCATCATTGGACCGTACTTCTTCAAAGCTGATGCGAATCGTAACGTAACTGTGAATGGTGAGCGATACCGTGAGATGATATCCAACTTTTTTTGCCCAAAATGCAAGAGCTTGACTTGCATGACATGTGCTTTCAACAAGACGGTGCCACATGCCACACAGCACGCGCAACAATGGACTTATTGAGAGGCGAGTTCGGTGAACATTTTATTTCACGTTCGGGACCGGTCAATTTGCCGCCTAGATCGTGCGATTTAACGCCTTCAGACTATTTTTTGTGGGGCTATGTTAAAGCTCATGTCTGTACAGATAAGCCCGCTTCAATTGACGCATTGGAAGACAACATTGAAGCATTTATTCGTGAGATACCGGCCGAAATGTTGGAAAGAGTATGCCAAAATTGGACTAAGCGGATAGACCATTTGAGGCGCAGTCAAGGTCAAAATTTGCATGAAATAAACATTAAATTAAATGGACCGTACTATCGATTCAAATAAAGATTTCATGCATTTTTCTGAATTTTATGTGTTTTTTTTTGAAAACTTTCCTATAGCTTTTAAAAATTACCCTTTACCTTACTACTCTCTTAGCAATGCTGCCAGATTTATCTTCTTGATTTATTTAAGAAAAACCAATGGGTAACAATGTTGCCACTTTATCAAGTCTCTTAATGATAAGCAAGTAAGCCCAATCGAACAGGCCTTATGTAAATTGTTTGTGTAACAAAACCAATATACTTAAAAAGACTGTTTTTCTTTAAGACTGGATAACTAAGCTGCGATAAGAAAAACCCTAAATAAAAATTATTTTTAAAATTATCGCCAACAGCAATATAAATGTGTGTATAAAACCAAATTTTGAAAAAATATTTTATATTAAAAATATTGGAATTATTTTGAGCAAAAAATTGAATTTTTATTAACGTTATTATTCTTATTATCACAGCTTTTTATCCCGGCTTAAAGAAAAACAACCTTAAAATAAAGCAATCTTTCGCGTTAGTTTTACAAATCAGGGGTAAAATAAAAAGCTATAGGTTGAGCCATGTAACATTTTAAATTTTAACTACCGATTAATTTGACTTAGAAAGGTAGAATGACATTCATTTTTATTTTCAGGTTTATGTTTGACATTTGCAAAATGGACGCTATACGCTGGAACAAAATTGGGAAATTTTTAAACACTTACTTCGAAAGTAGTGAAAAAAGAAAATTTTCGTGTTTTCAGATGAAGCTCATTTTCAACTCGGGCTATGACAATAAGCAAAATTGTCGCATATGGAGTCCTGAAAACCCACACGTGACTAATGAGAAGCTAATGCATCCACAAGGAGTCACTGTTTAGTGTAGCTTTTGAGCTGGCGGCATCATTGGGCCATGTACTGAAAAATTGGGTTGATCGGATGAGGTACTGCCGAGTTATATGAATGATATTGAGTTCCATTATTAAATGACAAAGTTGAACCTTTCTAATAAAACCAGAAATTTTCAAAAATAATTAGTATTTTTTATAGACTATTTTTATTTAAAATTTTAAAAGGCCACCCTGTACATGCAGTGATTTTTTGAAAGACGACAAATTTCTATATTTTTCTTCTGAGAATGAGATTGTAAACGTACAGAATATTGCAATAATCATATAAAACAAAAAAGCAAATAACTATAACTGACGTTTGATAGCTTAATAAAAGATTTTTTCACGCTGCTACATAAGAAAATGTAAGCTGTGGTGTGCGTGGTCCTTAATACTATTAAGATGCTCGCAGACACGACTATGATGCCGCAAGTGTACCAATGCGACATGATTCTACAATAATTTCTTAATAATACTCAATAATCAAAAAAAAACTCTTATCACATATTTATATGTACGCCATACATATGAGTGTATAGTAAATGTTTATAAAAATTCTGATTGCAAAATATTTAAATTTAGTCTTCTTTCAAACTTCAACGCTAACACGCACACAGAAGTGGTTATTCTATTAACATTTCTAGAAATCATCATGAAGTTTCTAACATTATCTCTACTGGTGGTATTATTAGCAAGTTGCTATGCTAAACCAACGTTCGATGTAATAGCAAATATACTTCACGACTTGGTCCATGACCCAAACCAACCACAAGATCACCGAGATCCATACGCGCCATCAGGGTCATACGTTCAAACTCCTCACCCTCAACAAGGTGGTGAATATTATTATCCAAATAGTAAACCCTACAATCAAGGAACTTATAGTCATCAACCGGCAGGAGCTTATTATCCCAACAATCAATATGGTGGATCTTATACACAGGGTCAAGGTTACGGTCAAACTAGTGTGTACGACAGACAAGGACAGTATCAGGGACCACCATATGGTGGTTCGAACACAAACGATTATAGTTATAGCAACGGCTATCAAAGTCCTCCTAGATATAATTATCAAAATCGTGGATATTAATACGTGTATAATCAATTTGTAATAAATTTAACCGATCTGTACATTATATTATTTATTGTTTTTTATTTATTGGGTTTAAATTCGGATTGTGAATGTTAATTCGTGTATAATCAATTTATAATATTTAAATTCGACAAAAAAAAAGTTCGAGACTTTTTCGATGCTGCGATTCCTCTAAATTGGGCATATGTATTCGTATGTGTTGCCTATTCAGAAGTTCGAAAAAGATCAAAGTCCTGCCACACTTGTTGCGTCAGCAATAACGTTTAGCAGCTATCGATATTCGCGTAAGAAGTTGTAAAAGATCGGCGGACAAATTCGTTAAAGGCATGGATAAGCGGTGTTCACACATAAAGATTTATTGTACACCTTGGAATCCCAATCCTTTTCTGTAAAAGGCATTGATATAAAAATATAGTAGATCTCAACCTTAATTAGAGATAAAACTCAATTTCCGTCGACAAATGTTATTTTTTTAGGTTTCGTCATAATCTATTTGCAAATATTTACACTTTAAGATTTATTGTACAACTTGCGTATAGATTATGACGAAAACCTAACAAATTTACTTAGCTTAACTTAACTAATGTTTAGATCTACTAAATGATACAATAATTTTATATGAAATCCCTTCACAGAACTAGAAGCAGATATTTGTATGAAAATTATATTCTATTTGTCCGTGAAATTCAGAAATATTGACAGTCAATTTGCATCATAATAATATTCGCTTGTTATTGAAACACGAATTCATTGCGTCTATAGCTTCTATTACTTCGTCTTCATCTGTGAACATTAGATGGCAACGTACCTTATTGCCAACATATATATACAGCCTTGACAATGCTTGATTAATACCAAATATTTGTCTTTTCGTGCTACTAACGTATCTTTTTACCTGTTTTACACAAACAAATTCAATTTGCCTGTGAAACATAAATAATTCGCAAAGCAAAACTCCAAACTCTTTCAAATATCAACTCTGTTCATGTTGAAGGTATTGGCAACCCTATAATTCAACTGCAACCAACTTCAGTCATTGCGTGCACTAATGCGCTTGTATTCTTTGAAAAGTTGTAAGCGCCGTTACTTCACCGGAGCGGCATAATTGAAAATAAAAAACAAGAGAATTAACTGAAAAAGGGCACCAGGTGTTACATGAAAAGTAAGGAATGTTTCTGTAATATCAAAGAAATAAACAAAATTGGTAAGTTCGTTGTGCTTTTTAGTGGAGTTTGTAACAATATATGTCAACGTACAACAATTGCAAATTCCAGATTAACAAAAAATGAAGTTCAAGATACTATTTTGAAAGAAAAAGAAAATCTTTTTAATTACGAAACTCTAAAACGTCTTCTGTCACACAAAGTTATTTCATAGCCGGCCGCCAGAAACAGAAGAGAAACAGTCAAGGAAGAAATAGAAAAAGTATTGGCAAAAGGAAAACAATTGTTTCTGTGTGAAGTTCGTTCAAGGAGAAGAAGAAGACTGAAAACAGACAAACAGTTTAAAAATGGCGCCCACAAAGAGTACCCGTGCAGTTTCCAAGCAGTCTGTGGCCACCTCAACTTTAACTAATCTGATGCCTCTGGCGCGCAAGGGCTTGACCCGTCGCAATACCACCAATGTCCAAGATCAAAACTCCGACATCATGCAGACGCGTGGAAAACGTAAAGCCGAGCACAGCCCTCAGAAAAATGAGAAAATCAAACGTTCAGCCTTAGGAAACCTCACGAACAATGTGAACAACAACAACCAATTGACGAATATGCATCAGGATGATGATGCCAAGCAGAATGTGGTCAAGAAGAAGGATTTGGTGCAAAGTTTGCTCGCGGGACAACAAGAAAACACTTTGCAAATATTCAAGGAAACGCACAACCTTCTATTACAACAGGCTCAAGGAGCTTTGCAAAAACAACAACCAGCAAAAGTATTAACCCGGGCCTCCACCCGGACATCAAACAAAGATGCCGGCCAAAAGGAGAACCAACAAACAAACATAACCTCAAAAATATTCGATGAAGAGGAGAAAAAGTTATTGACTTCGTGCCAATCGATGAAAACAAAAGTGAAGGAAGAGGTTCCTGCAGCCCCTTTGCCACCACTACAGCACCACCAAGTCCAAAAAGTGGCAAATAAGCCGGTAAGACGCATTTCAAATGAATTTAATAAGACTGAAGAATCCTTGTACATGTCGGCCTTGGAAGACATTTCCGTTTCGGACTCTATGCGACTGTCAGGTAATTTTGAGGCGGCTAAGAGGAGATCAATGTTGTTGCAACAGCAACAGCAATCAAAACTCGAGGAATCGATAAGAAAGGAAAAATCCTCAGACTTGTACGAAGTTCCTGAAGGAGTTGATGACTTCGACAAACTGAACTGGAATGATCCCTTCCAAGTTTCTCATTATGCCATGGATATTTTCAATTATTTAAAAGAGCGCGAGGCTGAGTTCCCCGTGGACGATTACATGGAAAGACAAGTTCACCTCTCCAAATGGATGCGTTCGTTGCTAGTCGATTGGATGGTTGAGGTCCAAGAAACCTTCGAACTCAACCACGAAACTTTGTATTTGGCTGTTAAAATTGTTGATCAATTTCTTTGCAAGGAGGTGATAAACAAAGATAAGCTACAGCTTCTAGGCGCTGCTGCCCTCTTCATAGCCTGTAAGTTCGATGAAAGGACACCGCCACTCATCGAGGACTTTCTATATATTTGCGATGGTGCCTACAAGCACGATGAACTGATACACATGGAAATGGCCACACTCAAGGTTATACAATTCGACCTGGGAATTCCACTTTCGTATCGTTTCCTACGTCGTTATGCTCGATGTGCCAAAGTACCAATGCCAACACTAACATTAGCTCGTTATATTCTAGAATTATCATTGATGGACTACGATTGTATAACATTTAGTGACTCTAAAATGGCATGTGCTGCCCTATTCATGGCTTTACGTTTGAACGGCGATGCCCAGCCATGGACGCCAACGCTGATCCATTACACTGGTTATAAAGTGGCGGATTTTGCTGATATTGTGCCCATACTAAACGCGGGCTTACATCGCAAACCCAAGGGTACCATCAAAACAATCAGAAGTAAATATTCGCACAAGATATTCCACGAAGTAGCCAAAGTTGCACTGATGACCACCGAGAAATTGTTTGATAATCAATTAGAATTTAATTTAAGTTTAACATCAGAACAACAAACAAAAACAAAACAACAGGGTGGAGGAGGAAGGGGTGATGAGAAAAACAACAAACTATAGATAATTTAGCATAAGAACACATACAACAGCAAGAGGAGAAAGCAAGTGAGCCGCACACGGGATATAGAGAGATAAGGTAGGGCTTTGATTGAAGACCAAAACTATAATGTTCGCTTTACTATTATAAAACTTTTTAGCAAAAAAACGAAGGTTGTTTTTTTTTCGTAAACTCTGAACACACTTGAAGTCGTCTGTTCTATTAAACAATTGAGAATATTTATTGTTTAAGCGGGAGTTGTCTCAATAGTATTTCTCCACAAAAAGTTAAATGTCGAAGTTTATCTCCCAGAAACATTGATTATTTAGTTCTAGTTTTCCTCCCGATCCAACAGTAATATTCTGCAATTATCCTTCGTTCAAAGTGTATTTGAAGTCCACGAAGTAAATGGGTCGAAAGTGGATTTGAGTCTGATTTGTTTCTAAAATAAATTGGCTCCTCCTTAATATGTTACAAAAGGGCAAAGTAACCTAGTCAAGAACAACAACCCGTCTTAATGTGTAAAAAACTAAATTTTGCTGCTGAAATTCCACAGCTCGGAACAATTACATTCGATTATTAGAAAATGTGGTTTATTTTGAAATAACCATCAAAAGAATAACATAAAAAATAGGGAAAATAACATTTTGATACGATAAGGACTTTTAATTAGAGCAAAGACTGAATCCATAAAACTCGGACAGCGACATCCATTTTTTTAGAATGAATCGTTTTGGTAAAACGAAAGCGATCCATTGCGTACATTTCCAAAATTACAGTTCAAAGATTAACATCTGTTTTGGTCGAAAACAATTTTGTATTTTTCGTAAGTGGTAACTGTCGATTTCTGTACTAAATAGATGCAGTTATTAGACACCTCCTAAATTAATATCTGGGAAATATTCTAAATATTTTGGATCTAAATCTGAGCGCAAAATCGTCACATATCAGTACAGAAATCGATATTTGTCTCGTTCAAAATATTACGAAAACTATTGTTATTTGCAATCTTAATCTTAAAATGAAATTGTTAAGCGTTTTCCGTGTAGTAAGACAAACATAAGGAACAACTAATATTATTGAAATTTTTCAAAATCTATCTCTCTCTCCCTATATATTCTCATAACAACGAAATTGATCTTCATATTTTCTCGCACCCCACTCCACCCTCATCGGGTTTCGTAAACACACACACACTTCTGTTACAATTTTTCCTAGAACTCTGCATTCTTTTCATTTTCTTAAATAACTTCTTGTTTATTTTGTTAAACAATTATTTATATATTATAGAAAAAGGATGATGAAACTTTTAAAAACTTTCTATATGTGTATTTTTCTAAGCAGTGTTTAATTTGTCTATGTTCTTTTATTGTTGCTATCTTATAAAAATCTCTATAAATAAATTGACAAAAAATCTTTTAAAGTAAATCCCACCAAAAACGAAAAAAAAACAACAAAAATATATATGTATACAACAAAACTCACCCAAAACAATCAAGTACAATATATACGCTTCAATTATGATTACATTATGATGTGTCCATAATCTTCAAGACATTACGGAAGGGAAACTAACGAAAATTTATTCACGAACCATTAACAAACAAAAAATACATAATTTAAAGTTAAGTTAGTTATTCTCTGTTCATGCCATTACCATTGAAATCAACCTACCACCAACCACCCCCCAACTGATAATTATAATTTTATTTTACTTTAGTACTACTATTAAGATACATTTATTATTTTATAATTTACATACTACATTATAATTAAACGAGATACTAAGAAGAACGAAGAACACAGAATATTTTAATAAATTTAATTAAACGAATAAACGCAAATCTGCTACTGCCACATTTGTTCATTGCAAATGATTAGTTGGCTTGTTGGTGTGATGATCGATCGATCGATTAATCAATCAATTTGTTAATCAGTTTTCTTGTTACTTGTTTTTCTCTTCATACATCATGTTGTGTTTGAACATTTATTATTTCTCGCTTTTCTTTTTTTTAGAAATATTTATTTTCCACCTTCTTTTTTATAATAAATTTATATTTAATAAGTTTATTTCATTATCATTCAGCAAATAATTTTTGTTTTCTTTTTTTGTACTATTTTTTCTTAATATTTGCAATTTTTGTTATGTATTTTCGTCATCGTTGGAAAACAAAAGTATTTTTATGTTTCTTTTTTGTGTAGTTTAAGTTATTATTTCATTTTTGGTTAATAAATACGTTTTTATTATTTGACATTTTTTTGTTTTATTATTTTTTGATTTTTTATATAATTTTGCATTTTTAAGGTATTTTATTTACTTTTTTTTATTATGGATCATTTCATATATTTAGCGTATTTATTAACCAAATATTTATAAAATAATAACTTTGCCATTCTTACATTTATTCCCATTATTCTGAAGTGGATTACACATAGGTCGTTGGGATGGGTAATCAAGTACAGTCGCTATCGGTTCAAAAAATGAATGAAATCGAAAAAATTATAACACTGACTTTTTCAAACAAATTAGTTTTTACTTTAAATATCGCCTCTTTCGACAATTAAATGGTGATATTATTACCAGCCTTTAAAATCAGGCGTCGGTTTTTGTTGTCGACGAATTAGGTGCTTTTATTATCCTACTTTAGTATAATTTATCAAACATAGCATAATATGAAGGATGAATGTGCAGCTTAATGTGCTTCATTACACGTAAAGCATAAAATTCTCAAAAAATGTTCGAGAATAGTTGCCAATAAGTTTTTGCATTTTTCTCCATCAAAATATCCAAAGTGGAGAAGTATGTTCCACAATTTGATTGCCATTCCTTTATATGCTTTACTTTTCAAGTAAGATGACAACGTTGGTACCTCTAATGGAACCACTACTTTCAGAGGATGTACTGACTTAGACCACTTTCATTCTTCTCAAAATTGAAAAAATTGAACACAAATTTTTAATTTTATTCGCAAAGCTAATATTTCCTTACCAAAATGAAAGAAAACAAAAATACTTTATTTAAAAAAAAAATATATATATATTTACAGGTTGTTCGTCTATAAACTTTATATTGAAATTATTTTTTACTTTTTTACATAGCTATACTTTTGGCAATAAATTTCAAGATTTGGCATGACCGAGGTGACCAACTTTGAGTGACCCAGAAACGATCCAAAATTTCGCAAATCATTTGGAAAATACCTCTCTAATAGTATATATAGATATAAGTATATGATATATCTTTATATCCTCAACTAGGGTAATCTGTCTTTAAGCATTTGTTTGTAACACACAAATGGAAACGTTTATATACCATCGTTTATAATACGAATCGGCTTATAATCACTTTTTGAGTCGATTTGGTAATGTCCGTCTGTCCATCTATAGTTGTAATCAAAGTTTGATTTTGATTACATGTTCGATCTGATGATTACAATTCGATGAATTGGCTCAGGTAAAATTTGCGGGCCAAGGACGAGCGCTATTTAATTTGAAGTAAATCGGTTCAGATTTAACCACATATTGTACTCGAAATTCTTCAAATTTGGACAAAAGCCTAATATTTCAACTAGAAACATCTATGGTGAAAGTGGATCAGATCGGTTAGATTTGACTTTTTCCGTTCTATAGACATGATAATAGTACCCATACAAAAATCTTTCCCCTTAACACTTTTCCTCCGAATTCAATTGTAATGGGGAAGAAAGTGGTGGGTATCATATAGCCGGTGCCGACCGACTTTAGCCTTTCCTTACTTGTTTTCCGTTCAAAAGTTACAGAAGTAATTTAAACAATTTATTTGGAATCACTGCAACGTGAAGATCCGTATAATTCCACGCAAGTGACCCTTTTTTCCGCAAAATTTCAAAATCAATTTATCGCCCATGTGCTGACAACCGCATGATTTCAAATCGCATTTTTTTTGGCGATTTCGAGTCTCTAAATTTTACATTTCTATTTAAAATTGCTATTTTTAACCAAACATCTTCTTCATTTATCCGCCAGTAAAGAAAGAAAACTGAAAACAATTGTTTAAAGTAAAAATGCGAAATTTAGAGACTCGAAATCGCCAAAAAAAAATGCGATTTGAAATCATGCGGTTGTCAGCACATGGGCGTATGATTTAAAAAGATACCGATAATCATTCGTAATGTTTATACTTCTCACAATACATATTTTTGATAATATTCCAAAAAAATAAGGACAACAATACTGCCCTCCTATGAAAGAAAGTCACATCTCCATTTTAGTAGTTTTGAGATATTTAGCTTTTAAGTTTTTTATCTAGGTAAGAAATTGTCGATATAGCCGTTTTGTTTAACGCTTTTCGCTCAATTACAGTTGAAAATGTGTTTTTTGATCTAAACACAAATATCGGAAACTCATTCACGGTTCCGAATCTGCCCTAATCTCAATTTTATTTATTTTAGCACTTGTGACTTTCTTTCTTAGGACGGCAGAATAGGTCTGAGCATATCCTTTTCCAGATACAGACTGGTGTCGTAGCAGGATTTCCGTAAAAATGTCACGCCCGTTACAATTTAAATATCCTATATTTCCTATATTCATGAAGAGATGTTTGTAACGTATACTTTAGAAGAAAGTTTATGAAATACTCTTTTGATTAGCAAAAATGAATAAAAGCATGTAATGGAAGAACATTACAGAATACAAGAAAATAAGTAAAACCTCAAGATTTTCTTCAAAGCTAAGGACACACTCGTGACGCTCTTGTTTATTGTATATCTCCAATATTTAAAACGCTAAGACATATTTATATTTGCAATAATTTTCCACTTAACCTGACGTTTTCAATTGGCAGTATAGTAAAAATCTCAGTTAATGAATATGGGAGATATTTAAACAGCAAAAGTGTCACACCCGTTCCAATGGAATCACCCATTTTTTTTACTAAAATTACCATTTTCATCAATGGTACTGTAATACGTTAAATTAAATTTAATTAATTTTAGTCCTTACGCCATGGGATAAAACGCGATTAAGATTCTTCTTTGAATGTATTAATATGGCGGTGGAACACCTTTAACACTAAGAAACTCGTGGAAGGAGATAAGGGGATTGTGATTGTGTGCTGAGACACCAAAATAAAATTTACTAACTCAAAAAATTCCAAAATGACGTATTGCCCAAAGTAGCATTAAAATGAAATGAAGTTTTATATTGATTTCGTCATACGTGAATACGACGAGTACTTTTAGGAGAAGGGTAATAAACTTATAAAGTTTCCACAGTTTTTCTTCAAATAGAATTAGAACCGTTCTTAGCAAAAATTCGCCAATTAAAAAATATATTTTTCCAAGTATGCATTGTTTTCTTCGGTAAAAAAAATTCAACATAAAAAATCAACATACGTAATTACCTTTAATTTAACGTATAACCATGGGTTAGTTAGTTTACTCACAAAATTATAGTACAACAGTAAAATAGCTGAAACAAAATTAGGGGGAAATGGGTCACAAAAAGGGGAGGCGCAGATCGACTTTATATTGGAAACTGCTTTATAGAGGAGAAAAAACGTAACTTTTTAATGTTAATAAAATTACAGTCATTTGTTATTACATTTACAATAAATTGGCATGTAATCTTAAATTATCTTTCGAACAAGATGGACAATATTGTGACAATGACAAAATGTGTTAATACAAAAATTCCAATTTCAGAAAATATAAACTTTATATTCTAAACAATAAACACTTTGCGGCATAACCATAAGTTTGCAGAACTGCATCGAAAGTGAATCCCTTTCAACACTGCACACTGGTCCCAAATCCATTTTTTTTATCACCCTGTATTGGTACAGGGTGACCAAAAACAAAATTTTATGAAAGTTTAAAAGAATGAAGATTTGTTTACTTTGACGAAATGTGTTTTTCTGAACATTATTAACAAAGCAAAATATGGCATACGAATATTATACTTGTCACTGTAATTTAAATAATTATTTCAAAATGTAAAATAGAATGTCTACATATACATAAAATATTGATGCGTCTCGTACACAAACTGATTCAGAGATATAATCATATATATGTCTATGGCTAATCAAAAGCTGTGCTCAAATAAACAGACAATTGTTGGAGTTTGCCGAATAATGCTGACGAGATATTAATTCCACCATAAACTACAACCTCAGACGAACACTTTCACATTTACACATTGAGTCAAGTTGAGTCCTACATATAACTTTTGGTCCACGACATTTATAGATTATGTTCTCTACAAATCACAAAATAGCAATACCTATGAATACTGACAAGACCACAATAATCATAAAATGTTAAATATAACTATCTCTTGCCGTTAATTTTCATAATACAGTCGCTTTATTATTTTCTTTTTAAGTCTTCATTTTAATTAATTTGTAAAACTGCTTTATATCAAAATTAATCCCACTTTTTTTGAACCGCAAAGTTTAAGTACCATTCAGGCTTGTGGTGTTGCCACCTAATTTTCTCCAGTACATTTTCTTGATTGCTTGGAGTGTTGCCATAAAGAAAATATATGCACATTTAACACTTTCCAATTTAAATTTTTTTGAATTTCTGCCAAAAAAAATTGGATTTGATTTCTAGAATCTCGACATTTCGTTGGCCCCCAAATTCACCTACCTTTTTCTTGTGGGGTTATTTCAACAGGATGTTTATAAAACAAATAAAAAAAATTGGATGAATTAAAGCAATGCATTCGAACAACAATTGAGACAATTGTTGCAGTAATAACTGCAGGAAGTAATAAATAATGAATGTTGCACATGCGTCAACGACTATGGATGTCATTTAAATTCTATTATTTTTAAAACCTGTTAAAAAGGCGTAATAAATATGCATCAGTTGACAAATGAACAAAGAACATTTTTTTTATGAATTAAACAATTTCTTTACTTCCTACTTTGTTAAAAACCGAAAACGAACGTTTTCAATAATTCAAAGTTTTTATTAGATTAAGTTTCACAATGTCAGAAACAAACTTTAGTCCCTTATTGTAAATCCTAATTCTGTGCTTATTTTATATACAAAATTTAGTTCGTCGTGTGTTGCAATTTCTTTGCAGTATTTTTTCAGGTAAAGGAATTTATATTTTTTTATAACATGGATGTTTTATTGCATACATTCATAAAAATGCTGTTCTTATATATTTTCTTCTTTGGAAGTCACTAACTCTAACCTAGGGCCATATATGACCCACAGCAACAATATATTCGGTCCTTAATGCCAACATGTAAAATGTGATGCAACACTAAGTGCAAGTAAAATTTGCAAATAAAAGAAAGTGAAGGAAGACCAGACAGAATCAGTCGTAGCCGACTTTAAAAATGCTAGAATTTCTCTGTAAGTTTTTCTATATATCCTATGTTTTCTAACGTATCGCATCACTATGGTTATTTTCGGAATTCTATGAGTTCTATGGGTTCTATATATAATGTCGTCTTACACATGAGATTTCTTTTAAGACGCGATGGCTTATCTTTAAAGAAAATCACATAGTATATACCATTTACAATTTCAATTTCCTGATTTGTCTACTTGTATGCTATGTAATGAGAATCAGGAAGTTGACATTTTTATCATCTCAACGCGATTCAACGAAAAAATATCTCTTATCGCCATCGACATGATGCATATAAAAGCCACCATATCACCGAATATTTCAACAGTCTTCATTGCGAGGTTTAACCAAAATACTTACAAAATAGCAGAATAGCATTATATTGCCAGCCGACATGAAGTTGATAACAATGTTCCTGATGCTGGGAGTAATAACCTATGTGTCGGCCGCACCTACGCTGGATGTTGTAACAGGATTGCTGCATAATGTCGTCCAAAGTTTAGATACAATCGTAGATGTAAATGGGAAAAGGCGCGAACCAACACAACCATGTGTACATTCGAACTTTGATGGATATCCTCAGCCGAAGATAGAACCCATCACACAACAACACGTTTATTATCCGAATAATCCGGGAACATATGCAACGTATGTGCCAAATAATCCAGGATCGTATGTGCCTAATAATCCAGGATCATATGGACCATATGTGCCTAATTATCCAGGATCGCATGGATCGTATGAGCCTAATTATCCAGGATCGTATGATCCTAATTATGCCGTATCGCATGGATCGTATGCGCCCAATAATCCTGGATCACATAGATCGTATATACCAAATAACCAAGGCTCGGGACATACGATCGTGCCACCACCTCCTCCACAACACCATGTAATTGGCACAGGTTGCGGATCACAATCTGGGAACTGTCAGAGAGTTGGCCCCCAACCACGTCCTCAGCATACGTTGACCATTCAACAGCCACAACAGTTAAGCAGACAGGGACACTGACTATCTTCGTTGTGTAAAATCAATATGTATGTATGTATGTATAGCTCTTAGGAATTGTATTAATTGATAAATATAAATAAATTAATAATGTAAAGAAGAAAGAAAAAGGAAAGACTAAAGTTGGATTACTTAAGTTTGGAATGTCTGAATGTATCTAGGTTTTCTTTAGGTTTATCATTGATCGAATTGAAGGAAATGTGCAAAATTTGAAATCTTTGCCCTATAAAGCTCTAAGAAGTCTGGAGAGACATTTGTATGTGCGGTATATCAAAACACGAACAAATAGTGTCCACTTTCACAGATTTTCCGACAAATATGCCAAAATTCAGTTGCAATATGTGTATCCTAGAGTGGTTAGCAGTCAAATCTGCTGAAAAAGAAAGTAAATTGTCTCTGCTGAATTAGCAAACTGCTTTATGTTGTTTTTTTGCAACAAAATCTAATCATATCATGAAATTAAATGTTATCTTGCATAAGTATTGAACAGTACGGCATATAAATTAAGAGGTCAATATTTTTTTGAGGCTACCACCAATTTCGGAAATCTAATCAATCATATTCCCTATGTTTTCTAGCGTATCGGATTAATATGAGTATTATCTGTATCTAAAATGTATGTTATTCTACCATTCGAAGTCATAGTAATCGGTAGTTAAAGTTTAAAATTTTAAATGGCCCACCCTATACAACTACAGGGTTTTCCAACAAGTGGTGTTATTTTGGTATTCAATGAAAAATGCCATTTTTTGAGATAAATGATCGGATGTTTATTTCATAATGCCGTTAATAATGAAAAACAAAGTAGTCGCAAGGTGTTAAATCACAAGATCTCGGTGGCCAATAGTAATCACCTCTTCGAGAGATATATAGGTCCGGAAACTTTTACCGTAAAAGATCAATGGTTTAGTTTCTTGTGTGGCACGTAGCACCGTCTTGTTGAAAGTAAACGTTGTCCAGATCAATACCATCCAACTCCGATCATAAAAGATCATTAATCATCTCTCGATAGCGCAACTGTTGATCCCACCTCATTTTCGAAAAAGTAAGGTCCAATGACCCCGCCGGACCATAAACCGCACCAAACAGTCACACGATGAGGATGGAGGGGCTTCTCAACAATAACTCTTGGGTTTTCCGAGCCCCAGATGCGACAATTTTGCTTGTTGACGTAGCCACCGAGGTGGAAATGGGCCTCATCAATAAAGATGATTTTTCGACGGAATTCCGGATAATTTTCATTCATGAATTTTAATAATTTCAATGCGTTGTTGAAGCGTGTATCGTTCCATTTTTAGTAATGGCGTAGTTTCTACTTGTCAAATGTCAAAGGATAAAAGCTTCAAAAGTGACAGCTACCGAAATACCGGGTGATTCAAAATAACACCTCTTGTTGGAAAACCCTGTATAAGATGCATTCGTGCAAAATTTGAATGTCCTAGCTCCTTTCGGTTAGATGCTAGCGTGCTTTCAATAGACGGACATGGCTAGATCGTCTTAGAATTTTATGAAGATAAATAATATTTTCAATTATATTTCAAGTTGTTACAAACCTCCACCCATCCTGTGGTGGAGGTTATAAAAATCCTGCGTCATTGTGTTCCGTTTTCAAATGAATATTTTTTTATAAAATGATTTACCCATACGTGAAGACGACATATGCTTCTACAAAAAGGATCTTAATTTCTACACTTATTCTGTAGAGTTTCTTCAACAAGGCTTTGTTTTCTTCGTTATTGTGGCAAATATTACAAAAATTATACTATTTTGTAAAGGCTTATTTTAATATTTCATAACTTCTACATCCATAGATTTTTTAAAAATATACATACATTCTTCTCTTGTTAGAATGCAATGTTTGTTAAGAATCCATATCTGATTCCAATATTTTCTATTTATACCCTCACTCTACAGAGTAGGTGGGTATATATCATTTGGGACAGAAAAAAGTGTAACGCATTGAAGGAGTGACTTAAGACCCTATGTATCCGTTTCACAACATTTTAAGATGTTTGAGCCATGTCCGTCCCTCCGTCCGTCTGTCTGGTTGGTGAACACTATAACTCTCGAAAGGAGCTAAGGAATCAATTCAAACTTTGCACATGGTAATATTTTTTTCTCAAACTTAGTTTAAGTTCGAAGATGGTACCTCCCACACATATGACCCATATTCCTATGTTAAATTAAAACCACTGTAACTTCCACACGGATATTCGGAATCCGCTATTTTTTGGTATTTGATAATGTTTTTATAATCATTTTAAGTGTACTAAACATGGCGCGTTTTGTAACCCCTCGTCCAGTACCTTCCACTCAAATCACCCAAAACTATGTAAAATTAAACCTGTTATAACTTCTATACAAATGATCGGAATACCGTGAAATTTGATATTTGACCATGCCTTTACAGAACTTAAATTCGCATGGAATGTGGGCGATATTGCCGCACCCCCTCTGGTACCTCCCACACAGAGTGGCATAAACTTTGGTTACAATAAAACCGATATAACATCCATACGGGTAGTCCAAATCATTTGCAATTTGATATTTGAAAATGTTTTTATAAACACTTTTAAACCTAAAAAATATTTACGCTTTAGCCATGCCCCTTCTTGTACCTCCCACACAATTGTCTCTATCCTAGGTAAAATTAAATCCTCCATAACTTCTATATTGGTGCATGGAATCCACTATGACTTGATATTTGATCATATTCTTACAATTGTTTTATAAATGTGGAAGCTGGGACCATGTGACACGAAGTTCCTAGTAACTTCCACACTAACTACTATGCCCTACATAAAATTTAATTCCTTATAATTTCCGTATATATGTTCTCTGAGTTTGAGGGAGGGTATATATAAGTTGGCCTAGCCGACTGAGGCTTACTTGTTTAATGAGGGTTTCGTGCCAGCCAAAAACATAATATTTTTTCTCATTTATTAGCCACTGTTCCTTAACCATCTTTCTCTGTGAAAATAAAACTTCTAGCCGTCATGATTGCTTTTAATTAAACATATAACCGGACGTAATCTAACTTATATTCCCAAAATGAGAAAACTGAGGAAAAATTGAATTTTAGTAAAAAATTCGTTAAAAAATGCTTATACACAAACTTCGACCAAATGTTTTTAAGCTAAAAAATGTTTGTAAATTCAAATCGACGTTATACGAATTTATTTGCCGCAGAGTATAACAAGTAAGGAAAAGCTAAAGTCGGGCGGGGCCGACTATATGATACACTCCACTTTCTCTCCGAATACAATTCAATTCGGTAAAAAAGTGAAACGGGAGGAATTTTTGTATGTTTCCGTGGTCCAATTTGTCAAATCGAGAAGAATATTTGTATCGGGGCTATATCCAAACATGGAATGAAGTGACTCACTTTCACAATGAGTTCTTTCAGTTCAAGTAAACTTGTTATGCTTAATTTGAAGAAAGTCGGTGAAAATAGGTGGCTTCTGGGGGCGGAAAAAGTCAATCCGGGAGCGAAATTTGTATGGGAGCTATATGTAAATCTGAACCGATCTGACCCATTCTCACCATGGGTGTTTCTAGTGGAAATATAAGATATTTTGCCGAATTTGAAGAAGATCTGTTTAAAATATGTCGTTTCTAGACCAGAAAAAGTGAAATCGAGAGCGAAATTTGTATGGGAGCTATATATAAATCTGAACCGATCTGACCCATTTTCACCCTGGGTGTTTCTAGTGGAAATATAAGATATTTTGCCGAATTTGAAGAAGATCTGTTAAAATATGTGGTTTCCAGAGCGGAAAAAGTCAAATTGGGAGCGAAATTTGTATGGGAGCTACACATATAAATCTGAACCGATCTAAAAAATTTTCAACACAGGTGTTTCTAGTGGAAATATAAGATGGTTTGCCAAGTTTGAAGAAAATCTGTTGTAATATATGGTATCTAGTGAAATTCGTATGGGGGCTATATCTAAATCTGAACCGATTTTCTTCAAATTAAACAGCGTTCGTCCTTATCCCGAAAAACTTCGTTGTGCAAAGTTTCATTTGGTTCTGTCTACAATTGCGACCTGTACTTTGATTACAAGAATAGATGGACAGACGGACGGACGGACATTGTTAAATCGAGTCAAAAAGTGATTCTAAGTCGATCGGTATAATTAACAATGGGTCTATCTCGCTTCCTTTTGGGTGTTACAAACAAATGCACAAAGACATAATACTCTCGTGGAGTGTATAAAAAGTAAAGTAAGAGTATATAAAGTAATAAATAAATAAAGAAATTACTTTAAAAATTTACATTGCCCCGATTTTTCCCTCATCTACGTTAAATTAACTTTAATAGTGACAACAAGACATTTATTCTCATACTTTATCTTAACAACAAAATATAATCACTGTCACTTATTTATATTTAGTTCATTTCATACTATTAGCATGCAATGCGAAGCCCATCATCGACCTATTAACTTCAGCCTGTCCTTCACTGATTAAAAAAGTAATATTTTATTATTGATAATAACAGACAATAACAATATTGAAAAAATTCACGTACCTACTTTCACAGTTTTCGCCGCTTAAAGCCGAACCTCAAAAAATTCGTTTTGTTTCTCTTGTTAGTTTTGTTGTTGGGTTTTTTGTGCTTCCCAAATCATAAAAACAGAAAAATGCGCCAATTTCCTGAATAGATCCTTTATTGTCGGTATTTATTTCCTACCATGCATCAAATATTTGTACAAACGAGTGTCATTGTCCTTTTCAACGAAACCAACCAAAAAAAAAAACATATGCACGCAGACGAAATCTTTACCTGACATTGTTCTTTCTGTTGCATCTTGCTTCCTTAAAATGTTCATTCCGTCCTTGCGTTCACCCAGCGTGTTTAGGGGAAAGAAACCTGCGACACGCGGAGAAACTCATTCGAATTACAAGGAATCGTGTTGATTCAGCGCGAAACATCTCAAACTCAGCCGCCGTAGAGGGTAGTATCCCCTGTTTTTCTTTTTTTTTTTTGATTTTGTTATATTTGACGAAATGCCGTAAACAATATTATCTTGTGCCACAAGCATTAGGTGCATTCTTGCTGTGGATGTACACTTGGAAAAAATATGTTGCGAATTTCGAGTATAAAAAGTACGATATATAATTTATAATATAACAAATAACTATATATTTTATAAGATATAAATAAATTAAAAAAATCGAGAAAACGTTTTAACTTAATTTTATGCAAAAATTTGATGTTTGCGGCGAAGAGGACCAGTTTACAAATAGTTCTAGATTGGCTGGTTCTTTTCGGAGGGACATATCTCCATCTCCATTCCTTTTGAGCCAGGTCCGGTATAGTTCAAAATGGAGTAATTTAGATAGGGTGGACCGTTTAAAATGCTAAATTCGAAAAGTATATATAACAAGTAAGGAAAGGCTAAAGTCGGGCGGGGCCGACTATATGATACACTCCACTTTCCAATCGAATACAGTCCAACTCGGTAAAAAAGTGAAATCGGGAAGAATTTTTGTATGTTTCCTAATCATAGGCTAATACGACCTGGGGCTATATCCAAACATGGAAAAATGTGACTAACTTTCACAATAAGTTCTTCCAGTTCAAATATAAGGTGTTATGCTCACTTTGAAGAAATTCGGTGAAAATTCGTGGTTTCTGGGGCGGAAAAAGTTAAATCGGGAGCCAAATTTGTATGGGAGCTATATATAAATCTGAACCGATCTGACCCATTTTTACCACAGGTGTTTCTTGTTGAAATATAAGATGTTTTGCCTATTTTGAAGAAAATCTCTTGTAATATATGGTATCTAGAGTGAAAAGATTAAAATCGGGAGTGAAATTCGTATGGGAGCTATATGTAAATCTGAACCGATCTGACCCATTTTCACTATGGGTGTTTTTAGGACAAATATAATATATTTCGCCTAATTTGAAGAGGATCTGTTAAAATATGTGGTTTCTAGAGCGAAAAAAATCAAATCGGGAGCGAAATTTGTATGGGAGCTATATATAAATCTGAACCGATCTGCCCCATTTTTACCACAGGTGTTTCTAGTTGAAATATAAGATGTTTTGCCAAATTTGAAGACAATCTGATACAATATGTGGTTTCTAGAGCGGAAAAAGTCAAATCGGGAGCGAAATTTGTACGGGAGCTATATATAAATCTGAACCGATCTGACCCATTTTTACCACAGGTGTTTCTAGTTGAAATATAAGATGTTTTGCCAAATCTGAAGACAATCTGATACAATATGTGGTTTCTAGAGCGGAAAAAGTCAAATCGGGAGCGAAATTTGTATGGGAGCTATATATAAATCTGAACCGATCTGACCCATTTTTACCACAGGTGTTTCTAGTTGAAATATAAGATGTTTTGACAAATTTGAAGACAATCTGATACAATATGTGGTTTCTAGAGCGGAAAAAGTCAAATCGGGAGCGGTAGTTTTGCTTATTGGCATAGCCACCGAGATGAAAATGAGCTTCATCGGAAAACACGAAAATTTTCCACGTACATTTCTTGCAGTTTGCGTTAAAGAATCACTACTTTGGAATTATGTTAGTCTACCTTCCACCGAGATAAAAATGAGCTTCATTGGAAAACACGAAAATTTTCCACGCACGTTTCTTGCAGTTTGCGTTAAAGAATCACTACTTTGGAATTAAGTTATTCTACCTTTCAAAGTCAAAGTAATCGGTAGTTTAAATTTAAAATGTTACATGGCCCACCCTACAGTTCTAGAGAACTAGTTCTGATGCCGATCTTTAGAACTATATACAAAAAATATATTTTTTTCTTCTCGCAAATCTCGACGTAAATAAATCCTCGGACCCGGATGGCATTTGAATAGGACAAATCGTTACCCTAATATAAAAAATACCTAACTCACAAATCAAGATTTTTGGTCATTTTAAAACAACACCGAACTTGTCGGTCATAATTAACGAAAAAAACGATTTTTCAAAAATTATGATTTAGGTCTTTTTAGGGTACGAAATGCTCTTCGCAACCTGCACGATTACCACATGGTTCTGTTTCTCCCTTTCTTGTTCTTATTTTCATTGGCGATCTTTTGGATCAGACTTTGAATCCGTTGATGACAGCAACCTCTGTCATTCATATACATTCGACTTCAAGAATATGAAGATAAAATACGGCTGAGAGACAAGACAGAAGGCCACGATTTACTGGTCCTTTCCGAATGCGGTCGTATTAATAGAGTATTTTTTAATACTGGATCTTATCCAGCGATCTACTGACCCCATGATTGTCGATTTTTATGAAAGGTACACTGGGCATGTAGATACAATGTTTGATGTGTCGAAAGAAGTATCCTAGTGTCTAGGCTTTCTAAATCTGGGAAGTATTTCTCCTCCCTCTAATCTTCTCAATGTCATCTCCCATATTATAGTTCGCGACTAAACATATAGAAACAATATTCAAAGCGTATTCAAAAATATGTGAAAAATTACACTATGCTACAGAAATTTGTCGAAGGGTCATCTATATTTCAAAAGTGGACATATATTGAAAATTACACTATGCTACAAAAATTTTATCGAAAGGCCATGTATAACATTTTGTGATGTATTAGAAATTTTTTATGGTATTTTTTAAATATTTTTACTCTCATTTTGGAAATATAAGTTCTATAACACCCGGTTATATCCGAAATTAAAGGTTAAATTATGCCTACAAATGTTGGGAATTATACATTGACATTGTGAAATAGTGGTTTAGGAACAGTCTTAAAAATTTGAGAAAAAAGTTTTTTTTTTTCGAAAAAAAAAAATATATTTTGGCTGTCACGAAAAAATTAAAAAAAAAATAGAAAAAAAGACCAAAATGTATGTTTTTTTTAATTTCTTATTGTATTCTAACAAAAAAATTAAAAGAGTCTTAATTTTTGTTCAAATAGCGCAAAAAAACTTTACAAATTAGATTACAGAAAATTATCTTTTAGTTTGTAATTGCTGGCTTTGCAGGAACAAATTAAACTAATAATCTGCTAGACATGACTAAAGAGTTGAAGTAGAAATTGTGCAATTTTCTACATTCAAACAAAATGTTAGTGGTATGTATGGTTGACCTTTTGATGTGTTGCGTTTTGTCTTTTGTTCGGCTTGAGGTCAGTTTTTTTAAGTAATAAAACAAAAATTACTATTTTATTATTTCCCAATATTTCGACCAACTCCGTTGGCCATCTTCATGGGTCTAGTACAAAAAACACAAATTATTCAATTACAAGTTACATACATTAACAATCAAAAATATCACAATATTTATATTTACATTTTTAAAAAAGTTTTTCACAATAGAAAATTCTCCTGCCACTCTCTGCAAGCTTTTGTCAACTACTGTCTAATTTGTCGTCTATGTTTTTCCACCTTGTTCCTATATATTTGAGCACGTCCGTCTGTGTCTCTCTTATAATTAAGCCTTTTTCCAGGGGAGACGTCAATTATATTTAGCATTTCCAATGTGTATCTCCTTGTATGATTATTCTCTTCCGCTAATATTTCGACGTCATTAAAGTTTGGTTTGTGTCCCGTCAAGGTACAGTGGGCTGGCTGTAAGGGCTGTTTTTTGCTCAATGGGTTTGTCAAGAGATTTGTGTTCGGTTTTATGTGATAAAAGTCTGCTTTTCAATTTATTTTTTTCTTAAAATATATTTGCTTGAGAATATAGAAACACTTCTAATGTAATTAATCATAATCCATTTTAATATTATTCGTATTATTCCGTTTTTATATATTATTCATGTATATGTACATATTTTTGAGTTAAATTGTAATTATTGAAGATGATGCTGCCTATTTTAAACTAAAACATTACACTCTTTTGTATAATTTGTAATAGGGGTTTTCGCGTTATTTAAACAAAAATTAAAAAAAATAATGATTTTTTTTGCTTCTACATTTATCCCTAAATTTTTTACATATTAACATTGTTTTTTGCGATAGAATGCAAGCTATTAGAAAATAAAAACAAATACTTTTCTCCCACTTTTTTTCTATTTTTTATGATTTTTTCGTGCCAGCAAAAATAGATTTATTTCGAAAAAAAAAATTTTTCCAATTGTTGGGAGGCTGTACCTAAAACAGTTTCTATGCAATTCACAAAATTTTTAGACATCATAATTAACTTTAATTGAACATATAGCGGATCAATATATTCAAAACGAGAGTACAAATATTAAAGGTACATACGACGAAAACTTTAATTTTAGTAAAAAATTAAAAAAATCCGTAACAGTTTTTTTGTGTTGATTTTATGCCTTTATGCACACAAAAAATATTTTTTTTCGACTAGACACAACATTTTTCTTTTTTGTTGGATAGTGTTATTATATAATATATAAAGTATATATATTCTTGATCGTCATAAAATTCTAAGACGATCTAGTCACGTCCGTCCGTCTGTTGAAATCACGCTAGCGTCTAAACGAAAGGAGCTAGGAGTCCAAATTTTCCACAAATGCTTCTTATAGTCGTAGATCAGTAGGTGAAATCGGCCAAAAGGGAACAAATTTTCCCCCACAAGGACTAAAAATACTCATAATAACCCCTATTTTTAGTGTATTTAAGCATATTTTTTCAATATGTCTACTTGTATTTACTTGATATTGGGTATGTGCATTCCCCCTTTAACAAAAACGAGCACCATAAAGTGATTTTTATTCGTAATCACCCCTTACGGGGCAAAAAGGGATAAAAATGGTACCTATCAAGCAACAGAAGCTAGAGACACGAAAGTCGGTGTGTACATTCCTCTAATTGAGTAGATACATAATATAAAGTTTTTTTTTCAAATTCGTACTTTTAAGGGGTAAAATGAGAATAGAGGGATAAAAATGGTACCAACCAAACGATTGTTCCTAGAATAATGAAATTCGGTGTATACATTCCTCTGATTGCGTAGACACGTAAAATAAACGGATTTTTCGAAATTCGTACTTTTTGGGGTTAAATTTGAAAAAGGGGATAAAAATAGTACCAACTAAATGACCGCAGCTAGTGTCATGAAATTCTGAGTATACATTGCTCTGACGGCTATACACGACACGAAAAATAAAAGGTTCTTTCCAAATTCATACTTTCAAGGGATACAATGGGTACAGAGGATAAAAATAGTATCAACTAAACGACTACGCGGTGTATGCATCCCTCTAATTTCGTAGACACGTAAAATAAAGAGATTTTAGAAAGTCGTACTCTTAAGGGGGTAAAATAGGAAAAGGGGATAAAAATGGTACCAACCAAATGGCCGCAGCTAGAATCATGTAATTTTCTCTGCAATCCGTGGTGGAGGGTATATAAAGTTCGGCGGGGTCGAATTTAACGCCGTTTTTACTTGTTACTATTTATTTGGAAAATAGAATTTCTGGTTTTATTGGAAAGCTTGAACTTTGACATTTAATAATGGAACACAATATAATTCATATGACTACCACGATTGGCTTGGTAGTACCTCATCCGATCAAGCTATGCGAACCCCCGATGCGGCAATTTTGCTTTTTGAGATAGCCACCGAGATGAAAATGAGCTTCATGAAGGCTGAACTGAAAGTGATCTCTTCTCGAAAATTTTACAAGTTAATTTCTTGCAGTTTGTGTTAATGATTCACAACTTTGGAAGTAAGTCTTTAGTATTTCCCAATTTTTGTTCGAGCGTATAGCGTCCCATTTTGCAGATGTCAAACATAAACCTGAAAATAAAAATAAAACTGAATGTTATTCTATTATACCTTCCGAAGTCAAAGTAATCAGTAGTTCAAATTTAAAATTTTAAATTTTGAGTGAGATCCCATAATTTTGTTTGCAATTGAAAGTAAAAAGTTCATAAAAAATCAAATATATTTCGTTTTTCTATTTTTTATTGTCAAGAAAAAATATATTTTTTAAATTAAATTCTTTTTTATAAATCCACAAGAAAATACATTTCGTAAAAACTACGTTCACTTTGTTCAGGATTATAATAATAAAGCAATATAATTTATTTAACAGCAAACATAATAGCTAGACATTTAGCACATTTGCATAAGAATATCATAATTGTCTTAATACGAAGTACAGTACTCCTGCGTAAAGTCGGCAGTCTCTAATCTGCCGGTGATATTGTGGAATGTACTCCATGGTGGGTGGTATATAAGATTCCGCATAGCACCCATCTTACTTGTAAATAAATGTGCACCTAAAAATCTCGAAATTTGTATCTATGAAGATCAATTTTCCTTGATTATAATTTCATTTTTTCTCGGTGTATACAGCTCGTCATCTGCCTGTCTGAGGCCGTATTCAGGTTTTCAAGGATCTTTTATGTGTGTGTCTGTATGGCTGTGCATGTATACTTGAATTGATTGTTTGTTTTGTATCCTTAAAACTCTGTGCGCCATTTATACCGAAAACTAAATCCTACGCACTGTATGTGGCATAGAAAGGAAAAGGAAAGGACACCACCAACAAAATCAAGCAATGCACAAAATGATGTGACCAACAACAATTCTTAGTCTTAGGCGTCTTTCTTATGAATTGAAATCATTTTTTGCACATATTAACGGACGAATTTGTAACATCACATCATACTTGCGTGTAGACAGGCGAAGGATTGCATGGATGTCCTTCTTCGTGTGGTCGGCACAAACAACGGAAAAGTTAGAGATGAGTGAGAGTACTTTTCTATTGTTTTGTTATTGGGACAATTTCCAGCTGCTGTCCATTGTTGCCATAGAGACAGAGTGTTGCTAATTAACTCGTGGTTCCTTGGCGGTGCCTCTTTTGGGACAGATGTTTGTAATAATTCGCTTAAAAAGATTTACATACATACATACATGTTTTTTGAATATTCATATTATAAGCACATTTTATATTATCGGTTTGGGTGACAGTTTTCCAAAGCGTGTGCTAAGCCTCGCGTATTATAATAGTACAGCTGTTGCTGATAAGGAATGTATGTAGTATGAATTGTCAGAACATCTAGATTTATTGTTTCTTCGAATTCTGCGAAAACAAACAACCATCGACGACATTGACCCAAATGTGGAATCATAACATCGCAATCTTGGCTTATATTTTATAATTTTATAAAATTATCTGTGGTAGGCAAATATGCAAAAAACTGTGTAACCTATTGTCAAGGAAAACCTTCTACTATACACCTAACAACACAGAAAAAACTGAAATTCGATTTCAATCGAAAAAATCAACATATTTGATGAACTTTTTTTGATTTAGGTGTTATTACGAAAATGATTTATTCAATTATGAAAATTGTAGCCTGAATATTGGATTTGTTCCTCCATTTTCACCTCATTCATGAAATCGTAAAAAAAAACAAAATTTACAATTTTTCTTCAATATATGTAAAGGGTGGTTACATTTTAAGGGCCAACCTCGGCCCTTGAATAAAACACAAATAGTTTAGGAAATTATTGTCATTTCTTTTTATTATGATAATATTGGCATGGTTCAATTGTGAATGGAACAAAATATCGGCCAAATGGCCGCCGCGATCTCGGCGGTACACCTCCATCCGATGCCCCAAATTTTCGATGACGCTGAGGTTTTATGTCGTTAATGTGCCGAATTATGTCATCCTTTAGTTCTTGAATTGTTGCTGGTTTATCGACGTACACTTTTTCTTTCAAATAACCACAGAGAAAGAAGTTCAACGGTGTCAAATCACATGATCTTGGCGGCCAATTTACATCGCCACCACGTGAGATAACACGGCCATTGAATTTGTAGCGCAAAAGAGCCATTGTTTCCTTAGCTGTGTGGCAAATGGAACCATCCTGTTGAAATCATATATCGTCCACATCCATATCTTCCAATTCGGGCCATAAAAAGTTCGTTATCATCTCACGATAGCGAAGACCATTCACAGTAACTGCCTGACGGGCCTCATTTTGGAAAAATTACGGCCCGATGATGCCGCCAGCCCATAAACCGCACCAAACAGTCACTCTTAGTGGGTGCATCGGTGTTTCGACAATCACTCTTGGATCATCATTCTCCCAAATGCGGCAATTCTGCTTATTGACGAATCCACTGAGGTGAAAATGTGCCTCATACTGAAGATGAAAAAAATCAGGAAGTGCACGATATGCATTTTGATTTGAACGCCCATTTTCATAATTAGCCTGAATAACTTTAACGCGTTGCTCGATTGTGCATCTTCCCATGGTTCAAATTGAGTTAGTCTGAAATTGAGAAATGTTAAATGAAATGCAGAAAAAACTTGACGTTTAGGTGTGGTTCACATTCAACATACATAGAACTTTTTGTATATATATACATACATATGTATAAATAAATGTTTATACATATGTACATTAGGATATGTCTCGAAAATAAATTGCAGCTGTCAGTCCCCTGAAATGAAGATAAATGATGATCTGCAAAATATATCGTCAACTGGGTAAAGCCAGGAGCCAACGCTCCAGAAAACACCTCTAAAAATTAAGTTGTTTCATTTTTGTTCAACATTTTTTTCTGAATTAATAGAAACTTGGAAGCACTTTAAATAAAATTTTTTATTCTTGTCTTAGAGTAACTCATTGGTCGTATTAATTGGTATGAAGATTAATGATGATCTGCAAAATATATCGTCACTGGGCCAAACCATCTGTGAGCTAAACGCTCTTGAAAACACCTCTAAAAATTATGTTTTTTACCCTGTATTTTTTTATGTTTAAATAAAATTTTGTATTCTTGTCTTAGAGTAACTCATTGGTCGTATTATTAGACGTTTACATTGATTTTTTGTGTTTTTTTTTTTCACTGCTAAAACAGCTAAAAACCCATTATTCTTGGAAACATTTTGTAAGAGGTGTTATGAAAAATAAATAGAATGATGCTTAAATGATGAAAATGACGTCGCTGACTCAATTTTTGTGCAATAATTGAATACAGGAGATGTTTTTTTCAGAGCCAAAGTTTTCAAACTCTTTTTACAAAAATGAGCGCTGCAGCGTCAATTTTTTTCCAATGTTCATTATTTAGGCATCATTCGAAAGGTATTGACTGCCGTTATTTATCCAAGTCAAATACGAACAAATAAGAAGGCGTTAAGTTTGGCCGGGCCAAATCTTATATACCCTCCACCACGGAATGCATTCCACAGTATTACCAGCAGATTAAAGGATGTCGACATAGAAGTACAGAACCATATTACGAAAATTGTGATATTTTTATGCACATTACTATATTTGATTACTATTTCAAACTATAATGTATACTTATGCGCACTGTTTAAAATCGTCTAATATATATAAAAAAATGCTGAAATTGTGAAAGTGAACATGTCTAAATATTAGGCGATTGTCAGTCGACATTAGAAAGAAGCATTTTCAGATACAGACAAAGTGATAAGAAAAGTATAAATTTTAAAGATATCCCCATTCGCCCCATTCTCCGCCCAAATGTACAAATTTCAAATGTATACACCGAAATTCATGATTTCAACTTCAGCGGTTTGGTATGTCCCATTTTTATCTTTTTAACTATATCCCTAATTATTTTACATGTTCTGTAGCCATTGTATCCCTTGAAAGTACGAATTTGATAAAAACGTTTTATTTTCGTGTCTACGCAGTCAGAGGAATGTATACTCCGAATTTCATGATTCTAGCTGCTGTCATTTGGTAGGTACTATTTTTATCCCCTTTTTCCATGCGAACCCTAAAAAGTACGAATTTTGGAAAGTTCTTTTATTTTACGTGTATACGCAATCAGAGGAATGTATAAATCGAATTTCATTATTCTAGGTGCAGCCGTTAGGATGGCACTATTTTTATCCCTCTATCCCCCCATTTAACCCCTTAAAAGTACGAATTTAGAAAAATACTTTTATATTATGTATCTACTCTATTAGAGGAATGTACACGCCAAATTTCGTGCTTCTATCTGTTGTCGTTTGATAGGTACATTTTTTATCCCATTTCGCCCCCTACAAATAAAAATCACTCTATGGTTCCCTTTTATGCTATAAAGGGAATGCGAATTTCAAATATCAAGTAATATGTTCAAAAAACATGCTGAAATACTCTAAATATTAGGGGTATTTTCAGTCCTTGTGAGGGAAAAATTTTTCCCTCTGGCCCGATTAAGTCCACTTTCAATCCCAACCGATCTACAACCATAAGACACATTTAGGAAAAATTTGAACCTCCTAGCTCATTTCGTTCGGCCGCTATCGTGCTTTCAACAGACAGACAGACGGACAGACGGACATGGCTATATCGTCTTAGAATTTTACCACGACCCAGAATATATATACTTTATGGGATCTCCGATGAATATTTCAAGGTGTTACAAACGGAATGACAAAGTGAATATACCCCCATCCTGGAGGTGGAGGGTATAAAAAGTGTTCAGTCGTCACTATGAAAAAACACAAAAAATTACTATAAAGTTCCAATAATTCGACCAATAAGTTACTCTAGGACAAGAATCAAAATTTATATTTAAAGTGCTTTCAAGGGTCTATTATTTCAGAAAAAAAAATTGACAAAAATGCAGCAAAAAAAAAAATAAACGGTAAAAACATGATTTTTATGGGTATTTTCAGGAGCGTTTAGCTCACAAACAGCTAGATCTAGGAACGAAATATTTTGCAAATCATCATTAAACAATCCCAACTTTATTTTCGTGGGGTGACTGGAAATTGTTTTTCCATTTGCATGGACCGCGACCCAGCCTAATGTACATACATACATATTATTGTATACACATGAATGGAAAAAATAAATAATGATAACATTGTCCAACAAATTAAGACTTTTTGATTGGAACAGAATAGCGACCCTATAATTCTGAAAGGTCATGTTGGGTAGACCATTTTTGAAGAATAAATTTATAGTGCAGCTGGTCTGAATTTCTTTTTACAGTGGGTCAAAGTTTCATTTTTTTTGATCGAAGGTCGTGATCTATTCAACGGACCCTAATTTGTTGCATGTGTATTAAGAAGCAATGTCGTTTGTAACATATACATACATATGTAGTCAGTCGCGAAAAAAGCTGCAATTGAAGAAAAAATCCAAAATTCGCGGTTGCAATTGCATTTATTTCAACTTTCTCTATCTGAGTTTCTGAAAAAATTCTGTCGCAAATATTCCCTATTTAGTCAGCAATCATATGCCAGAAAAATATTTTTCTGAGTCCAGTTTATAGTCCCGTAGGTCTGAGTTTCTTTTTACAGTGGGTCAATGTTTTCATTTTTTGTTCGATGGGAGCATGATGGGGGGGAAGTCAATTTTGTAATTGCTTTTTCTTCTTTGCCCTAATCGATCTTGTATGCTTTTTTATGTTTTCCAACACGCCAATTGTACTGCGTGAAAACGGCGACTTGACTTCAAATTTTCTCTTATCCTTAAATAACCTTCTTTGTTCATAATTCTGTCAACAAATATCAATTTATGGACTCCATTTGCTCCCACAAATCCCTAATGTTTAAAGGTTGGTTTCATTTTGTTGTCGCAATTCTTCGATTAAAAAAATCCCTGAGACGCTTTAACCAACTGTTACAAATTTTAAGATTTACAGGTTTATACTAATTTTATTTTCGCGTGATTTTTTGAAAAATATCTTTTTTGTTTAAAGTTTTAAATAATTGATTTGAACTGGGATATTGTCCTGGCTCAAGACCATTTTGCATCTATATTTAATAGAATGCAAATTTATTTACAAATGGCATGGTGACATTTAGTTTTAAATATTATTTAAATAAATATTTTTTAAAAAATTTACTCGAGAGGGAATAAATCTTAATTTTATAAGAATATGAATGCTCTATTTTAATAACATATCAGTTTATTTTCCTAACACATAAGCTAATACACTTCTCACTTTCTCCAATTAAATTATTTAATTTTTATGAGAGAAGTTTTACAACTTATTTTGAAATGGCGTTTGTAACATTCGTCTAAAATAAAAATATGATGAATACTGTCACTATTTCTGCCAAGCAATAAGGCGAAACAGCCAAAATATAATAATAAATACACATGTTATTCATAATTTAATTTTCTAAAAAAAAATGTGCCATGTTTTGAATTGTGATTTTGGGTCAAATTTAATTTTTCGAGCGCTTTTTCATTTGGAACTGACGTTTAAAATTAAAGGACGAAATATAACCTTTGATATAAGAGAAACAATTTGAAAATGAAGTTTGAAAAACCAAATTTTTTTCTCTCGTACAAACCGATCCTGTTTAATATGCATACTATGTATGTAAATATTTATTCCAGCTTGTATGTTACGTATGTATGGATGTGTATTCCAACGCACAATAAAGCGTGCCTCCCAAAAGTATACAACGCCAAAAGTATTTATCGTGATGCGTACACAGAAAAAAAATTTTGGATTCAATTAAAAAATTTAAGAATTCAAATATCATAAATAAATATCGAGGGCTTATATTTAAAGGTGGCTATGAACAAAAACACTATTATTCACGGTTGTATGGTTAATAGCCACTTTTGCATGTTTAAAAATTGAGTTAAAAAATCGTTAACGTTTTTAATGGGTCACGAAAATAAATTACAGCGGTCACCCCGCAGAAATGAATATTGAATAGTCTAATGGTGATCTGCAAAATATTTTGTCACTGGGTCAAGACTGGGTCTGTAAGCTAAACGCTCCTGAAAACACCTCCAAAAATCATGTTTTTCTCGTGTAATTTTTTATGTTGGATTTTTGTCCATTTTCTTCAGAATTAATGGACCCTTGGAAGAACTTTAAATATTTTTTTTTATTATCGTCTTAGCATAACACATTGGTCGTATTATTGGACGTTTAGATTGTTTTTTTGTGGGGTTTCAAAGGTGTAAAAGGTGTTATGAAAAATAAATAGAAGGAATTAATACCTGTCGAATGATGCCTAAATGACGAATATCGGACGATAAATGATGTCACTGACTCCATATTTGTGAAATAATTTAATACAGGAGATGGCTTTTCAGAGCCAAAATGTGCAAACTCGTTTTACAAAAATGAGTGCTGCGACGTCAATTTCCTTCCAATGTTCATCATTCGAAAGGTATTTACTGCAGCTATTTATTTTTTATAAAATACTGACACCAAATAATAAATAAATAATAATAAGTTTTCAGTTGTC
This sequence comes from Polietes domitor, assembly GCA_947397865.1. NCBI lineage: Eukaryota > Metazoa > Arthropoda > Insecta > Diptera > Muscidae > Polietes > Polietes domitor. Next base: position 149,215,096 of record OX377618.1, read on the forward strand.
ACTATGAATAAACCAAAAAAATTGCTACAAACGTCCAATAATTCGACCAATAAGTTGCTGAAAGACAAGGATCAACATTTATATAAAGTACTTTAAAGCCTATTAAATCAGGAAAAAAAGTTGACAAAATACAACGTAAAAAAATTACACAAAAACATGATTTTTGAAGGTGTTTTCAAGGGCGTTTAGCTCACAGATGGCTTGACCCAGTGACGAAATATTTTGCAGATCATCATTAAACAATCCAAACTTTATTTTCGTATTTATTTTTTTTTATTTTATTTTTATTTTTTTGTCCGGATGATCCATCGCAGCCCCATTTGCTGATCAATGTCAACTTCTCAGGAAGAATTTTCACCTCATTTTCAGGAAGACTCTCCAACAACCGTTTTGCTGTATGGCCCATGAGATCCTGCAGATTGGCTTTCACAGAGACTTCCGTAAACTCCGTATGCAGTGGTCGTGAATTTATTTTGGCTTGCGAAATATGCTTGTATCCGGGTAAAACGTCAGCGCCGTGTCGCGTTAAAGATGTCCGTAGTTTCTCATATTTCTCTTTGGAAAGTTCTAAGTCCATAAACAAGGCCAAGGCTTCTTCGGATCCATACTTTTTAATGTGTGCGTTTGTGGGCGTGGGAATGCTTTCCTTAATCCTTTTTAGTCGCAGTGGGCTTGCATCAGCAACAGATTTGGTTATCTGCGACCTAACTCTTTCACTATCCTTTGTAAATTTAATAGACAGCGCGTCCGATAATTGCTTCGTGGTCAAGTCATTGGTGGCATCGGCAAGATTCCTCTTCCTTGTGAAAATTGAACACTCCTCAATACTTTTTTTGCCTTCCTTTTGCTTCTCTGGCTGATGTGGTGGGTTTATCTACTGCCAATATATCCAGGATGGTGTCTTCATTAAGCCAGTCCTCGTATTTGGAGTTGAAGTTCTGAATGGTTCGATTAGATTTCACCCATTTTGCCTTAATATTTGCATATATCAGATAAAATTTATTTTTTCTCTCAATATTTCCGTATAAGCTATCAAGTTCTTCTAAAGCAACTTCCGTGAAAAAATTTGGTGTGGTTGACTTTCTAAACAGTTCAAATAATTTAAAATTGTTCAACGCCATGTTTTCAGTACTTAAATTGTTTAATGGTTTCAGTAATTGTTGCGCCAACTTTCAGTTGTAGAGTAATCCAGGCATTATCCTTATTTTGCAATATATAGGCTTATGCTACCATGCCTAAAAATAAAAAATAAAAATAGGGACCATAAGTCAATATTGTTCTTGACCATTTGCAATATATAGGCTTATGCTACCATGCCGAAAAATTTAACTGTTCCCTGCATACATATGGATTTAGGCTGAATAATGCAATTTTGATATTATGCACGTGTCCAAATAAGATTTGTGCCTACCTGTAGGGACCATAAGTCAATATTGTTCTTGACCATTTGTACGCCAAAGTATTGTTTAAGTGAGGTACGTACCTGCTAATTTCAATGAGTAGTTTTTTTCAAACTATTAGATCAAACTACTGTCAGTCAAAACATATAAGGAATGGACGCCATACAATTTCTGCAACCATGTCTTTTTAACCTTTTTTACCTCTAGAAGCCAAACGGGCACGTACGGGCAGCTCAAATTTTTGAATTATGTAAAGAAATAATCAATGAACAGGTTTTGCAAATATGGCAAATATAGAAAAATATAGATTTTTTTATTTTCCGTCAAAGTTGAAAAATAGTGAAAAAACGGATAGTTTTTAAATAGTGATTTACCAGGAGAAACACAAAGCAAACAGGTAATTTTTTTTATCATTATACATTTAATAATTACATCAATCAATACAAACAAAAAATAAGGCGATTCGTTACCTATTTTTCGTGATATTACACCTGAAATCGCAACAAATTCACTAAAAATTGTGTGTTTTTTTGAAAACCGAAAGTCGGTCAACTTTGAACGGCTATATCTTCTAAACTAAAAATGTGATATTATTAAGAGTGGCAGATTTGAAATCGTTGAAAAGTTTCCTATAACATGGGTTTATTCAAAACTTCGTCGGCGCTCATGAAAATTTTGATTTTTGCAACCTCGTTTGCTCTACGGGCGCTACTGTGCGCCGTACGTTTCTGAACGAGTCGCGCCGCCGCAGATTTCATCGGCTCACATCGACTTTAACCACGCCGCCGATTTCATCGGCTCATATCGACTTCAACCACGCCGCCGATAATTGTTTAGATCTGAAGGAGGTCTAACTCCGTCCAATCTTATTACCAAAATATACAACCCACTTAAAATTACAAAAGAAAATATAACTGCCGACTTGAATTTGGTATATGATGACGTCTATAGTAAGTTGAATGATTGTATTTTAATTTGGAAGTCGCATTTCTTTGACCACTTTTGTGTAGGACAGAAAGCCACGAATCTCGCGACGATGATCTTCGTCGGCACACACATGTATATATAGGACATGCAGTTGCACTGTCCTCCGACTACAATATCATTTGCACTATTCGGACACTTTTGGAACATGAACCTTTGCTTCTTTGGTGTGTTAAAGTATGTAGAGCTTTACCATTCTTTGAAAGGATTGTGATATTCAGAATGTCTGGTCAAATATGCTTCACATGAAAAGCTGTAATTCCAAAAAATTATTAAATTCATCCATATTGTAAAAATTTTGGGTTGGATTTCCACTCCCAAAAAAATAATTGTATGAAATTATGGGAACATTGGCTAATATCGGCTAATATTAACAAATATTGAATATACTTGCCAAAAAATAAAAGAAAAAGTATTAAAAACCAATACAATTTGTTCCTTAACTTTTCCCAAAATTGGCAAATAAATTTCGTAATGGGGGTGATCGAATGACAGAACGAGCCGGTAAATCAGCCGAAAGCCGCCGACCCATTTTGGGTAGCGCCGCCGCCGCGGATAATTATGGTTCGGCTTGTAACTCTGCCCGCGACCCAGCCTAATATGTAGTCAGTAGCGAAAATCGCAATTGCTGAAAAAATCGAAAATACCCGGTTGCAATTGCTTATATTTTAACTTTAACTGAAGTCAGCAATCAAATGCCAAAATATATTTTGGCATTTTGAATGTGATAAAAAGTTACGCAAGTTTTTCTAAAGATACTTTTTACAATGTCTGACTTTACAGCCAAAATTTATCCTATTTTAACCTGGTATCTTGGGAAGCAAAATGCTATTAACGGCGAAATGATGGAATTTGATAGTACGATAGACCCTAAATCTAGAAAAATGTTTTAAACATAATCGTTGTAGAGAATTGCCACCTTTGGTTTTATGCTATTTCATTTTTGAACTAAAGTGTGATTTTTTAAAAGCTATAAAAAGTTTTTCAAAAAAAAAAACAAATTCAGAAAAATACATGAAATCTTTATTTAAATCGATAGTACGGTCCATATAATTTAATGTTTGAAGATTATTTCATGCAAATGTTGACCTTGACTGCGCCTCAAATGGTCCATCCGCTTAGTCCAATTTTGGCATTTCCACGTTTTTGAGTAACAGAGACCCAATTGCTGGGAACGGCGACGAATCGATAATTGATGGTCATCATTAACACTGGCCGATACAGCTGCGATATTTTCTTCAGTTCTTACTCTACGTAAGCGTGTTGGTGGTTTAATGTCCTACAATGTAAATTTGGTGGGAAATTTAGTCACAATAGCCGCTTCAGTGGGTCGATTAAACTGGCCATAAAATGGAAGCGCGCGATGAACTTTCTTAACAGAGTACGCATTTTGATAATAAAATTCAATAATTTGCAAGCGTTGTTCGTTTGTAAGACGATTCATGGTTAAATTACACTAGTCAACAGTCAAAATGTACTCGGGATGCGATAATTTTTTCTGTGTAGATAACCTTGACATGAGCTCGAAAAACGCAATAAAAAATTTTTTTTTCGTTTGGTTTTTTTTTTATTATTTTTTTTTTAAATTTAAAAAATTTTTTTTTTGGTTAATTTGTTTCGTCCGGCATAACTCGGGAACCACTAGCCCGATTTAATTGAATTAAATTTTAAAAAATTTAAAATTACAATTCCCTTAATCTGTTCATATATTGTTTTCCTATACAAGCAACAGTTTCCAAGTTAAAAATGAATATATAAAGGAAAAAACTTATTTTTTGCCTAAAGATTTAAATTTTTTTTTTTTAAAAAATCCATAAAAAATCCAAAATGAAAAAAATGTCAAATCTTATTACTTTTACGTAAAGTCACATAACCTATGAGCAAAATGAGACAAAGATCATGAAAATCGATGCACGCGTTTCGCTTTTATTCGCAATTGAGTAAAGGTATGAATTTCAAAAATTTAAAAATTTTTTTTTGGTTAATTTGTTTCGCCCGGCATAACTCGGGAACCATTAGCCCGATTTAATTGAATTAAATTTTAAAAAATTTAAAATTACAATTCCCTTAATCTGTTCATATATTGTTTTCCTATACAAGCAACAGTTTCCAAGTTAAAAATGAATATATAAAGGAAAAAACTTATTTTTGCCTAAAGATTTAATTTTTTTTTTTTTAAATCCATAAAAAATCCAAAATGAAAAAAAATGTCAAATCTTATTACTTTTACGTAAAGTCACATAACCTATGAGCAAAATGAGACAAAGATCATGAAAATCGATGCACGCGTTTCGCTTTTATTCGCAATTGAGTAAAGGTATGAATTTCAAAAATTTGCTCGACATATGCACAACTTTGTCTATGGTAAGGTTTTTTCTTTTTTTTTTGATTCTCAGAATTAACAAAACGGAATAAACAAAGGGTTATTTAATTTTTATGATTGCGTAAGCAAAGTAATAAACGCTAATAAATGTGCGTAAACAATTAAAAGGAAAAAAGGAAAGGGGACTTTTTTAATTATTTGGGTTTTCCGTTGGCTACCTGTATGATTTTTTTACAGAAATGCAACCCACATTTAAGGGTGGTCATTATTCGGAAAATTTAAGACTCACACATGGTGAAACAGGTATGTAGCCACCGTAAAAAATATACACCCATTTATAAGTACCTGTCAGTAAAATACTAAACAATACACAGTATAAATAGGTCTTCATTGATCGATTTTACTCATTCAACAAGTGTCGACGAACGCGATAGTTAAAATGAGCAAACGTTCGCGAGGATTTGAATGCAATACCAATCCAAGTAATTTTTGTTACATGTGCGCCATGCTCGTCACTCACATCGCCCAGGTTGTCCGGAAAGAAGTCCAAGTGCGAGTGTAGAAAATGTATCTTAAGCGACATATTTGCTCTAATTTTTTTATAATTTTGGAGTAGTTGTTCGACGATCTCTCTGTAATTTGAGCTTTTGTTGTTTCCAAGAAATCCGGAAACAATTTGCCGAAATGAGTTCCAAGCTGCAGCTTCATTTGGTGATAAAATGTGCTCAAACTGTTGGTCTTGCAACAACTTTTTAATTTGCGGACCGTCGAAAACGCCTTCCTTTATCTTTGCCGATGAAAGGTGAGGAAAAATGGTTTTTAAATAGGCGAACGCTTCGCCATCTTTGTTGATAGCTTTCACGAAGTTTTTTATGAGTCCGAGCTTTATGTGAAGAGGTGGGAGAAAAACATTTTCCTTTCTTATGAGTGGTGTATATTTCACGTTGTCGCTGCCGGGGATGAAGTTAACTCTTTCTGTCCAACTCCTCCTGGTGTAATGATGTTGACGATCGCGGCTGTCCCAAAGGCAGAGAAAACAACAGTACTTTGTGAATCGACCTTGTAATCCACAAAGGATACCGATAACCTTAAGGTCGGCACAAACTTTCCAATCGTGCCTCTCATAGGTAAGGCACTTTAGTAGATTGTCCATGACTTCGTATGTTTCCTTGGTGTCAACGGCATGAGCAATTGGAATCGAAGGTTTCTCGTTGCCGTTGTGCAGTAAAATTGCTTTAAGGCTCTGCTTGTTGCTGTCGATGAAAAGACGCCACTCTCCTGGATCGTAAGAGTACCTTTTTTTTCCTTTTAATTGTTCACGCACATTTATTAGCGTTTATTACTTTGCTTACGCAATCATAAAAATTAAATAACCCTTTGTTTATTCCGTTTTGTTAATTCTGAGAATCAAAAAAAAAGAAAAAACCTTACCATAGACAAAGTTGTGCATATGTCGAGCAAATTTTTGAAATTCATACCTTTACTCAATTGCGAATAAAAGCGAAACGCGTGCATCGATTTTCATGATCTTTGTCTCATTTTGCTCATAGGTTATGTGACTTTACGTAAAAGTAATAAGATTTGACATTTTTTTTCATTTTGGATTTTTTAAGGATTTTTAAAAAAAAAAAAATTAAATCTTTAGGCAAAAAATAAGTTTTTTCCTTTATATATTCATTTTTAACTTGGAAACTGTTGCTTGTATAGGAAAACAATATATGAACAGATTAAGGGAATTGTAATTTTAAATTTTTTAAAATTTAATTCAATTAAATCGGGCTAGCGGTTCCCGAGTTATGCCGGACGAAACAAATTAACCAAAAAAAAATTTTTAAAATTTTTGAAATTCATGCCTTTACACAATTGCGAATAAAAGCGAAACGCGTGCATCGATTTTCATGATCTTTGTCTCATTTTGCTCATAGGTTATGTGACTTTACGTAAAAGTAATAAGATTTGACATTTTTTTTCATTTTGGATTTTTTATGGATTAAAAAAAAAAAAAAAAAATTAAATCTTTAGGCAAAAAATAAGATTTTTCCTTTATATATTCATTTTTAACTTGGAAACTGTTGCTTGTATAGGAAAACAATATATGAACAGATTAAGGGAATTGTAATTTTAAATTTTTTAAAATTTAATTCAATTAAATCGGGCTACTGGTTCCCGAGTTATGCCGGACGAAACAAATTAACCAAAAAAAAATTTTTAAAATTTAAAAAAAAAATAATAAAAAAAAAACCAAACGAAAAAAAAATTTTTTATTGCGTTTTTCGAGCTCATGTCAAGGTTATCTACACAGAAAAAATTATCGCATCCGGAGTACATGAAATTTTTTTCAATTTGTTGAGTAGTGTTATAGACCAAACTGAAGATGTTTGACAGTGAAACAAAACACGAACCGTGCGTTAGCTGCTTAAACCAGTGTTGCCAAAAAGATAATAGCTAAAAATCACCCTTTATTTTATTTGTATGTTCATAGCCAACTTTTGCAGTCACAAATGAGTGGATAGCAAAAAAAAATATTTAAAAAAAGCGGCTTTCGAAAAAAAATTCTCCTCCAAATTTATATGACAGATGACTGTCAATTCAGAGAATAGTTTGACACAAAAAAACTAATTTTCAAGGAAAACATTCATAACCACTTTCATTAATACATAAACACAAGGTATAAAAACAATGAAAATCCAAGAAAAAATTGGTTATGGAAAAATATTTTTTTTTCTGATGGTGCAATCTCACATTGAGAAAATCTCTAATCCCGGCCGAAGGACGCCAACACAGATAACCTTCACAATGCATAACCGGCAAAGTAAAGGTTTTCTACGTTGAGGCTTTCGGACGGGATTAGAGAATAAACTGTAAAGGTTCCTTGCGTTGCCGGCCTTCGGCCAGGATTGAAGATATTATTCTATATACCCCATAGGATCCAAAGCCGGCTACGTATTGTAAAGTTCGGCTGGAATTACAGATTTTCTCCTATGAAGAATATCCAAAGCCGGCTATAAATTGTAAAGGTTTCCTGCGTTGCCGGCCCTAGGCCGGAATTAAAGATTTTCTCCTATGGGTATGCCAAAAGCCGTCTACGCAAAGTAAAAGTTTTCTGCGTTGTCAACCTTCGGACGGGATTAAAGATTTTCTCCTATGGGTATGTCCATAGACGCTCAAAACTTTTACTTTGCGCAGGAGAAAATCTTTAATTAATTCATAGGAGAAAATATTTAATGACGGCCGAAGGCCGGCAACGAAAAATCCTATACAATGCGTAGCCGTAGTCTAGGCCGTCTACCTGGGAATCTCGAGGGTTTTGCACAATATGTCGAAAATTTGGGTTTTATGGCGGTCCGAGGATTGGGCTTTATAGCTTTGGACGTTAGAGATTTGGGCGTTGTTGCCTAGAAATAATGTCACAATGCCCAACCGAAACGACATATTGCCCAAAAAATCGATAAATTTTACAACAACACAATCGTTTTTGGGTTTTATGACATTTTTAATTTGGCCGTTATGACCGTACGCCAAGGCGATTGACTCATCCAGGATTTACTGGCCATTTCCGAATGGGGTCGAATGAATAGAGTAGATTTTAATACACGTAAGACCCAGTGAACCTTGTTATCACAAAGCGATTCACTGATCCAATGGTGTCGTCGATTTCAATGAACACTGTGGATATTAAGCAATCAGATACTCTTGATGTTTTAGGAAAATACAATGTGATGTTCGTTGGACAAAATATGTATTTGAAGTGTCGAAAGAAACATTGAAGTATATGAGATTTTCAATACTTCACTTCCTCTGATCTTCTCAATATCTACACTACCTACATCAGACCAAAGATGGAATACAACTCCCATATATCGTCGGGTGCTCCAGATTCTTCACTTGACCGTGTCCAGAGATGGCAATGGTGTTGATAGGTGACGGTAGGATATCCAATTCTATTGTTTCCCTTGAGCATATATAGGGGATATCCCTATGTTGGATCTGTGAAAAAAATGACGAGGTGACAAAATTTGAAGGGTCACCCAACAATTTGTATTTTTATACCCTACACCACTTCGTGGACTAGGGTATTATAAGTTAGTTTCGCGCCAAATGTTTGTAACACCAAGAAATAATCGAGCTAGACCCACCTTTAAGTATACGGATCGGCTTAGAATCAGCAGCTGAGTCGATTTAACGATGTCTGTCTGTCCGTCCGTCCGTCTGCTGTCCATCTAAGCTTGTTCGCACTCTACAGGTCGCAATTGTGGTTCGATTGTCATGAAATTTGGCAGATGTTACTTTTTTTGGCCAAGGACGATTGGTATTGAATTTGGAGAAAATCGGTTCAGATTTAGATATAGCCTCCATAAAAATATCCCTATAATTTACACTATTACTGCTCTATAATACACATTTTACATGGGATCATGACCAAATTTTCAGGATCGTGTTATATTTGAACTAGAAACAGCTCACGGGAAAGTGGACCACATGGGCCTATGTTTTGATATAGCCCCCATACAAATGTACCTCCGATTTACAATATTACATCTCAAAAATTCACATTTTACATCGGATCTTGATCAAATTTTCCACATAATGTTACATTTATACTATAAACACATATTTTGAAAGCCAGCTATATAGGTCAATGTTTTAGTATAGCCCCACATCTTACATTAGATCTTGATAAAATTTTGCAGATGTTATATTATACATGTTATATTTCAATAAAGAATACCTACTTTGAAAGTGATCTATAAAGGCCCACTTTTACATGTAGCGCCCTTACAAATGGCCCCCGTTTTTATTATTACCTCTATAGGACCCACATTTTACATCGGAAGTTTTTCAAATTTTGCAGATTATATTATATTTCAACTAGCAATACATACTATGAAAGTCAAATATGTGTCCATACTTTGGAATAACCCAAATGGGGCCCCATTCTACTCTATTACACCTCTAAAAACTACGTCTTACATCGCATCATGATATATTTCAACTAGGAACCTTACATTGGATCTTGATAAAATTTTGCAGATCATTTTATAATAATAATAATTCCTACTGTGAAAGTAATCTATAAGTTGCGCCCTTACACATGGGCCCCAATTTTTATTATTACAGCCCTAGAACACACATACTACATTGGATCTTGATAATATTTTGCAGATCATCAAATAAGAATACTTACTTTGAAATTGATCTATAAGGTTCCTCTTTTTAATATAACGCCCTTACAAATGGGACCTCATTTTCTATTTTTACCACTCCAGAATCCATAGTTTACATCAGACATTTATCAAATTTTGCAGATCATGTTATATTTCAACTAGAAACAGCTACTATGAAAGTCAGATATATCGGTCCATATATGGGTATATCGCCATACAAATTGGACCCCGTTTTACTCTATTACCGATCTAGAACCTTCACTTCACATCGGGTCTTGATCAAATGTTGCAGATGATGATATATTTCAACTAGGAATACCTACCGTGAATCATAACTGTATAGGTCCATGTTTTTGGCACAGGTCCCAAATTTTGTGATAGACCTGCCGCAATGTTCAATAAAACCTTCCCAGCAAAAAAAAACCTTCCCATACTAAAAATTCCCATTCACTTGCGAAATTCCTATTCGTAAAATATTACGGCATATTAACATATTTTAGACTTTTTGGAATTTTGTAATGAACTTCCTCAAAAGCGGGGAGAAATGCACATTTGGATTTTGAGATGCGATTAAAGTGTGATTCCTACGGAACTTCAAATTTTTTAGCTGATTTCATATTACCATGGACCATATAAGTGGACCATTACGTAAATATATTGTCACCGCTCATATGCACCTTCCGATTTATTGATAACACTCTGGATTCACTTATTACAGCCAATGTTGATGAAAATAATTGTTATATTTGTCACTAGGCGCAGCTACAATGAGATGGCATGACACCGATTTTGTTTGTATATGGGCCCATCGTATGAATGAGTAACATAATGTAAATTATTTTCATCAATTTTACCATATTCGTTAAATATGACTAAAGATGAATTTATAGTATACTGTATAATTTATACGAACTACATAAAATTCCACCCATGAAACATCTGGATTTAGTAATCAGAGCGAGGTATATATGCACGGAGTGGTGTAGGGTATTATATAGTCGGCCCGCCCGAATTTAGCCTTTCCTTACTTGT